>JASERS010000001.1:24102723-24702723 GCA_036711965.1 Onthophagus sagittarius | reverse complement strand
GTATCCGATCCGGCAAAACCAATTTGTACCAAAAAAGGCCGCGTGCACAATGCGTTACGCCCGCCAGTCGCCCGTCTGTCCAATACAGGCTACTCTCTCTTTCTCCCCATTATCACACATGTGATGTATTCACAAAACCTATCCTCAACGATAATCCGTCCCAATTTTTGATTGCACAATCAATGCAAACGCCTCTCTTGTATTACAAAGACTACTTTCTATCAAAACCATGTATAGTAAAACCTTTATATAATAGATTAATACGGGGATGGATTAATATATATGAATTATTTTAATATTTAACATATTGTATTCGATTTATCATTAATTAAATTTTCTTTAGTACAAATATATGAATTAATAACTGAGACAGTGGCGTAAAACCTAAAATAAAGCAAAATTCTCTATAACATAAATACAGCACTTAATAGCCGATGCAGCTGTGCTGCCGAGGCAGTGGCTCTTGTGCATAAAATGAAAAAAAATTCTTTAATACAAATATATTACATGGAGGCCGAGGCAGCGATGCTGCCGAGGCATTAGTTTATGGTTTTAAAAATAACGTATTGTTTAGAAACCGAAGCAGCTATGCTGCCGAGGTTGTGACTCTAGTACTTTGTGGTTGTGTGTGGGTGGTTTTGTCCACCAGACAAAACAACTCATGCGACAAAGAAGGACAGCCTCAGACACTGTGAACATCGAGGCCGGATTGGGGTGAATTTTGGAGCCGTTAAGCTAAACTCGTCGTACTTTGGTGATTACATTTCTTCACAAGTGATAGCTAAGATAATATGATTTTTTTGCTAATGAATTTTAGGGAGTTTTTTATTTTTGGCTTTAAAACGAATTGTAGTGAAAGTGAATTCGAACATCCGTCAACATCGGAATGTGAATCAGATGAAGACGATGATAGCGGTGCTGAATATGATGGTAGTTAGTGGTAATGACGAAACTCTAGATTTAATGACAAATTGAAATTTTCTTAGCCGAAATCATTCAAAACCTGCCGAAATCATTCAAAACCTGCCGAAACCAGATTTCATTGTTAGGAGCGACTGGCTCTGCATTTATGCTAGATGACGTAACACATGAATTATCATATTTTCAAGGCAATGGTCGCTAGTAACTGCGACAGAAATACAAATATCAGCAATAAAAGCTATTGAAGGCATCATACAAAAACATAATCCATAAACTGTTTGACGACAGTCAACTTTTATACACCTCCACAATTAGTAGACATTTTGAAAAGTGTCGGTGGTCCAATTGGAAAAAAATTCCCATGAAATTTTAAAAGAATAAATTAAAATGAGGTGAAATAATAACACCAACAAAAAAAATGATAACACAGTGCAACAACCATTCTGGAGAATAAGATATTCTAAGCCAGGGTGAAAGTACTAAGTCAATATAAAAGAACCTCCAAAGGATTTGACGTTCTCAGGTCAATGTTTTTATTTATGGCTTTTCATATTTTTTCCTTATCGTGATGTTTGCTTAGTTTTTCAGTTATAACTCAAAAACTATTGATGATTTCCCAATTCGTTCTTCAGCAAAATTGTAGCTAGGGTTTAAATAAATAATTTCTATTAATATATTTATTAATTTTCAGTACCATACCCAGTAGTAGAGTTAGACACAGGCGCCAGATACATGGGTGATGTGGATACGCAAGCACACATACGCATAATCGCCTAATACGTAGGTGCTCAAGCATCCATACGAAATTGTTAATGGTTCTATCTGGATTGAAGTTACCATATTCTTGATTTTCTTAATTTTAATGTACTATTGAGCTTTTTCTTCCCAATTCAGTCCGAGTATCTTCTGCGAATGTTTTTTGCAGAGCATGCATTTTGAATTAAGACATGATATTGCTTCTAGGAGCCTTGATACTGCTTCTAGAAGACTTGAAACGCTTTCAGAAAACTAGATATTGCCTCTAGAAGTCTTGATACTGCTTCTAGGAGAGTTGATAGTACTTTCAGAAGACTTGAAGTGCTTTCAGAAGATTCCAACTGCTTCCAGAATACTCCATACTGCCTCTAGAATACTGCTTCCAAAAGATTTGAAACGCTTCCAGAAAATTTGATATTGGTTCCATAAATTTTGATACTGCTTCTAGGAGAGTTGATACTACTTCCAGAAGACAGGAAATGCTTTCCGAAGATTTAAAATGCTTCGAGAAGGCTTGAACTGTTTTCAGAAAACTTGACACTACCCTTGAAAGAATTGATACTGCTTCAGATATTGCTTCCAGAAGACTTGAAATACTTCCAAAAGACTTGATGCTGCTTCTTGAAGACTTGAAATGCTTCCAAAAGACTCGATATTGCTTCTAGAAGACTTTAAGAAGGTTTGATATTTCTTATATTAATTTTCCGTCGACGCAATTTTCAGAGCTTATTTAAATAATTTCACTTTTTCGTTGTTAAATGGTTTAACTTAACATTTTTATAAATAATTTCTTTTCAATTAAAGTACAACTGAGTTACTCTCATTTCGAAACCGCCCTTCCAACCTATAATTATAATTCGTAAAACCCCAGTAAAGACGTAATTTTTCAAAGAGCCAAATTTGTCTAAATAATTTACAGTTGACGGAAATTATATATTTAAAAATAAGCTAAAATTCTAATGAAGAATGAAATGTGTAACCGTTAATGGTTCTTGAGTTATGACTGAAAAAATAAAGCAAACAAATAGGAAGATAAGGTATATTAACCTTAAGATAAACAAGACCTTTTGGAGGTTTTACTACTCTGGCCTAATGCTTTCACCCTAACGTGCTAAATTTCTTACCCCCCCAGTATCTTTCATCAACCAAAAAATAAATATTATATTAGTTCTTTTTAATACAAAAACAAAATAATAATAACATAAAATGGATAATAATGAATTATAATAAATCAATGTAATAATAATAACATTAACGAAAGCATCAGTGGGATGGATGAATTTGTTTATGTTGAAATGATGCCAAATCATTATAATCAGCAATATAATCTATTTGTTAATTTTAATCGAAGATGTCTATCGACTAATGCTGAAAACGCAACTTCATATAAATATGATGTTTTAAATAGCAACACTTATTTTAACACTTTTTCCGTTAAATTCGGATATAGTTTTTGTATTTGCAGTCAAAAAGATGCTAAAGAACATTCTTTATGTTTATTTTTCAAAAATCCGTCTGCAGATAACTCCAAGACTTGTTCTGGTTCCACATTAGATAAATTAGCTGGTATGGCAGATGAATCAACATTAAACGGATATCTCGTTATCGAGGTTTCTCGTTAAAAAAAATTTTCAGGCCCTCTTCTAATCCACCCAAATGCTCTGTTAAACATTTCACATCCGTATCAATTTTATCATCTGATTTTATTACAAACTCATGAACAGAGGGAAACGAGTCTAGCTCTCCATTATTAATTTTAGTTTTCCATAACTTTAATTTTTCAATTGTAGGGTTTACTTTGTCCTGAACATGAAACAATGAAATATCTTTACCTTGTAATGATAAATTGAGTTCATTTAAAATAGAAAATATATCTACTAAGTATGTCAATTTGGATAGCGATGTTTAATCATGTAGACTCGTTTTCAGTTTAAATTCATCATTAAGAAAAACTTGAAGTTCTTGTCTCAGATCAAATAATCGACTTAAAATGTTTCCCCGAGATAGCCAACGTATATCAGTATAAAAAAGCAGTTGGGTATGGCTGCCTCCCATTTCTTCACACATTTATACGAAAAGTCTTGCGTTTAAAGGTCGACCTTTAATATAATTAACGATTTTCACGCTTTTATCAAGAATTTTTTGCAGATCAGCAGGCATCTTACGTACTACTAAAGCCTCTCTGTGAATGCAGCAATGTGTGGACTTGACATTTAGTGCAATCTTCTGAATTTTTGGGCAAAATAAGAAGTCGTCGCGAATTTTTTGGTTCTTTTCGTATCTAACAAACGCCATAAAATTTGCAAAATTTGTGATATCAGTGGACTCATTGACTTGTAATACATTATCAATTATTTGTCGATGAACTGTATTACTTGACAAGGATACACTATCCAGAGATTATTTTGCTTTATCAACTATCTATCAACTTAGTTAAATACCTCAGATACGCAGCCTGGAAATTTTCCCATAAAAACAAATACCTGAATATTTAAAAATACTGATACAAATACATTACTTAGAGTCAAGACAAATTTAAACTAAACTTTTCTTTAATACAAACTTTTCTGTAATACTTAGATACCCGGGCAATGGTTTTAGTCCTTAAAGTTATGTTTTCTTTAAACGAAATGGTTTAGAAGCCGATGCAATCATGCTATCGAGTATGTGCCAAGCTACTCTGAAAACGGAAACTCTCTAGTTGTAGGTCTAATTAAAAAAAATAGACATAAATCTAACGTTGAACAACTAAAACTACCACTAGAACCAACACTAGACCTAAAACTAAAAACATTCGCGTTCAGCCATGTTAAGAGACGTACGACTAATCTTGAATGTTTTTAGTTCTTGTGATGGTTTAGTTCTTAGTTCCGGAAACACATGCAAAAATCTAACTACCAATAACAACTGAAACTAGAACAGTAGTATTAAAACTAAAACCATCTAAAACTAGTTAACCCAAATGTTTGTAGTTCTATGTCTAATATTAGTTCTAGTAGCAGAGCTAGTAATAATAATATTACGATAAAATCTAGAATGAATACTTAAAAGTCAATAACAACAATAATATAGAAATATTAGGAATTATGAAAGATAGTAGTCGAGAAGAGATTTGAAATTGGATTTGATTTGAAAGTCAAATAGTAACAAGACATAAACACAGGCCGTTTATCTCCCACATTTCCCAGTTCGTGTTCTGTGGTTATAAAAACGTCAGAGGTCCGTTAATAAAGCGTTGTTGTCGTTTCGCAATCCATATTTTTGTATTTGCATTCGACATCGTTGTGTGACGACTACAAGAGTCATGGTATTGCGCTCTCCCCCCGATTTTGCTACCGTTACACCACCCAGTCGTCGTTCTGTCATGTAAAATCTGATTCGCAGGACGTATAACGCTATATAAAACGTCGAATCAACTTTGAAATACGACCCCAATGCCGGAATCGTAAAAAGAACTTGATTGATACAATAAAACACTTTTGCAATGCCATCCTTCGTATGTTGTTAATAAATGGTTTTTTTGCTTTTCATTATTTATTGTAGATAACGGGGAATGCGCGTATATACGTACCCTCATTAAGAGAGTACAAAACGTACGAAGCCAAGCCGAGCCCGTACTGGGACAACAAATACACGCGGTGTATCCGTAACAAAATGTATAGGAGGACATAAATTTTAACGGTGCAATGCTCGGGGCGATATTAAATTAAAGTAGCGCCATAAGGTATGTTCACTTATAACGGGGCTGCATTCGCGATAACGATGCTTTCAGTATAGAGCGGTTTTTAATAAAATTTTATGTACCTTCTATCTCCCGAAGACCGCTCTCTCTGTGGCTGGGAGGATATAGTAACCGCGAAAGATTCTTGTTAGTCCCGAACATTTATCGGCATTATAACCGTCTTATTATCATTATAGACCTCCTTAAGGAAGACATGGCTCCTTTTCTATAAAATGAACCTTATAATTCTCTTATTTTCATCGACTTTATTACCTACATGCCTACTTTTATTAATCAAATCAGGATGTCGTTATTAATAGAATATAAAATGTCGAATTCGTTAAGATTTTAATCAAGCAAAAAAATAAACATCATCAAAGTGCAACTTTCTCTTTGTATCGTTTGAATAAAGAGAAAGTAACATGATTATTATATCTGTATGCACAATCAGATAAACTTAATGAAATAAATAACAATCTTGGTTAACCTCAACAAAATTCATTTTATTTAAATTTAAAAATTTTTATAAAAAAATTCAAATAATATACTTTAAAATGATTAAATTAAGTTGTGTGTTAATCAATTGCAACGCGACAATGCTCGATTAATGGCGTGTAAAACCTTGATAAACGATTGTAAAGTACACTCCATAAATTAATCAAAATGTTTTGATCAATGCTTTCAGGCGATAAAATTTATGTGTTAATAAATCAGAAATCAAGAATACCCAATTAACGTCATCTTTCACCTTGATTAACTTGATAAACATTTGCGCATCCCATAAAAAATTATTAACAGAAATGTTCAGGGTTGGCCGGGATTTTTCGTGTTTGTAATAATAAACGGTTCTTTGTGTTTATTAAACAAAACGAGAATATACGCGATATACACACGAATGAAGGACGGTGATAATTCAATTAATATAATTATGCTGTAAATGTCTTGGATCATCTCAGTGTCTTTTGTTATGCAATAAAAGAGCGTCCAAATATGTTTGAATCGTTTTATTTAATCCAACTAAACCACAATTAGTCATTCGATGTTATAAAAGAAGAAAAGGAGCTTGTACCATTTGGGACATGCGCCAAAAAATGAAAAGCAATACAGTAATGTAAAATCGTTAAATTCCCTCTTTACCAAAAGAAAGTTAACGGGATCTTAGAGTAAGTTATAATCTTGAATCTTATAGTTACATGTTATATGTGACGTAATAAAATTATAGCACAAGATATTGTATATCATATCTTGATACACAATGATGAAGATCTTACAGCAACAACAAGGCTGCTTTACTTTTTGTCAAGAATGAGTTAAATATATTGTTGTATGCAATAAAACAGTGGCCATCAAATAGTGTAACAATGAGATATCAACCGAATGGGACCCTGGAACTTTCACTTCAAAAGGATAGGGTACTCGGATAGCTGAGATGATTGTGAAAAAAACAAAAATGTAGTTAACCATATAGCAAGAAAAGTTGAGGTTGTGATAAAAACGTTAAATATGAGCATTCAAGGGTTGGAAAAAGCTGCCAATAAAAATCACAATATTTTGAAAAAGTAATCCAGATATTTGAAATGTTATTCTAAAAAACTTCGAAAGCAACGAAAATTAAAAAGAAGAGGAGGAATATCTGCGTGTAATGCTAAGATATAATAAGATTCTGAAACGCGTGAAGACGCACGGTTAAACCGGAATATTTCTAGTACTAGACCTAGTGTTAATTCTGGTTTTAATTACCATTCAGTGCTTGATTGCTGTAAATTTTTGCGGAACTAAAAGTAACATATAATTAATACAAGACTTACAAGCAGGTTCTAGTATCAACACTAGACCTAGAACTAGAAACATAAGGATTTAGTCGTGCGTGTCTTAAGATGGCTAAATCCAATCTTTCTAATTCTAAGTCTAGTATTAGTTCTAAAGATGAGTTGGGTTGGGTTCGGTTCCGTCTTAGAAGAGGTACTTCCAAACCTAAATGCTTTTCGTTCTAGGTGTAGTATTACCTCTATCGTTAGCATTGGCTCATTTTTTAGTTGTTATTCAGTCTTAAATTGTTGTATACTTGCATCAAACTAAAACTAGAACTAACACTAGACGTAGTACTAGAAAGTTTCGATCTGAAGATGCTCGGCTAAACCTGAATCTAGTTTTAATTGCGATTTAGTGCTTGATTGTTGTAAAATCTTCTAGAACTAAAAGTATAACTAATACTAGACTAACAAGCTAATTCTAGTATTGACACTAGATCTAGAATTAGAAATGTCTAACATTTCGTTGTAGCCGTACGTTAGTTCTAAGTCTAGCGTTAGTTTCGAAACTAAGGAAGGGTGGGTTGGGTTGGATTTCGTCTTAAGACAGGTACGACTAAACCTGTATGAAAAACTGATATTTTTGTATCTTTGTGAATAAATTAATATATTGCAATTAAAAAATATATTAATGTATTACTATAAATTTTTAATTAATTAAGTCCATATTTGGATATTTACCTGTCGCCCATCACTGACGTAAAGTGAATAAGAGAGGTACCGGAAAACCTTGACAATGTGGTAGAAAATAATGACAACACTGATATTATTGACGATGACGTAAATGAATAGCTATTTAAAGAAATGATTGGTTTTGAAAATGTGTAACCAATGAAATAGTTTGTTTTGTAAATTAGTAGTAACAACGATGTAACTTGAATACGCAATTACAGATAAATAAATGTTGCTAAAACCGATTTTAATCAGTATGGCACTTTGATTGTACAAAATAGAATAAAAGCTAATTGCAAGAAACTTTGGACATCGTTACCGAATAATTTTTTGTGCCTTCTGAGCAATTTATTAACAATATGTTGATTATTTGTGAGACATGTGTTTTGCTGCAAAATCTTCACAGCATATGTGCATCACAAACGCAAGCACGCATACGATATTGAAAAAAAACGTAAAGAGTACACAAAATAGGGATAGAAATAAACATGATATAGCAAATTTATTACCTAGTCCACGTGGAAGACCAAATAAAAAGAAAAGCAAAACGTTAAAAGCTTCAAAGCTTATGAGCTACTTTTTGACGTTATGATTCGAACAGATAAACCTTACAAATACCTATGATTTAACTCTGATTATATCCAAACGATAAATAGAATAGCATGTATAAAAAAAGGATAAGTAGAATCAGAAAAGTCTAGACATTTTATAATGATGAATTTTAAGTTATAACCATAAACCACATTTATTTCCACTGTAGCAGAGATTTGAAACATCTTTGATGTACTAGATCAGTGCAATGCGATTTAAGCATTTATATTAAGAAATTTCGTATTCTTATAACAGATATACTGTTTCTGTTTCACAAACGTTTTAAAAAAGTCGCTGTGCTTTGTTTTAAGTGTTATTATTGGCGCCATGAGGTAAACGCCATACATGAGGTAAGTGCTTAGGGGTTTTTGAATAAGAAATATGATTATCGAAAAATGAGGAGTTCGTGTGCAAAACTTGTTATATCCAAGCTTTGACAGAATTAACTTAGCATATGTATTTGCATAGATTTCATGGCCTCTGCTGTTTGCTAAATTCAATTATAAGAAAAAGTGGATATATCACATTCTAAAAGCTGGCTAAATATCCTATTAATCTATAAAGGAAAACTGTCAAAAGCTTTTTCTTCTTTTTTTAAAAACCAATATATCCGGTTTTGTAGATGTGCTCCTCAAATGTTGTATGATTGTATGGAATTATGCAATCATATCCAAATTTTAGCAGAAT
The DNA here is from genome assembly GCA_036711965.1 of Onthophagus sagittarius. NCBI lineage: Eukaryota > Metazoa > Arthropoda > Insecta > Coleoptera > Scarabaeidae > Onthophagus > Onthophagus sagittarius. The sequence goes on along the minus strand of JASERS010000001.1, from coordinate 24,693,564 downwards.
AAATATCTATGCTGATAACTGCATAGAGTATGCTTGAATGTAAAATAGACTTGTTTATGTAATATTGCAATGCTTACATTTTTATCAGCTTTAGTAATTGTTAAGCTTTATAGTTTGATTCTCTGATTCATGTCTCTTATTGTTTTTCTTTCATCTCTAGGCCTCCCTCGTATTTTTTCTTTGTTGTTTTTGATTATTCCTTAATTAATAGTTAAAACTATATCTATTTAAAAATAGTTAAATAGTAAACTTTTTGGAGTTCTCCCTTTATGTCTTCTCTGCCGCTATGTATTTTATTATACTGGTATATGCACCATTGTAGTTATTATAAGATATTCTGTAAATTACGTCAGACTAGGTCAGACTAGCTTTTTGCCAATCTTTATAGTCAGTCTACATAACAGACATCAACTGAGGCGTCAAGTTAGGAACGAAGGGGATCTTTGCGTATCTAAAATTAGGAACATGTGAGAGGTTCTCTTGGGAACCGCTGGGTTTGTCAGCCTTATTGAGATTAGTAGATGAATGAAACTTATTGTTATGATTGAGTATACCAAGGAAAAGACCATGAGAATAACCGTTGTTTAAGAAGATATGAAGCCTTTTCGGTTTTCTTTAAGGACCCATTCATTAGAGATCAGTTTTATTCTGTTGCATATTGCAACGACAACAGTGGTTTTTTAATTAATAGGGTGATTGGAATAATGATTAATGTATCTCTCAGAGTATGTAAGTTTAGTGACCCTGGTATCAACAAACGGGACTGATGATGCTATCTCGGTCTCTACAGTGAACTGAAGATGTTGATCAAAGCTATTGAAATCTCTGAGGACACTGTCAACAAAATCGAAAGGAACTGTGCAAATAATTAGCGATTGATCATCCACAAACTTAAAAACGAAACAAAAAGTTAAATCAAGTGAAGGCATACCTTGATCTAACAAACAATCTATCACCATAGTGGCGAGAAGGGGACTCAAGGAACTACCCATAGGGTTGGCAAATTTCTGACTATAAATCTTACCACCAAAAGAAAAAAAAAAATTTGAAGAGGAATGCTATTATCTCTACGAAAAGATCTCTGTCGATTTCGGTCAGTGGTTGTACAATGTCTCAATTATCAGTTATGATTTGTTTAGTAAAACATAATAAATAAATGAATAAACGAATATTAGTAAACAAAGAGACAACATCCAAAGAGATCAACACAAAATTAGTTGGTAAGGTTTTCCTTTTCATGCCGCATTGTTGTGCAATGCCTCTGTTGCGTGACTGGTGTAAATGTTCAAGTCAAGTTTTTTGCTGTTTTTATTTTCGACGTCTTAGCTGTAACGTTTATCTTCCTCAAAGTTACAGTCATTTTGGTTTATAAAAGATTTAAAATGTTCTGTTTTATTTTGGAGATTAAGTTAAACTTAGTTATTTGTTAACAAAAAATCGTTTTTAGATGTGATTCAAAAGCTTTCCATTTGTATTAACAATGTTTAGCTCCTAGTTCATTTCTAATTTTAGAATTAAAGTGGATTGAAAAAATATAATATTTTCTCATAAGAAGATGAGGTTTCATTATTTATTAATTGGTGCTATGTTCAGGTTAACGTTGGTGTAATACTGTTCCTGTTTTAAAGTGTTCAACGTTTTTATTTTATTTGCTTTTTTAAGATGTTTTACCATTTATGTTTTTCATAAAAAAATTTTATTGACAATCGGGCGTAGTACCTGATGACGATGTAAAAACCGAAACAAATTTGTAGCAACGATTAATAAATAAAGAAACTAAATCTTCTTGTGAGAAAATATTGTATTTTTTTAATCCACTTTAATTTCATTTGTAATCAGATTAATTTATTTTTACATCCATTATATTTTGTTATTCATTGCTTTGTTTTCTTTTTTCAATAACCCTGATGAAGGAATAAAATAGTAATACGAAATAGATTTCGCAAGTTTGGTATCGAAAAAATAAGCAGTTTTATTGGAATTCTTGAAAGTTTTTCGCGTTTCCTGGGATTATTTCTCGTTGTTAGTTTGTGGTTCTTTCTTTTGTTTAAGTGATCTAAGAGTTTGAGATATTGTCTTTATTATTATTGAAGGTGAGATAATCATCAATTTCTAGAAAATGGTATATTTTTTAAAGCCTGCCTTCCCACAAATCCACAATCCAAAATTGCAAGTGCACCTTTCTAGGAATATCATATATTTCAAATGTTTTTGAGAACCTACAATCAGGTTTATGTTAGAAATCAATATTGTCCCGGGAATTGTTATCAAACTAAAAAATCATTACTAAAACTATTAAAATCATTTAAGGAAAAACATATTGATAGTGATTTTAGCGAAATGGATATGTAGAAAGTTTAAAACCGTTTAAAAATGACGTTAACTGCTGCACAATACTTGGCCAATATATTAAAACATCGATTTTGATATTGACTCCAGATTTAATACTCCATCTAAAGGACCTGATTTTGCATTCAAAAGACTTGAAATGTTTTCAGATTACTGGCAATGCCTCAAAATACTTGATACTACCTCTCAAGGAATTGAAATATATCCAAAAAACTTGATATTGTTCTTGGAAGACTTAAAATACTTTCAAAAGTCTTCGTACTGCTTTTCGAAGACTTGATATTGCTTCCAAGCGACTTAATACTGCCCCTAGAAAACCTGAAATGCTTCCAGAAGACTTGAAATACGTTTAGAAGACTTTATGTTGCTTCCAGAAGACTTCAAATATTTTTAGAAGATATTGCCTCCAGAAAACTTGATACCGCTTCTAAAATACGTTATGTTGCTTCCAAAAACTTTCTAGACAATGGTTTTAAAAAATTTCAACTCCTTCCAAAAGACTTGATACTGCTTCTAGAGGACCTAATATTGCTTCTAAAAGACTTGGAATGTTTCCAGAATACTTGTCATGCCTCAGAAGACTCGCTACTACTTCTAGAAGACTTAAAATGCCTCCACAACGCTTGATTTTATCTTTGGAAGAATTGAAATGTTTTCAGAAGACATTTCAACAAGATAAGATCTGCAATAAGAGAATTCATTGGAAAAATCTGTTGATGAAGAAAAAGTTGAAATGAAACGGCTAGAATTTACATCTATTGTAAGGCCTACAACGGTTCAATTCAGATCTATTGTATCTGATCAAATATCAGAATAAGAAAAAAACTATACAGAGCCTTCAGTCTCGTTCAAATTCTCGGCTTTAAAATTGTTACTTAAAATACTTTCAGAAGACTTCATATTACCAAAGTATGAAGTCTTCTAATGTAATATTCCAAAAGACTTGAAATGCATCTAGAAGACTTGATACTGCTTTTAGAAGAATTAAAATGCTTCCAAAAGTCAGTATGAATGCTTCCAGCAGACTTGATATTGTTTTGACACCTCTGGCAGAAAACATTTTCATCGCAAAAACACTATATTATTGATAAACTAATTGAGTATGCTTCGAAAATATTATATACTATTGGACAAAATGTAAAATCTTGACTGGCAGATTGATCTGGGCACCATCTGCCAATATTAAGTGACTTTCTTCTTCCTAAGCTTAATACAATTTACATTAAGTAATAAATATAAATTAAGTAATAAATAGTCTGCATATTTCAAGAGTTAAATGGTATAAATAATGTTTGTAGTTTAAACGCCTTGTTTAAAACATAACAACCCCACCTACTATCCTATACATAAATTCAAACAAGAAATTGAACCGTACAAACAAAATAATTTTGGCAACTCAATAAAAATAGTTAAAATAGATAGAGTTAATAGATAAATAAGAGATAACCTGTTAAGGAAGAAGGATGCAAAGATGTAACATGTTCTGTTGATGATTTTTGTTTTTTAATAAGAGGGGTATATTTTGTGCAACATTTTTTGGAAGTTGAATCTCTCAATCTGTTTGCAGGGAGTTTTTTTTATTTTTTTAAGTAAAAAGTATTTACTTATATAAATACCATTTTAGCAGAAAGAATAATATACCACTCCACATGATTTGGGCATTAGAAAAAATTTCGAAAAAAGTCTGTCTTATAAAATTGTTAATCAAAGAGGAAACAATAATTCTTGGTGAATAGGATGTCAACCCATCAAGTTTAATCCTTAATAATAAATTTGAAATTAATAATTTTGCAATACAAATAATTACAAGCCCTAATCATTTTTTGAATGCAACTATTTTATATAAGTAATGCTTAACCCGTTTAATGCTTGAAAAATATTGTGTTAACCCATTCCATAAAACACTCAATATATGTTGAGTAGTTAGCTAAAGATTATAAATCAAGTCCATAGTGCACATCCTACCAAGCAAGACCAAACCCAAAAAAATAAAATAAAAATATTATTTTTCATTATTTTCAATTTAATAATGCATCATATTTTCAATTCATATATTTTTCTGCATGGAATTTTATCTCCAATCAACCTTCTACAATTCATGAAAAGAAATATTTATATCGATAAATCAATACGATAGGATGAAAATTTCAAACATCCTATAATATCCAGTAAAAGATCAACAAGGTATACAGTAAGTTTACATCATCTGTAATTCATGAAGAGCATAAAGTTGGTTTGCGGTTTATCTACGGTAGATCTTGACGAGAGCAACAGGAGGAAAGAGCATTACGCCTAGCGAACGGATATGTGATCGTAAGTATGCACATTTATGATATCACAATCAACGTTTAAACAGAACGTATGAGGAGAAAGAAAGAGAGGAGATCTCTCTTCGTGATCACGATCACATCCGAGATCGCAACACACCGACCAACAAGGAAAAATTGTCTCGTCGTTGCAAAGGTCAGGCGGTTTTATGTCCCGATCGTGATGGGCCGTTTTGTGTGTTGGTAGCAGAAACCACGTCCGATCGTATTTCGTTCGGAGTTAATTTATTTTAAGATTCTTATAACAACTGCTTTTACTTACTAATTTTTATTACATCAAATGGATAAAAGGATTTGATTCAAAAAATAAAAATTGTATATTTTTGTAAACACAGTTTGTTTAGTTAAAACCATCAAAACATTTTAAAGTAAATTTACTAAATGTATTTTAGAACTAACGCTTGCGTTAATAACACGTCAATAAATCGTGATTTGTGAAAGGCCGAAACTTTAAACACACAGAAAGAACCCCCCCGAGAAGTTAAGTTACGTTTCTTCGTGTTGTTTGTTTAGCTCACTAATTATGTATGGAAACCAGAATATCTCCTCGTATATACAGCGCGATCGTATTTACACTGACCAGGTATACGTGTTGATTCAGATCCCGAGGAATGTGTGCGCCGAATACCTACCTCTCGGTGCCGGTTCGCTGTACAGAAATGAAAGAAAAAATAAAGCCGCATCTAATTTAGTTTCTTTATGGAAAAGAGGCCGAGACGTGCGAAGGCCGACATAAATTCCCTTGGCAAATATACCAGGATAAGTATATAAAGCGGTAATAGAGATGTATAGCTTTCATAAATGCGACAGTTATATGCCACGAGATAGTTCGAATACGGCGCAAACGTTAAATCTTAAATCAGCACAAGACATGCGTATCTTGTGTATTTTGATTGGAAAACGGTTTACCACTATACTCGGATACTAAAAGCAATTTGTTAAGCAACTTTCTAATTATTGCTTTTTATCTGGGCTGATGTAACGTTTTAGCCACTCAATAAACAATTTCCTGCATTTCAGATTTTGTTTATTTCATTTTGCATCAATTTTCCCCAACCAATAATGATAAGGGCAATCATAATTTATCAATGAATAAGCAAATTTTCGAGGATATGTATTTCTACTTAGAGAGTGAGGTGTACACAAAGAAACGCAGACGTTCGTAAGTGGCACTTAACAGAGAGATGCTAAGGAGTGAGGGGGAGATAAGGACGCTGGATTGATTTATTATTTGAGCAGGAAACCTCATCATTTCCGATTTAGAATAGGACGGTCGTCTGGGAAACCGACCGATGTGGAAATTGCCGTATAATCAAGATTGACGAGTAAGGTATCACTTAGAAATCTGTTTTACACAATAACGAATGCAATTTGAAAAAATAACAATTCTAGACGAAAAAAAATTAGAAAACGGTAAGCTTTGTTGAAATTCTTGTGAATACGGTTTCAACCAGGTGTTCCTTTTTGGCGAGGTGAACATAAATCACAAAGAATGCAACAATTGCATAGAATAGGTCTAAAAGTTGGTGAATGGGGATTTTCTATATATAGAAACGTAGAATCGTATTTTTAAGGCCCATTTAACTTTTAACCTGTTCCTATAAGTTATAGCGTGAATAGATTTTTTGTTAAATTGGTTGTGTTATTTTGAAATAATGTTGGTATTCTTAATGTTGAGAAATTTCATGATTTATTTAAAAAGTTGTAAGTATTGACCAATGATATAAATGGTAGTTGATAAATTATTTTCTTCTTTCGTTTCAATAGAATCAAGGAGCTTTAGAAATAATATAAATTGGTGGTTCTCAAATAATATTCTAGTCATTGTTGGGAAGGGTAGATATGGGCAACGGAAAGATGTCGAAAAATAAAGTTCTCCATGTTAAGACGTCATCAACTTTGAGATAAATCGCCATCCCATTACTGCTTTTTCTTTCAACGTTCACGTTCGAACGAGAGTAATTTATATCGTCCATAACATCTTTTGTAAAATTCGCAAAATAAATGTTGATTATCAATAAAGAAAGTCTGAAAAAATGATATAAATTACGAGCGACTTTGTAAATTTATGGGAAAAAATCATTTTGCCATCTTGAATAATTAGTATCATTAACATTTTTTCACACACACCAAGAAATACTGGGAATTAATTTTTTGAAATTCAAGGCAATACATTTTTTGATACAAATGTGATACGACTATTTCAAATCAGATTGAATTTAAATAGTCACAACTTAATTAGTCACAAGATTAACTTAACTGAGTATTGATTAATTCAAATGTTGATGCGTTTCAACTTGGCGTTAATTTTTATAATTTAGTTATTCCGTAATGATATCCGTATTAATTTTTGAGATATCAATGTTTAAAATGTTATTCAGACTCCCTAATCGTCATAACGAGGAGTTGAATTTAAAAAATTATAAAATTGAGACTTGAGAATTTTAAGTTGTCTTTATCGTACTAAATCTATATTAAATTCCTTTTAAAATGACAATTATTTCATTGCATTACTTCAATTGGTTCTTGAGATATAATAATAACCGTTTATAGTTCCATACAGAAACCCACTCCACAATCTCAGGGGCTACTCTACAGTCTCCCGAGTAATTATGGCTAACAGCAGACTCTCCATTGTTTGAATTGCCTTTATCGTACTAAATCAATATTAAAATAAAATGGTACTTATTCCATTGTATTAAGTGTTGGTGTATTTTGTATCGGCGTTAATTTTTATAACGCAGAGTTGCATTTTGAAAATTAGAATATCATCATTTAAAGAGATAATGAAATTGCCTTTATTATATCAAATGCTACTTAATTTTGCTTCGACATAAAATTCATTTCGTAATAATATCACTATTAAGTTTTGAAATACCAACGTTTAAAGTTTGATCTAAACTTCCTTATAATCATAACGTATAGTTGAATTTAAAAAATTATAATATTGCGGCTTGATAATCCCAAGAGCTTGCCTTTATCGTACTAGAATTATATGATATACCTCAATTGGTTCTTAAAATATAATAATAACCGTGCAAAGTCTCTATCCAGAACACATTGAACAATGTTTGGGGCTACTCTGCAGCCTCGTGAGTAATCATGGCTAACAGCAGCCTTTCTAGTGTTATTTTACATAGCATTAGTAGCCTTTAGCGTTGGCCTAAACCTAATTAACCCTTAGGTTTAGTACTACACCGTGGGACGCCAACTCCTGGTAGGTGCCTATTCTTGCAGTGGACCTTTTTTGGCATTGCATTTTGTTTGAATAGGAACGCACTCGCTTCGTTCGTCCAACCCAGACCTGTGGCGCCGAATATCTTAGGCCTGCTGAGGTTTAAGTATACAGGGTTGGGTTTACTCGCGCATGTAAAGACATTCCTTTAACGAAAAACAATGAATAATTTCTGACAAACTTGAGCTTTTTTTACAAATTGATTTGGCAATCCTGTATACTTGAATTGAATTAAAATTAGAACTAACACTAGACCTAGAAGTGGAAAGTTATCGGTTTAGTCTGAAAACGCACGGCTAAAACCAAAACATTCCACTTCTAGGTCTAGTTTTATATCACTACAATTTGTTAAGTATTCTTTTTCAGAAACTATTTATTCCAAAAGAAGTCAAGTTCACGGCTAAATTCAACCTAACTCAACCCAACCCTGTATATTTGAATTGGAGTAAAACTAGAACTAACTCTAGAACTAGAAACATTACACAACTCTAGAAATATCTCCTTTTGTGCATTTTCACCAGATTCTTCTTACATTTCTCCCGTAATGTACCACATGGTTCTGCGATCTCTTGTTATCCTTCTGTTTTTTGACGGTAAATATGAATATTAACAACTTTGATAACTCAGTTTTCTTATAAAGCGTTGTTAAGGTTATATTTTTTGTTATCATTTTAATCGTGCCCGTTTATGCCACATAGACGAAACAAGTGTAGCATTTAAATTATTTTATTTAAATACACATCGATACAAACCGACAGTGGTTTTTATTATTTCCCTCATATTGATATGTGATGTACCTGGAGGAAGAATTAGCAATAGAATTTTTTTATTTGAATTTTGAATGAAAAGGGGTGTACTTGTTTCGTTCGTTCAACTCAGCCTTGGGGGTGGGGGGGGGGGGCAAATATCTTACGATGGCACTAGTACCCTTCAATGATATATAGAACAGCACTAAGTTAATTAATTAATTCTAACTTGCCGGAATTTTTATGGAGTTGTACCCAAAAAAACTTTGAGTTGTTCCATATAGTCCAGAATAATTCTAAATGACTCCTGATAACTCAAAATCATTCCATAGTCTGTATGATAACTCAAACTGACTCTACAATTCCCTATGCAACCTAATTCCATAAACATTCTATTCTTTCCAGAGTTGCTCTGCATTCTGAATGTCTCTAAGTGACTGAATACTATCTAAACGCTAATGCTACAAAATACCGTCATTTAGAGGAAAGCTCAAAATGGTACGTTTTCAGAAAAAATCTCTCTGGAACACTTAATTAATATGAACGTATAGAAATTTTTGAGATTTTGAGGGTTTCTAAAATTATTCAAAGGCAAATATAAAATAGAAAAAGCTGGTTGGTATGTGTCAAAATGGTTCTCTTACACTAAAAACATCTTCTAAAACATTTTAAGATCACAGTATGCAGAAAAAAAATTTCGAGTTTTCCCAAAAAAGTAAGAAAATAGATAAAGGTGCTTGATTTATGCCAAAATGGTTCTTTTTACTAAAATCATCTCTAAGATACTTAATCAAAATCGAAATATGCAATGGCCTTTTCCCAAAGGAGTTAAATAATGGAAAAATCTGGCTTTGAAAAACTTCCATATAATCAAGGTGAGGGAAAGCCATCATGGCTAACCAGATATGTGATAAATTTCTTCAAATGTTTATACATGACAATAATCAGACCCACGGTAGCCCTCAGCACATCAATAGCGGGCACAAATTCGGCGGTTAGCAACGAGATCTTGTCTCGTTGCAATGCAGCTTTAAGAGCCTAAGAGCCATGCAAGTAGAAGCCGGATAACTTCACTATCGGTTATAGACATTACCGCACCAAATAGTAGCATTAAAAAGCAGTATTTATTTTTCTTTCAGCTTTAACGTAATAATTTTTCAAGTTAAAGTTTTTGCAAAAAGGTGCATCCAAAAACAATTCCAGAGACAGTGAAAATTTTTCAGGTCAGAGTTTCAGATCACAAGTATAATGAGAAGGCAGACAAAATGGTAGCGACAATGTCCTAAATTCGTCCCGAACCCGATTGTGGACTATAAAGAAAAACACATAGAACAAGTAATCAACAGTTGGGAGGCCTCCAGGTTTGCCTCATATTAGAAAGAATGTCCAAGACACATACAAGTGAAAAGTATGATAACTCCCTCGCAAAACAAAACCCAAGAGGTTTTTTTTGCCTTTTGCAAAAAAGGCAAAAATTCTCTCATTAGATGGCAAAGGGACTAATGTTTTGACCATAAGGTAACAATTATGGTCAAAAGATTCGATATTCTTTCTTTTTTATACTTTTCTTTCCAAAAATAGATGTCATCTCATTCAGACATTAATTTTTTTTTCTCAGGTTTTCTAAGGTGGAAACAAAATTTTTGTTACTCTAATTAAATGCAAAAGTGAGGTTACCTTAGTTACCTTATGAGCAAAAGATTGGACCGTTTTTCTTTCCCATGTTTTTTTTTTCAAATTATAGATGTTATGTCGTTCAAACATTAATTTTTCTCTCAGGCTTTCTGACATGAAAACATAAACTTTTTATCTGTAATTAGATGCAAGAGTGGCATTATCTTTGTTACCATACGATCAAAAGATTTGATATTTTCTCTTTCTTCTGCTTTTTTCCAAAGATAGATATAATCTCATATAGATGTTCATTTTATTCTCACGCTTTCTGAGGTGGAAAACATAAGTTCTTTTATCTCTAATTACATGCAAGAATGACGTTACTTTTGTCACCTTATGATCAAAAGAATGTATCTTTTCTCTTTTATGCTTTTTTCCAAAACAGTTATTTCATTCAGACATTGACTTTTCTTTTCGGAAAAATCAATGCTATCCCCAATAACAAAGATCATCACAAATTATCTTTGGAGGAGGCATGACATGTAATGAGTTGATAAAATGTTATTATCTAGATTACTTAGATATGTAGCAATTGCAAATCAAAAATTTCTCATTCAAAAAATCGTTGTAACAACAAAAAGTAACAAGCCAAGTAAGTCGAAATAGACGAGAATAATTTAAGATTAAATAACATCATGTATCTTTGTTAATGATCGAAATATATTATACTTCTCTTTTTAAAAGAAGCTTAGAATCACAAAACGAGATTTTAATCACAAGTAACATCGTAACTTGAGTTCGAAGGAAGTAAGACATGTAAAGAGTTAGATAATCTATTATGGTCTAAGTTACCTAGATATAGAGTAATCTCAAGTCAAAAAAAATCGTTGAGCACAATTGTGTCTTAAGTAGCACAGTCTTTAGACTATTTTTTTCATTTCTAAGTAATTCTCAGTTTAAAATACAAAGATAGTTTTTCCATTTTTTTTCATTTTAATCCAAAATGCTAAAAATTAAAAAACTGAAATGATCTAATATAGCTCATTTCTGAATCACTCCTTGCAAAAGAAAAAGTAACAAGCTATGTGAGTCAAAGCAGACGAGAATAATTTAAGATTAAGTTACCTCACGTAACTTTGTTAATGATGGAAATATTAATGTAGTATAATTAATCCTAGTGTTCCGAACATAGATTTTCACCCTAATTGTTTCATTGTATACTGTATAATGATGGTGTAAGGATATTTTACAAGATAAATCTGTGTTGATTTATGAAAATATATGTCGGGTATTAGATGGCAAAGACTCTCCTATTGTTAAAAGAGCTGTTTACTGTTCGTCCGCCTCCTTTGATTAATAACGTACACAGATTAAAGATACTAATAAATTAGCGTACTGAGCAGCAAGTTAGTGGATTTCAGGGAAAACGTTGGATTTACGACCAGATCAGGGACGTAAATTAAGGTTAGACGGATGGAAATAAACTCGCTAAGGTAAACGCCGCCACACTAATTGCGCGCCTGTATAAATCTGAATAGAAAATTTCAAAACGATTACTAAATCATGCCCCGGCTATTAATTATAATATCGTTGCGGACGTCGTGGAACGGTTTTGCATATTCCGTCGACAACTAAAATGATGAATTACCATTACCGAGAGATTTGCACGCATACTTTGTATAAGAAAACATTAATGAAAACTGAAAATTTCAACCATAACAAAGTGAAACTAAATACACACGCGCTCATATAGCTATTAGTACCACAAGACGATGTCGTTTTCTATTTATAAGTACGGACATCGTAAAGATCAGTAAGCTATATACGAATCTGCGGGCACATGTTCTTACAGGGATTAAGCTAATGTTGTTTTTTTTTCTGTGGGAGTCGAAAAGATCGGGACCTATAAAATATTTAACACCGGCCATAAATTAAGCGGCCCGGGCACGTTTAGATAACTTCTTGAAAATCTAAGCTTACAAAGAACTATCTAAAAAGGAGTTTTCATGCTCGATTATTCTAGCATTAAGGTTAAAAATAATGTCTGCGATTTATTTCTCTTAAACTGTGTCACTGAACATTTAAACGCTTGACTAACGACCGTCCTTAATCTAATGGTATTAGAGCAAAAGAAATCACGAAACATAAAAAATTCAAATGAAATCGTTAAAATTATAACGACGGTTATTATTTTTCTTTTAAGATTAGTTCGAGGGAGTTATAAATAAAATTTTCCAGACTAAATACTAGCCGGGATTCAAAGAAATTCGAAAAATAAAAAATAAAAATGACCCGGACTCTACTGTCAAAACAGTAGGCTATTATGAGGGGAATAAATTCGAACGAGGATTACTTAAATTCATATTTACGTCTCCAGTTGGGTGCCGACACTGTCGACGAATACAAACTGTTCTGGCACAGTTTGGTATTTCGATAAATTGTTACCACTTGATGGACGACGACCGTTCTATTTTCCATCGACCGTAAATATTAAAACCTTCCAGCAATTTACGATTATATCCAACTCTATATAACAAAAGTCGATTTATAACAGTATTAACACACAAAGTTGTCGTTTATATTAATTGATATCGGCTAATAAGAAATTGTTACTAAAAATGGCTAATGGGACGTTATCTGCTCCGTATAAAACCAAACGAGTCTGTTAACCGGGTCCCCGTTATGAAAATAGCCGAGGAAATGCAACAAATTTAGACCGCACGGCTCATAAACCGACGCCACAACAATCAATTTACAGCATCATCAAACGAGCATGTTCCCACCGACACGTCCTCCTGGTTACATGGCGGCATCACTCACGTCTTTCTGGTATTCCTTTCAAAATATTCATCTTAAACCAAGTTACAAATTAATAGGCTGACTTTGCCTATTTATTAACAGTCATAGCGTTTTAAAATTTATATGTAATTTAAGATTAATTAAGTACGGTAAAACAAAACGTTATAGCGGGCTAATACGGGGTTGGGAGCAATGTTGCCATTTCGGTACAATTGTACTGCATTTAGTACACATTTAAATTCAGTGCGTCAGCACTACATTCTTATAAATGTATCAAATTCAGTACAAAATTTTAAATTTGTTAATATGATTGATTTACATCTTTGCGTATCTTTTGTCCAAGAGCCACTGTTCATGGCTCCTGGCAAATTTGTTGATCGTCTGACTGACAGTCTCATCTCCAGGTGGATGTCACTACTTCGAAAGTACCATTGTGCATCCACGATATTCCTTAGCGCTTTCTGGAATCTTTAGCGATTTGGATCTATAGTTGAATCCCATATGTCCATATCGGTTTCAAAATCTGTTTATCCATGAATAAATTATTATACGTTGACAAAGTGGATTCCCTCCCCTAGAGCCAATACATTTCCTTATATCTGATTCCGAGATCTTCCCTTTTGTTTTTGATATGAGCTTTCCAACGAAGTTTAGCATCTAAGGTTCTTACTCTTTTGGGAAAACTCGAAATTTTATTCTGCATACTGCGATCTGAGAATGTTTTAGAAGATGTTTTTAGTGCTGCTTTTAATGTTTTTCTATTTTATATCTGCCTTTGAATTATTTTAGAAACCCTCAAAATCTCACAAATTTCTATACGTCCATATTAATTAAGTGTTCCAGAGAGACTTTTTCTAAAAACGTACCATTTTGAGCTTTTCTTCCTAATTATGGGACTATATCTACTTTAGATCCAGAAGACTTGATACATCTACAAGACTTGATCATCTTCCAGAAGACTTACAACTGCTTCTAGAAGACTTAAAATACATCCAAAAGACTGCTTTTAAAACATTTTCAATGATTTTAGAAGAGTTGATATTGCAACTTATAGACTTGAAATTCTTCCAGAATACTTGATACTGCTTCTAGAAAACTTGATTTTGCATTTAGAAGACTTGAAATACTTCCAGAAGACTTGATACTGCTTCTAGAAAATGTTCTCAATTTTTTCAAAAGATTTGAAATGCTTCTAAAAGATTTACTACCGCCCCTGGAAGTCTTAATGGTTCATCTAGAAGGCTTGAAACACTTCTAGGAGACTTGATACTGTTTCTAGAAAACTTCGACCCGATACTACTCAGGAAGGCTTGGCTGATGAAATGCTTTCAGAACACTTGAAATGCTTCTAGATCACTTGGTAATGCTTCCTAAAGGGGCACTAGCCCTGGAAGGTTAGATACTGTATCTAGAAAACTTGGCATTGCTTGCAGAAGACTGGATACTGCTTCTAGAAGACTTGAAATGCTTCCAGGAGACTTGATACTGTTTCTAGAATATTTGAACGGCTTCCAAACGACTTGGTATTGCCTCTGAAAGACTTAAAATGTTTTCGTAAAAGTAGAAATGCTTCCAAAAGAGCGCCCACACAAAATTGTTAATGCTTTTACCTGGAGTAAAGTTCATATTCATCATATTAAATTATTTTTTTAATTTTAAAGTACTATCAAGCTTATTCTTCCTAATTTAGCGTGTATGATATTTTGAATTTTTTCAAACCTTTTCACATCCGATTCAGGTTTTTTTTGGGAGAGGTATCATTCGTCGTTCCCAAGTGAGTCTATCAAACGCATGTATAAATTTAATTTCATTGGTAGTCCTCTAAAATTATTTAAGCCCTAAAGGGGTTGCTATTAAAAAAAGTTTAAGAATCCTTGGTATAGATGGTCCACCTAATGGCCACTCCAGTTTAGTTTTGAAGTCTGTACCAAAATGGTTTAGCAATGATGGCCTACTGTATAGACATGCCACTGTGCAGCTAGCTATTTATGGCCACTTTAGACTATCACCTCTCTGCACTAGGAGGATGGCTCGCAGTAGTCCATGATAAATTATATATAAAAAACTTATGGTTTCAGGAGTCCCATGTGTTCACTTCAGGGCACCAACCATGAACCTACTGCAGATGATTGGATCTTAACCGAAGAAATTTGCAGGGAGGAAAAGTTACCGTGGGCAATTAATAGTTTTTCACCGTTCAAAACACCAGGACCAGATGGTATTATACCAGCCCTTCTACAATGAGGCTTGGAGGATCTTGTACCTCACCTGGTGAGAACTTTCCAGGCCTGCCTGGCGATACACTATATACCCAATCGGTGGCGTGAGGTTACGGTGAACTTCATACCTAAACCGGGTATGTTAGATTATTTCACACCGAAATCGTTTAGACATATCAGCCTCTCCTCTTTTCTTTTGAAAACCTTGGAGAGGCTGTGTGATCGCTATATTAGAGATTTCTGTCTTCCAAATGCACCAGTAAATCCTAATCAGCATGCCTACACTCAGGGCAAGTCCACACTAACAGCTCTTCACTCGGTGACCAGCTTTGTTGGTGGGGCGCTGGACTCAAAGGAGTCCGCCCTTGGTGTGTTCATAGATATAGAGGGAGCTTTTGATAAAACAACTTTCTCTGGTATTAACGATGCCTTGCTTGAGCATAAAGTTCCACCGACTCTTTGCGGTTGGATTGAGAACGCTCTCAAACATAGGATAGTTAAGATTAGGGCTGGCGATGTCAGTCTTCATGGAGGAGTTACTCGAGGCTATCCACAAGGAGGTGTACTTTCCATATTGTTGTGGAATCTCACTCTGGATAGCCTCTTGAAATCCCTCGCTAAAGCCAACTTTACAACAGTAGGTTATGCAGATGATCTAACCATCCTTGTCAAAGGTAAGCACATAAATGTACTTTTTGATAGGATGCAGGTGGCTCTCAAATTGATTGAGTCTTGGTGTGAGCGACAAGGGCTCTCGGTGAATCCTCGGAAGTCAGAGTTGATTCTTTTCACACGATTGAGGAAGGTTGGCAAGCCCAGTTTGCCATCCCTTGCTAATACTCCATTAGTTTTGTCAAAAGAAGTCAAATATCTGGAATATCTGGAATTACACTTGACAAGAAAATGACATGGAAGGCTCACCTAGACAATAGAGTAAAGAAAGCGTATGTTGCATTCAGCCAGTGCCGGAGGACTATAGGTAAGACATGGGGGCTGTCACCTAAAACTGCCCTCTGGATCTACACAGCTGTAATTCGACCTATGCTTACATATGGTGCAGTTGTCTGGTGGTCAAAAACCTTAAAATTTATTTCCACTGCTGCACTAAATAAAGTACAGAAACTTGCGTGTTTGTATGTTACAAGTGCGCTGCGATCTACCCCCACCGCAGCCATGGAAAACATGTTGAACCTACCGCCATTTCATTTGTTTATACAAGAAGTGGCACTGGTGACCATGTTTCGACTGCGTACAGCAGGAATCTTTATGGGTGAGAGAAACAGTAAAAATGCCGTACTCTGGAATGAAATGGTCGGTTATCTCAAGTTATCTCACCTACCCAAGTTCCACAGAAGTAGAAGGAGCTGGAGCTGGAGTTTTCTCGTACGATCTCCAACTCCACATATCTACTCCTTTAGGTAAAGGTACCACCGTCATACAGGCAGAATTAATCGCCATTCTACTTGCCGCTGACTTTATTGTCAGATCCAACTTGCAAGGTAAGTCTTCCACAATTTATACTGACAATAGAGAATCCATTTCAGCCCTGAGTAGAATAACTATTACCTCAGGACTTGTCATGGACTGTCACCTAACATTGGAGAAGGCCGCAGCACACAACTGTGTTTCACTTCAATGGATAAAAGGCTTGCCAAAAGAGCTGCCAAGCGAGCTATCTGTTCACCTGAACCGTTAATCGCTCCGTCCGTATCAACTCAAATTGAGCTTATTAAAGATTTCACCCACAGGAAATTCACAGACTGGTGGGATAGGACAAAGGGCTGCTATTTGTCTAAAGAACTGTTATATTATCCTTCAGCTAAGACAGCCTTGTCTTTCGTAAGACTCGGTAGAAGCGCCCTACGTATTTTAACGGGACTCATCACGGGTCACTGTAAGGTAAACAAGCATCTCTACAACCTTAAGCTTGCTACTAATCTCCTCTGTCGCTTTTGTCAAGAGAGCGAGGAGACTGTTCGACACATCTTGTGTGAATGCCCCACTCTACAAGACCTCAGAATGAGAGACTTTGGAGAGGAATGGCTGAGCATAGATGGCATCAGGAACACACCTCTGAGCTGTATCATAGCCTTCGGAAAATCCTTAGGCTGGTTGATGTAGCCAGAGAGAGTGTAGGAGGATGTACAAGAGGCCCGTTGGGGCCTAGGTGCTATATGCTTTGGCGTACCCTCCGCTTTCCTACATACATACATACAACTTATGGTTGTGTTGAACCTCTTCATTTCCTACAATCCTTCTAAGACATAGGCACTCAGCTTATATCTGTCAATCAAATAATCTCCATAATTCATAAAATCCTTTGACATCAACTGAAGTCGTTGATAAGAACTGGTTTCGTTATTTTGATTTTGAAGTCAGCAATTCAAGATTCAATATCATACAGAATTAAACATTAAAACTATTTTGGTGAATTTTAGTAATTTTGCAGTTAACTCTGTAACTACCATTCCCAAGTTAGGCTCTTTTAATTTCTCTCCTTCTAGTCTTCATTTATTTCTATTTCAAAGCTTTTAATGCCTATAATATCTCTATGGATCTTATTAATCCCAATAGGACCGAGATTTTTGCTACTGAATATTGTTTCATGGTCGACCCTCGATATCTCGTTACACTATCACTACGTGGATGATCTAATAACAATGCATGGGGGTTGTTACCGTAAATGACGTTGATAATATCAATTTAACATTGACTAAAGACTTTGTATAAACTCTGTACTTTATAACTAGGTAATCTAAACTATAATAGGTTATCTAATTCATTGTCTTATTACTTTCTTTAAAAGTATGTGTCAGAATGAGACAACATATTTTAGAAAGAAAAGTATAAGAAAAAATTCCTTTCTTTGTACAAGTTAGCAAGGTAACGCCACTCTTGAATCCCCTTAGAGATAAGAAAGCTTATGTTTTCCACCTTTTCGTTTCCTGTAATCTCGCTAAGACATACACACACAGCTATATCGCGAGGTCGTTGATAAGCACTGCTTTTGTTATTTTGATTTTGAATTCAGCAATTCAAGATAAAATATCACACAACTTAATGTAGATTTAATGTATTAAATCTTACTGTAATCTCTTCATATTTTCATTTGAGTCCATTGATCTTTGTTGTTACCTGAACTAACGCCTCGTATTGTAAAGTACTTAATGGACGTGAGGATGGATTCTGCTGGTGTCGGCCACCTCTAGTGGGTGGGCAAAAGAACTGACCACCCGGTGAGTTATTTCACACCCCACGGTATACTAAAAGTCATTTACCTTGCGGTTTGTGATGACCCTCAAGGTTAAAACTCATAAAAACAATCATCTTTTTAATTTAATTTTTTAATTCGTTTTAAACATAATTCTCTTTTTTTTTCCAAATAATCAAAATACGTCTCGGTTCGGAGTAAGAATGTCTTTTAAACTGAACAAGAACCCGTTGAAGCGTGCATTACACTTGATGTACTTCTGCTTATATCTATTTTAAACGCATCGATGCATTATGTTAATCGCGTAAGAGGTAAATTTAAATCTGCACACCTGAACAAAATATTTTATTTCAAACGGTTTATATCGAGTGCAAAATTATTATCGTCACCTGACTACGTAGAGCTTTCGCTTGGAATTACAATACAAAAATGTTACATAAAAAAAAATAAAACCCATGTGTTACTTGTTAATTGTCCGGGTGTTGCGAATTTTACGTAATTATTGAAATCGCGCAAGTGTTTAATCGGCATCGATAGAAAACACACACCCACATTCCCCGTTTTTCCTCTGCGGGAAAAATGAACATCTGGCCGTTTGTGACATGTTTACTACTACGGTATTTAATAAACACTCTGACGACGACTACAACGTGTTTGGAATAACAAAACGGGGGAACAATCGCGGTGAAAGAGAGATTTGCAGGTGTACAACAAAACGTTGTTGTTGTGGGTTTGTAACAGTTTTGCTCGACATTCATGTTTAACCGCAATAAGTGAGTCAATTTTAATAGGTATGAATCAATTAAAGGAGAAATGAAAAAGAAAATTATTAGACATTTCTTTTTAGGGCAGATTACAAATTTATGTATGTAAAAAATAGAGTAATGAGGAGAAATTATAACCGAGGACGTGTTTAAATAAATCCTCCCGAAGAAAAAAAACCATTAACGTCCATGGATTATGCATGCAAGAGCTAAGCTGATTTAAATGTAATTACAAGACTGTATCACGTCGAGTAAAGTAGTATTACATATCACGCTTTCAGTTTCAAGGCTTTGAAAGAATATAATAAAGATGTAAGACCTTTGAAAGAATGTGGATGACCTGGAGTTACAAAATTTTCATGTAATAATTATATTATAGGGTGATTAAGAGTGCTTAAATTTTAAATTCTCAACTGGTAAACTTTATGAATTCCGACATGATTATACACGATGTAAATCTGCGAAAATGAGGATTAGAAGTAAATGCAAATATAAATTTGCATAATTTTAATAACAACGCATTATGACAACGATTACATTTATGGTGTTACTACATTTTTTATCTGGAATCAGTTAACAGTTGTAAAAATTGGTGCAAAAATAAACATTTTTTTTTTAATTGTTAAATTGTATGATTCTGCTAAAGATTATTAGCAAAAGCTAGTAACGTTATTAAAGATGACATCCCCAACAATATTAAGGGATATCAAAGACGATTTTATGGCTAATGTTAGAGCTTATAATGTAATAAATCCAAATGATTTTGATGTAACAATGTATATACACGAGATGAAGAATTATGCTTATAAAGATCATGAAGATGATTAATAGCGTTGAAAATGTTAATGAAAACATCTCTAATAGTGGAGGTCAATAAGGATAATTTTGAAAAATGTGGGGGACCATAATTATAGATATCAAGTATTCAAGTATTATTGGAGATAAAAGGAGGGGACATTAAAGATATCGAGCATGATATTAACTTATATCAACGAAAATATCGTTGATAGATGAAGGATATGTTAATATAGCCAGCATATGACGAATTGCTGAAGAAGTACTTGACATCAGTTGCGATTTGGAAATGGATTGAAGCAAGGTGATGTGACTTCTGCCACAATTTAATGTAGTATTGAAAAACAATGTTTATAGATGAAGAATGGAAAGACCTGACAATAAGAATACATTGACAATGGTTAAACAAGTTATAGTTTGCTGATGACGTAGTACATATAGGAAAAACGAAACTGATATAAGAAAAATGCTGAAAACAATATAGAGAAGAGTGAAGCAAGCTGATCTGGTGATAAATATTAGCAATATAAAAGCAATGTTTGTAAAATGTGAATAGAGAAATAAAGTAATTGTTAATGCAAAGGAAATTGACAAAGTAGAGCATTTCGTATATCTCGAAAAAAAGATTACAGCTAAAACCACAGGGGAAGAATTAACACTAAGAGTGACAATTGGATAGCAAATGGTTAACATATACAAAAATGTATGGAAATCAAACATAGAAATGATGAAAAAGAAAAAATCGTGAAGAAGAAAATGTGGCTCCTCATGACTGTTTCAGATATCCCAATGTCTGAAACATGGATATTAACAAACAAAATGATTTTTAAAAATAGGGTAACAGCAAGGGTCATACATAGAAGATTGCTTGGCATTACGAAGAAAGATAAAAACAAAACAAAAGAATGGATAAGGGAAAACTCAAACATTGAGAATATTGGAAAAATATTATTGGATTGAAAATGAGGAAAGGTACCCAATGGACAAAAAGAGAAGAGAAGGAAGACCTGCCAGGAAGAACTGTCAGCTGGAAATATGAGATAAGAGGAATAACATAGTAAAGGCTAGCTTCGGACCGACAAGAATGAAGCAGATAAACAACGAAGTGTGGCTTTACACGAACCAAATATCAGGAGTAGCCAACGCTTGTAGACAACTAATTCATATTTATAGAGCAGTAGATACAGTTTGGGAAGGTTATTTAGTACTTGCAGGAAACTACTTAAAGTTTGAAAAGATTATTCAGCCCTCGCAGAAGCTTTCCAGCTACAGAAAAGTATGTGCTGCTTCTAAACGCTTAGAAGATGAGATTCTTGATGTTTTAAAAAAATTGTCCTTGTTGGTCTTTCTAACATCCCTAAAATGTTCAAACGTGGTGAACCACCGATAAGACCTGTATTGATCTAGTAACAAATGTTTGTGTTTACAAAGCAGTTTGTTGAGACTCAGACGTTATACGGTGTTATATTGTGCCATAATTATAAATATATAAAAATAAGTAACATAAGTTTTTTGTGTTTAAAATTGGTCAAAATATGCAGTAATATCCCGGCAATATGGACAATATTATGAGCTAAAAGCTAAAAAATATATTAATTAGTATCGGTAAGAATTATAAAAATACTTCTTTTAATAATGTTTCAAGTTTTTCTTGTAGGACTTTATTAGCATTAGGTTTGGTTGGGCTCAGTCGTGCATCTGAAGACATTTTTTATCAAAGGCCCCTACAATGAATTTTCCCAAATAGAGTACTTTACAAACTGATTTGGCCACTCTGTATATTTCAATTAAAATATTAAAATCTCGAACTAACACTAGACCTAGACGTGAAAAGATTCGGGTTTAGCCGCACATCTCTCAGGACGGCTATATCCGAATGATTCTAGTTATAGGTCTAGTGTCACTTCAAGTTTTACTTCAGTTTAAATATACAGAGTTGGGTTGGTTTGGGTTTATCCGTGCAGATGAAGAGATTTTTTGAACGGATGCCTCTACAATGAACGATTTCTGAAATAGAGTACTTCACAAACTGGTTTGTCAACCTTATATATTTCAATTGAAGTAAAACTAGAACTAACACTAGAACTAGAATTTTTTTAGGTTTTATATGAAAAAGAGCGCACTCGTTTCGTTTGTCGAGCTCATCCCTGGGTCGCCAAATATCTTAAGACGACAATGTATATAGATAACTAAATATGCCATAAAAATGTTAAATATGAACTTATATGCAAAATATGCAAAAGCATATAAATCCAGTCTCTATTTATTATAATGTGAAGACTTGACAATTATGAAACTTGCAAAATTGTGTCTAACCTCAGTTTTGTTCTCAATTGACAATTGAGGTATCTTCAGTTTATAAGAAACCTGAGATTTATGCCAAAATATAATATCGCATAAGCTTCGACGAACCGCTTGATAAAACTAAAGATTTATTAGTACATCAATGCAAATTTCACCGGTGGTTCACCACGTTTAAACATTTTAGGAATATTGGAAAGACCTACCAACGCCAATATTTTAAAACATCAAGAATTCTATTATGCAGCCTTTATAAACAGCACATACTGCTCTATACCTGGAAATAGTCTTTTGCAAGCGCCGAATAATGTTTTCAACCTTTAAGTAGCTTTTACAAGCTCGAACTAGTCTTCTCAGACTATATCTAGTCTTCTGCAAACAGGAATTAGTAGTCTACAAACATTGACTACTCTTCCCAAGCAGTATCTATTTTTAGATAAATTTGAAGTAATTGTTTCAAATAATGTTTCTAACTAGCAAAATTTTCTATAACTAATATGTACTTAGTAATTCTCCAGCAATAAAACGTCATATGCTAGCAGCAAATCATTGTAAGCAATAAGATAAGTAATCTTTTGCTTGCAATTCCGTTCTGATAATCATATATAAAGGCTGTTTATAAACAACCCCTCCTTGAAGCTTGCACAGACTACATCACTCCTACATTCTTAAGGAAGCCACACTTTGGCATTGAAACGATACCCCAGAGCAACCTAAGCTCGGGTAAAAAACTGACCATCTACTCTGATGGACCAAAGAAGGCTGGAAGTAATGAAGCCGAAATAACTGCTGTAAGCATAGCAACCAATGTCGTCACGACTCTACGAAAGTCGGCATAAATGTTTTAATTATGAGTGCATTGGGTAGACATCGAACTACAATATTGTTGGTGAAGTCCTACCGGCAATCACTCGAAAAAGCTAACCTATACAACAATGTCACGATAAAGTGGCGAAAAGGACACATCGGAACTGAAGAACATGATCATATGGACTGGTGGGCGAAAGAGGCGAACGAACGTTTCGTATCGAACCTTTTGCAATAGATGACAGTAGCGAATATAACTCCTATAGGGGTTATGTAGAGAGTGTAAAATGGAAGACAAGACAATAGGCCATATTCTTGTGACTATCTCATCCTCGCGTATTTAAGGGAATTCATTTTTGGAATACCATGGCATAAAATTTTGGATAAAAGGAACATATCCTCTTATTCTATATTAACGTTCATAAAAGCATTGGGCTGGTTTTTTGACCCATGAATGAACTATTAACTGTGGGGATGTACAAAGGATCGGCTGAGCCTAAAGGCTATGAATGAATTTACCCCCATATGAAACTACATACTTGCAATGCATTCACAATGAAAGGAAGAAATTCGGTAAATAAATAGTAAATGATTTAACCATCAACGTTATCTGAACCCAACTCAAACTAACCAAACTAACTAGTTAGTGATACATATCAGTTGGGTTGGGTTAACATTAATGGCTTAACCTAATTAGCTAGCTCTAGCTAAACTCAACCCAATTAGCTAGCTCTAGTTAACATTAACAATTAGTTGGATTGAACCATCAACTATGCCCCAACACAACCTAACCCAACTAGCTAGTTAGCACTAGATATTACTCGGGTTAGGTTAAACCACCAACCTTTTCTGGACCCAACCTAAATGAACTATCTAGTCAGATCTAGATGTCTCCTTCCTAGCCAGGCCGAAGTATTAGACTACTGGACCAATTCTCATTTTTCAAATCAAGTATCGCCATATTCTGGTCAATGAT
This sequence comes from Onthophagus sagittarius, assembly GCA_036711965.1. Classification (NCBI taxonomy): domain Eukaryota; kingdom Metazoa; phylum Arthropoda; class Insecta; order Coleoptera; family Scarabaeidae; genus Onthophagus; species Onthophagus sagittarius. The sequence continues at coordinate 24,669,421 of JASERS010000001.1, read as the reverse complement.
TATTTTTATTGAACCATCAACTATACCCCAACACAACCTAACCCAACTAGCTAGTTAGCACTAGATATTACTCGGGTTGAGTTAAACCACCAACCTTTTCTCAACCCAACCTAAATAAACTATCTAGTCAGATCTATATGTCTCCTTCCTAGCCAGGCCGAAGTATTAGACTACTGGACCAATTTTCATTTTTCAAATCAAGTATCACCATATTCTGGTCGATGCTTATCACTCGTTCTCTTTTATAAGTTCTTTCTGACGATTGTAGAAGCATCAAAGAAAGTGTGAACAAAAAGTGAAACAAAAGATTCCTTCTACATTTTCAACCAATTTGCCTACGTGTCTATTAACATAGTAGTTATTAATTTAGAAACATATTCCAGAAAAGCAAAAAAATAACGGAAAGAACATCAGTTGCAGAATTACAAAGGACTTCAATTCTGTTATTTCTTCTTACAGTGCTTGTAGAATGTCCGAAAATGATGTGTACAACAAAACATCATAAGTACCTTGACAAAAAATAAGATGATTTCACTCAACTTATCTATATACAAAACTACTTAGATTTGGCTCCAAAGGGCAAAACTAAAAGAGAATAAACGGTTTAATAAAAAACGTTGATGCAAAATTGCTTCATAAGCGTATAATCAGATTATCAGTCTGGGTTAAACTTTCCTCAAGTGCTTTTCTTCAAATTAAAAAAAAATACAGTTTGTTTCTGAATTTGACACTTAAATCCTTGTTAGTTATAAACTTGTAAATCAGAACAGATAATAACAACATCCTCAAAACCAATCTGTACTAGTTTTTATTATTTTCATACTTCATTCGAATTAACAATAGTTTGATCGATGATTCGTCCGGTCGTCGGGCGAGAATTGCAATCAATTCGAACGGTGCGCGTTGTAATTGATGAAGCCGACGCGCTCAACGCGACAAGTACAAATGCGCCGAGTTGCAAAGGGGCTTTTTTACATTGATCCTATCTACGACAGCGACCCAATGTAACCACTAGACAAATTTCGATTTCTCTCTTGCAAATTATTACAAAACACACATTCGATAACAAAAATTTTAAATTAAAATGTGATGACACAATTTACACTATCTACTAGACAATGCAATATCTATAAGCTGTGTTATTTCTTTCGATTTTCCAACTATGAAAATTAAACCTACCGCATAAATAGTTGATCGTTCTTCCGATCGATGACCAAACAGCAAAACGAACTCGCGACCGTAATGTATTATGTATAGATCGGTGTACGGTCGCAACAACGCCGGAACATTTAACGTTCTTTCCAAGAAAGGATTACAAAGAGGAACCCGCCGCGGTGGCAGCTTTGTGGACCAAGTCCAGATGTGTTTGGCTACCTGCTGTTGAAGACGCGCCCCATTCTTACAATCTCGTCCCGTATACTATAATAATAAACCTTACGTTGAAAATCAAGATTTTCGGTGTTGATGATGGCAAAAGAGAAAAAAGAGGAGGAAGAAAATGCGCATTAACCGCGGTTTTACGCTTTGACTCCGGCAATTTCACGCCGATTCCGTTACGGCTTTTAGGATTTGATACGGTTTTATCGATTTCTATCCACAAGAAAAGGAAATAACTACCCTTCATAAATTTTAAATTTATTAATTACAAACTATTTAAATCTATTTCGGGTTAAGTTTAAACTGAATCATTAAACAGAATCATTAAACACACTTTGAGGAGTTGTTTCGAATCATGTTAAATGGAGCAGGTTTAGAAAATATTTACCAAAGAACCTCGTTTTAAGTGTAGTTGTTAGTTTAACAAGTCCACGCAGTCTATAAAGGTGAATCAGAGGATAAAGTTAATTTACCGCATGGCGATGGTATTAGTTGTTGCAATTCGCATTGCAAGATCGAAAATAAACCTTATACTGACTCTTTCCGCCGTGATAAATTACAAATCTAGGTCTGAGTAATACTCCCGTGTTGTTATGCTCACCGGTAGTCTGGCTCGTTTTAAGAACAGATTCGAACGCCCCCTTTAAGAATTATTATATCATGCGTGATGGACGGAACTGTTCGAGTACTATTTATAATTTCAAGTTATTATTAACGTTTACTACCGACATCATGAGGAACAAATGCTGTGTTATGTCCGGTTTTAATACGGTACTTAAAATTGTGTTTAAAGTCATTCAAGTTGAATGAAAAGTAATATTTAAAATTGTTACGCCAAAAAATTTTGTGGAGGAAAGTGTTTTATACATTTATGTTGTTTGCTATAAATTGTTACAAAATTAGCAAATTCATTATTGTCGAAGCCGCTGACAATTGAGCTCATATAGACAGAAAATTAGACAAGGTACTGCTCAGATCACAAATAAATTTAGTGCTAAGAATGTAAGATTCTTCTTGATTAAGCTGATGTTGCTTGCGACTAAGGACCTGCAATTTATAAAATATTCACGCAAAACTCGTTAATAAATCGTACAGTGTCGCAGATGTAAGCGATCTCCCTTATGCATAAACCAAGAATGTATAATTTTGATTGATTACGCCGAAGATGTAAGTGATACCCTATCGAGAATTTAAATTTAAACTACGCTTCAATAGGGTTCTAATTGCTTTGAGTCCGCAAATATAAAGCCCCTTCAGAAGGGTGAGAGCAATGAATTAGCTAACTATAAACTTATTGCGAACATTTCCATAATTGGTAAAATTTTTAAAATTGTCAAGTTATTGATAAATCTTATGTTAGTTTTCACATAGATATGTTACTAATATTTATTACATCAAACATCTGGCAGAAACCTACTATTCTAGTTCCTGCACTAACTGACATTTTCTATTTCTCTCCTCATTTTCTGTTATTGTATCCTCACCTTTCATCTCTGTCTCTATTTTTATGCTTTTGGATGCAATTTTTGAAACACAGAAATGATGGAAAAGTTATGTGTTCAGCAGGTAATGGTTCGCAATAATAGTTGCAAAACCAATTTACAAATTGAGAGGCGACATTCTGAATTGAGAATTGAGGATTACTTTACTGGTTGAATATAGTTGTTTGCGGATTATGTAGTGTCATGCTCAGGATACTTTGCTAGTTTGTTGGTAATAAACGTGCTCTGTACAGATGACGACGTAAACGATTTTTATGTGTAAAAGCAGAATATCTAATTTGTAATTCTTTTAATAACTTGTAATTCTTCTGAAGTACTTGGTACAAATAATCATACCCAACATTTCGTCATCAAGTGCAACTGGGTCTTTCATAAATTTTGAGTCTAATGATGATGACAAAAAAGGTGAATTACCATACAACATTATAGAGACTGAGAATTTATGGAGCATTCTCAGATCAGAGCAAATCGCTTTAAAGTCGGAGGAAACAGAAACAGCATATATTAATATTTCAGTATTTGCTAGCGATCAGAAAGCTTCTTTCCGAGATGTACCTAACAGGTTTAACTTGAGCATAAGTTCTCTACAAGCTGTAACACAGCGAACAATGTACGTCATAAGCAATCTATTAGAAGAAGTAATACGATGGCCTACTAAGTTGGAGGAAGAAGAAGGCATTTTCGAATAAATGGATTTTTAGAGTAATCACTCAATACTCAGTACTTAAAGATAGGCTAGGTCAGATCATCAACAATCTTGTTTTTTATTTTTACCGTTCAAAATGTGACAAAACATGGACTACTTTACAATTAATTATCACTTGCGCATGGGGAGTCTCAAGAATGCATAATTTCTTACAAATTAATTAAGTAATTCCCTGCTCGAACAAACCTTGTTGCATATTTTTTTTTGACCAGACAACAACTACATAATTATAGATTCTGAATAGCACATTTTTATTTCTAAAACTTTTTTGTCTCTTATAAGGTTTTGATTACATAAGTGGTTAAGCCAGAAAAAAGAAAAAAATGTTACTATTATATAGTATTTATAACATATATATTATTTACGTCATTGTGATTACAAAATCTCATCGTACTTGGTAGTGAATAGGAATTAAGAAAAAAATTGTTCTAACATTTAATTGCTTAAATAAATACTATTTTAGAGAATCTTGTATATAGCAGGCATCTTACAAAAAAATCCAAGAAATTCAAGAAGTGACTTGCCCACTTCCCGACTGGATACTGGAGGTTACTTCGTCTACATAAAGCTGCAAAATACAACTTTCTGTAGAAGATATAGAAGACGAGACAGTATGTCATTAAGTCATATTGTTTATGGCTAATTTCATATTTAAAGGAATCTATCTTTAAGCGTACCATGGCCCTAAATTTTGAAAAAAACCTTGGGCTAGCCTTCTGATCGTTTGGTGAATTGTAAATTGTGGGGATGTACAGAGGGCAAGTAGGACAAAAAAGTTCACCATCGTGTAAAACTACTATACATACATGCATTAGGTATCGTTCTGTATCGCCCAGTGCTCAGTCTGGCCATTTTGGTTTGCTCTTGCATATACTTTTTATCCACCAGATACTACGATTCCCCCATATGCAATTCATGGTAATGATCGATGATAACTGTGTCTTGAGTACTTTTTATCTCATAATTTAACATTGCACGCATGCATTTGGGACATTTATGATATCAATTTATCCAATATAAATTTTGTTGCGTTCAGCCCTCTTATTTTTTTCATTTTCTGTCTTCATTTCATGAACTTTACTCAAATCTTATACAGTTTTCGGGAAGTTTATAAACTACATCGGTGTAATTGTAAAAAAAAGTTTTAGGCAGAGAAAGAAATCAGCTTGTTAAAATTTCTGTGAAGATGGCGGACTGACTGTCGGCTGAGAGGCTAGTGAAAGTGTTCGCCAATGCCTCACAGTGTACTGTAGAAATCTTAAAAACTTGGACGGCAATTACACCGCCCATCCTATAGAAAGTATACGACAACGGGATATGGGAGGAAGAACCTATATGGAATCCAATGGCAGAGGTCTAGAAGCTAGTTAATATTGTGGTAACCGAAACTGAAGTTATTTGGGTCATACAGTCTTTCGCGCCATTTAAATTTGTCGTTTCTGATAGTATTTTACATACGCTACCACAGTGGTGTATGGCGGATTTACTACTATACTTGTTAAAAATATATAAAGGTTGCTTAGCATTCCGTTATGTTCCCTTATCCAGAAGAGCAGTAAAGGTAGTCCTCATCCCCAAACCTAAAAGGCCAGATTACGCTGATCCAAAATCATATAGACCAATTACTCTTTACTCGTTCATCGGGAACGCACTGGAAAGGCTATGTGAAAGATATATAAGAGAAACGACACTGGAAAGATTTCCTCTGTACCCAAATCAGCATGCATATTCTCCAGGAAGATAAACAGAAATGGAACTACAAAAAATTATAGGAGCTATCGATAAATCTTTTGACTACAAAGAGTCCACTCTCGCAGTTTTATAGATATCGACGGACCTATTAACAGAACAGCGTTTCATATAATTAAAAACCTCCTCAGAGACAAAAGAGTTCAGCCTGCACTTGAGGGCTGGATTCTAAATATACTCTCAAGAAGGGCCGTTCTCTATCAGTTAACCCGATTAAGACAGAGATGGTCTTCTTCACAAGGAAAAAAAGGCTGGTTACCTTTAGAGTACTCCGGCTTTGCAAAGGTAGGATAAATACCTCCTCGCGCTTAACACAACAGTTAGAAATAAAACAATTGTTTTGCAGCTACAACAATTGTAACGTCTGGTTTGTCCTTACATTGCAGACTTGATGATAACTACACCAGCAGCAGCTATGAAGAATATACCGTCTTCCTCCTTTCAGACTCAAGTATCACGTTGATGAGGTGGTGATAGCAACAATGATCCAGCTACGAGCGGTTAATGATAAATGGCTATATAAATAAACAAACGCTCCTAATTGGCAGGGTAGATACGATTCCAAGGCGTCTTATTTTCGATCGATCGTATGAAATAAAGGTAGGAAAACAATTCATGCCAGGCGGAGTCGACCTCCAATTATGGGTGGACGGATTTCAAAGGAAAACAGGATGTGGTGCTTTGATTTGGGGATACACATTCCCATCGGCTGGAAATGTGGCCTACCACGATCCAAGCGGAGCTGATGGCCATTTCTCTGGCGGCTGATAAAATTTCCAAGAAAACTAGTAATAAAAGAAGTATAATATATTCTGTTTGCGAAAAGAGGGCATTTTCGCTAGGGCGGTATCGCTGTTCATCCTCGTTGCTTGAAGACTGCCATAACTGGATCTTTATCTTCATCATGCATTCTGTCTCTCTAACTTTCCAAGAAAAGACTCACTCTTTTTAAAATTTTCTTATAAAATGTCCTTATATTACCCCCAGCAAATAATTCCAGTACCAGGACTAACACCGGTAGAACGAAAACATTTCGATTCATCTTAAAATAGATAATACAAAATAACTAACTTTTCATTGTTTTCTTGGAAAGTTAAAGGGCCAAAACTGATGGTTAAGAAGAGTATGTATCCAATAAAGAACAAACTGGATTGGGTTGGGTTGGATTTGTTCGCCATCATCAGATTTGAAGATGAAGTTAGAGATCCTAGAAACAGGAATGTGGGTTGGGTTGGATTGGGTTTACAATATAGATGGAAAAAGAACCTTTAATAATATTTCCAAGAAAAGATTTCTCTTTTCTCATTAACATTATCTTATGAAATATCCAGTACTACCTAACCAATCTTCCCATCAACCGATTCTAGTAATTAGCCAACCCAATCCTACCCAACCCATATTCCTGTTTCTAGGATCTTCCTTAATCCTTTAACTTTCTAAGAAAAGGCTTATCTGTCTCGTTAAAATTTTCTTATCCGATATCAAGAAAAATCATTAAAAAACAGAAGATCACAAATCGACAAAAAATAAGCAAAGTATATCAATAAAACCAAATAAATTAGCAGACGAACCAGATGTCTGATAAGTCTTAGGTTGTTTTGCAAGTATTAGTTTCAAAAAATATAAATGCTCCGAGGAAGGCTATAATAAATGACCGAAATATTAGCTGTTTAATTAGATATTTTTTTGGATAAACCGTTCACCTCATATGGTAGTTTTTTTTACTTATAGCAAACTACCATCTAACCGACAGACCATGAAACAATTCTAGTAAATGGGGACTCAATCCAATCCAACCCAACCCAGTTTATTAAACCAACCCGATTGTACATATTGATTACACACACATGATAAATCAACTGTGATAACAACTCAGATCATTATCAACTGGGGGTGGGCGAGATGGATCTCGTGTTATGAACATTTTTAATGGAGATTTTGTTTTGGTTTTGTTCCAGTTCGATCATCTCCGTTTCGCTACGTTCGCATCCAGTATAAACGCAGCAAATACAAAACAAACCCAACCCAGATTAAAATATAAGAAACTATTTAATGCATGTTAGATATGTTAAGTAATCAACCCAGCCGAAATCGATTCAGTCTTTAGATTATTTACCATAACAATTTAAGATTATGCTTGGATGTTAATATTTGTATGTCTTAACATACAAATATTTAGATAGAAAACTTTTTGATACTATATCAATATTTTTTTATTTATATAAATCAAAGTGACAAAATAAGTTTGTTTCTGTTAAATAACATATTTTGTAAAAAAATTGAATCAATTTCATGTAAAATGTTCTGTGATTACAAATTGGACAAGTAACATTTATGACTTAATTAACAAACGCGTTGGTTAAAACGATTCGCGTCGGTTGGACACACTTGTTACGCAAAAACGTCGGACGGTTTCGCCCATCGTTCATCCCATATGCATACGTCCGCGGTCGGGAATAAAATTTGAATTTTCACGCAATTCCGTGGGCATATTTCGTCTGATATTAAAATTCATGCTTGTAAATTGATCCCCCGCCGCCGGCTCTTACAGTGCGTTGGCTCCCCGATAATTGTAACCGAGCCACTCTCTCGCCATGTTTACGATCCCGGGGGACGTGGTCCCAAGATTTATGCCCCTTCGGGATATTTTGATGTGTATTGCCCGTGAAATGGAAGCCAACCACACGATTTTCCTTACTCTCCTTTCCTGTTTTATTTCTCTTTTTCTCTATTTTTGCAACCCACTATGTCGTCATAGAACATTAAACACTCAGAAGGAGACAATAATACCCCTCGGTGTTACTAATAAACTACAGATTTTATTACCTTTTTGAACACATAATCGTGGTGTAAATACGTCGACGTTGCTACCTCTATAAATATGACAATAACTCCCTTATGAATTACAGGGCCCTTTATTTTAAAACTAATGAAAAGTTTATTGTAGAAAGTTCTTAGAAAATCTTTAGATAAGCAGGTGTCGTGTTTTATGTAGCCATAATCTAACACCGGTTGATGTTTTAAAGATTCTAAAAGATGAATACCAAGAAATTCCTTTTTACTTATTGATTTATGTCGAATAAGAAAAGATTAAAATTCCATCGCTAACGAAGGTCTAATCTCAACCCTCCTCTTGTTTGATGTCTTAATTAGCACGTTACCCTTGAGGGATCATCAAGAGATGAGGTCTCTTGTTCTTAATGTTAATTTTGCTCGAAATCAGTTCCACTTCAATTTGTAAATTAATATTCAGAAGAGTTGATTTTCGTAACTAATTAAATCTTTTTTAAATAACAAATCTTTTGTACCAAACGAAATTTATTTGATATTAATTAAACATAATTCGATCAAATAAAAATGTTCCCCTGTAAAATTACAATTTTGCTCCCCTGCCTCAATAAAATTGAATTAAACGCGACATTTTCCAATTGACACCTGAAAGGTGATACTTTATGAATGTTCTTTGATGTCGCCATTACAAGAGAGAGCAAGAGACTCATTAGCTTTGTTAATTTATTGATTTCGCGATGAACACCGCGATCAAAGGATCCCGGGACAACCAGACGAAACTCCATTCACCCGAACTAATAAAATATATCGCACCGAGACCTCTGCGAGGAAAATATCAAGTTACGCGACGCGATCACGTAATACGGGTTTGGCTGTGTGAGGAGATTTTCTTCCGCATTTGAAATACACATACGCGGGGTGAGTTAAAAATGTCCTATTCAAAACGATCACGTTTTACGGATATTTCATTTTGAATCCGGACTGTAAGTTGCTGACTTCAACGAAAAGAATTCTATTCTAAAAGCGAGAATTAAATATTCTTTTTGTAGTAAAACGAATTTAAAATTATATGTGTATATGGGGTGTCTAAATAAACTTATAGTGTCAAAATGTATGTTTATCTACCATAGATTCATTATTTGCCAACGTGAAAGCTAAGTGAAAATCGTCGGTTATGTTGAACTGTTAAACTGCTTTAATTAAGCCTACATGTTTAACAAGGCAAAAGATAATAAGTTACATAATTTATTAAGTATTATAGCTTGGTATCAAACATGCTATGTGGACTAATAATGCAACAATCAACTTATCTGCCTGAAGAAAACTGCTAGATTATACAAGGTGAAGTAAACTTAGGTCCTAAAAGCAGTGGTTCGAAGATATAAACAATTCCAGTGATATTAGTGAATTAAGCGTCTAGGAGTAAATACTATCAGAACATAAAAACTGAACAGAAAATGCTAAAAAAAATTTTGACCTGCGGAGGATGACGTATAGTTTTCCACAACTGTCTCTGTGGAAAACTTGAGGTGGTTGAAGGTTACACAAGTTAAGAACTAACAGGACGGAAAGATGGCATTGTAAAGTTGAAAAAGAATAATCGAACGAAATTGATTAACACAAAACTGGGCGGAGAGAACCAAAGGAAACAGAGACTTGCAAACGGTATTTTTACATATTAAACATCAACAATTATTAACCATTAATTTTTTTATTAATATTAACACCAAGAGTCGGGGTTAGTACTTTACTATATTTACAGACAGTAAACAATCTATTTTAGCTCTAAGCAACGTTAAGATAACGTCTGCCTTGGTAATGGATTGTCACCTAGCACTGGAGGAGGCCTCGATCCACAATCGAGTCTCCATTCAATGGATAAAGGGTCACAATAGCAAATGCTGACAGATTAGCCAAAAGGGCAGCTGGAAGACATTTTTGGGGCCCCGAGCCGATTGTTATCCCAGCCTTAACTACTCATATTGATATGATTAAGTACATAACCCACAAGAAATTTTTAAAAGCGTGGGACAATAATCCGGGCTGTTTTCTTGCCAAGGAATTGCTAAAATATCCTTCAAAGAAAACTGCTCAGTATTTCATTGGGTTGGGCAAAACCACCCTCACACTAGCTACAGGTCTCCTCACGGTACACTGTAAGGTAAACAAGCATCTTTATAATTTGAGGATTGCTAATTCTCCTCTCTGTCGGGCTTGTGAACAGGACGACGAGACTGCAATTCACATTTTGTGTGACTACCCTGTCCTTACATACATAACCATTAATTGTACCAAAAACTATACCATGGTGTTAATGAAACAATCATGAAAGAAAAGAACATCAAGGGTCAACTAGAACCACATAAACCCATGGAGGGATCAAACATGAGTGAATCAGCATGAGGTTTGCTGGTTAGTTCAACCAGATGGGAGTAAATTTCATTATGATTCTGGGTAACAGCTTGGCAATTGACCGTGATGGGAATGGAGATAATATGCAACATCTCCATGATCACCCCCTTAGTCCGATCAAAATCAAATTTGTGTTCTGTTGACACATGATGCTCCACCAAAGTAGTCTCCATGATAGGGGAGATAAGAGGATAAAAGATGCCACTTTTAACCCAATAAAAAACTTTTCAATGGTTTGCAGATATAAATAACAAATGAGTCCAGAAAAGGCACACTATTCCTAGATTCTGTTCGGTAATTGAAAGATAGATAGCTAAGAGATAACCCTGTCCAACATCCAATCCAGGACTAGGTGGCCAAGATGGGACTAAGAAGACTACACATGTGGGTACCAAACTTCTGTTTATAAAACATGTTCTAGAAGAAGAATACAGACGAATTAATTAACTCAATAGCCTCAAGAAAAAAATCTTTTGGAATATCTATGAGAGGTTATATCAGGTTCCAACCTACAAACAACATTGTCATTACCAATTATAATTGGAGATATTGGTAAAAAGGGACACAACATTTAACGAGATCAGAACAAAATTAGGAGGTAATGTCCCACTTCTTATCTCTTCAGCAAAAATTAAGGAGTCGTTGATGTTTTACTTGGTTTTATTGGCTAAAGACAGAATGGTAATAAACGAAATGAGCGGTCTATATGGCACCTTGTGGATCTTAGAGAGACGATAAAACTTTCTTAAAACCTTTCTAGAAATATATTCCCTATCAAGTAATAGTTTACAGAATTTGTTGTGTTTTCTTTAGATGGACGGTATAAGATATGTCTTCACTGCTTCGTAGGTGGCCAAGTCATTTAACAAACCCAGGGACCCAATAATATACTGGGACTGGTTACGGATCACTGTCACTTGTCTTTTATCAGAGGGAACCATAATAAGGATACGGTTTGCTTTATTTTAACAAGAGTCCCGTTTCCGCTTTGAACGCGAGATCAGCGAAGCCATGGGAAGACAATTCGTTCCTTTGCCATAAATATAATGAACCTCATTACCTCATTTTGGTAATGAGATTCGTGGCTCTGTCCCTCTTAGAATTCAGTTCCACCTTTTGAATAAGTCTGAGCACGAATTCAACATCACAAACAAGTTGATGAATCAAAGTTGAATTCAATGCAACAGGTAAGCCGAATTTGGGACTTATTGTTAGTGGAAGAAAGTTGGACACCTCTATTAAAGGATGTTCTCAATTCCTAGGAGGTTCTCTTGATTGCATTCTCAAAAACTTTTGTTAAAAATTATATTAATTTTTTAACAGTAATAACATATTCAAAATAATGTCAACTTAGCCGGATAAAAATTGTCCAGGGACCGATTAAATTTCGCTGCGGATCGGTGTTGACCGGTTGAGAATTGCTGCTCTACGCATTCTTTGTTGGAGATTCTCCAAGTTATTTACAGATGATTAATAAAGTCTAAAGGAAGTAAAAAGGTTTAGAGAATTTAAATGAAATAATCTGGTATTCAAACCAGTGAACCTCTTCTTACTATCAATTTACTATAAAACTCAGTATTGAGAAAATTACGAATAATGATTGAAAAATGTACAGGTCATTTATCATACTTGCCGTCATAAACCATATTTGTAAATCTACGAATAATATCGGCAAAGTGTTTCGCAGAATCTCCAAATAAGTTTGACAACTTAAACGATTAGGAAGAATCATTGATCCTATCAATCACTTACAACACGTTGTTGTGCAATAAAGGATTTTTATCCGCCCAAACGTTATTGATATGAAAATTCAAAATTTCATCTTTTGTAAAAGCCGTTTCTTCAGCGAACAAAGCAATAGCATGATATATCAAATTTTGTTCAAGCTTTTGCAACATTATTTTACAAAATGTTCTTCTCGAAATGGAATGAGAAGAACATTTCGATTCCATTTCGTACAAAAGTACTGGTTGAATATGGTAAAAATACTATTCTTGTTAGTTAAAAAGTACTCATAGATCGAGATCGACTTGCACCGCGGTGAGTTGTTTTAAAGCTTTGTGAAAAATTTATCACTAAGTAAGTTACGGTTTGGATAAGTTTCCGAATAACGGCGACGTACCTCATAAACGTTACCATTAACAGCGCCATATGCTGAATAAGTACATTTAAGTTCATAGCAGCTATATAAACTACATATCTGCCTTTCTGCAGTTGTGTATTCATTCATGGTTACATGAAATAAAAGCACCCAACTGCAGTAGCGAAATAAAGGTGGGATTGACAATAACAAAGACAAATGTATTTAGTTTTGCATGGGTAACAGCACTAAACGACTAGATAAAACATTATTGAAAATCAACGTGAAATCAGCTATATCTAAGGACCTAAGTTTACCACGACTTTTCTGTTTATCTTGAGGATAACACAATTTTTACACATATCCTTACATATTTAGGAGTAAAAATATCTTTCTCTATATCCATATACCTCAATCGGAAAATAGAATTGATGTGGATTACGTTGGTATAGTAGAAAGTGACATTTTCCTTGCCAAAAAAGTAGACTATCAAGTATTTAGTAAATAACGTCAAAATTTAAATGGTATAAAAAGAGCCGAAATTTGCATTAACTCAGGGGACAGCCATCAATCAATATCATTTTTGGAAAATGAATAAATTAAATTTATTACACCAAATGAATAATATATGCGTCTTAATATACTATCAGCTTCATCTAGTAATTGAAATGAAGACGACGTACTCTTCAACAATAATTAGCAGCTTAATCAACAAACTAGGGACGAAAGATCATCTCATCTGGCGATAACTATGAATTAATTATTCTGCATATCGTCGCAATTATGCTAAAACGGTGTGTAAACGTCGGAATGATCATTTTTTCAAATCGTTCATTTTCATTATTTGAATCATTCATGATTTGAATTCTTAAATCTACAGGTAATAAGTTATGTGCCATAACTTCAATTTCAACAACATTGGTTTAAAGTTTCTACAAATGCCTGTTTAAATAGGATATGAAAAAAATTGTAGAATGAATGTTCAGTCTTCAAGCGCACGGCTAAACCTGAATCTTTCTAATTCTAGATCTAGTCTTAGCTCTAGCGTTAGTGTTAGCTCTATTTTTAGTTGTACGGCATATAGTGATATGGTACTGGTAGATCATGTTTCCATATAGGTAGATAAAAATTCTGGCAAAAATATCCGAACACAAGAATATCTGACGTTGGGACACGCAAGCTTATTTAAAAATTTGTTGGAAACTTTTGATTTGTGATTTATTTACGGATTTTACATTAACGCTAAATATTAGTTGAAGATATAAGTACGAAGGCTTTCACGACCGGTGTTAATTGAACTAAAATTAGAACTAACACTAGCACTAACACTAGATCTAAAACTAGAAACTTTCGGATTTCGCCGTGCTTTTTTTGAAAAAATGTTTGTCGTTTCGGATGCCATGTTGCAACCTTCTTCAGAAAATGGTTCTAACCCGTTAGTTCAATTAGTTGAAGATCTTAACCCTAACTAGTTAGCATAAAATATTAATTGCGTTGGTTGCGTCATCAACTTTATCTGAACCCAACCCAACCTAACTTGCCTTAATATCTAGTTAGCACTAGATATTAATTGACCTAAACTAGTTAGCATCAACCTAAGCTAGTTAGCATTATAAACATATTAGTTGGGTTGGGTTCATCAACCTCGAGAATGCTGTGTAAGTGTTTAATCAATGCTTTACCAGGATATAGCAATAGGTTCAACCATTAGATCAGGTCTTCGGTTTTTATCCGACAACGAAACTTTTCCATTTTTCCACAAACCAATATTTTCCATTATTGAGTTGTGCGTTATATAAAAAAATTAGAAAAAGACCAAACCTTTACTGAAAAATGTCAGTGCTTTTGGTAAAACATAGCTTTTGAATCAGTGAAAAATGTAAAGTTAGATGCTGAGGATATTTTGGTTAGTTTTGATGTAGAATCTCTTTTTACTAGGGTACCAATTAAAGATGCGGTAGAAGGTCTTCGCCAAAAACTCATTCCGGAGGGTTTTCCAGAGTACGTGCCAGATTTAGTGGAATTTTGTTTATCGTCGACGTATTTCAGTTGGAAATGAGAGTTTTACGAACAGTTTGAGGGGGCAGCCATGGGATCCCCTTTGTCGCCGATGATAGCTAACATTTACATGGAATTGTTCGAAGAAAATGCTCTGAAGAAGAGCCAATGGAAACCAAAGCTATGGCTCCGATATGTGGACGACACGTTTGTGGTATGGCAACATGGTAGGGAACGCCTCTTTGAATTTCTAGGTCATCTAAACGCTCAACATCCCATGATCAAATTTACCATGGAAACAGAATCCGCCAAGCAGTTGCCCTTCTTAGATGTATTGGTCACTAGAACGACAAATAGTGATATGGAACTGGGGGTGTATCGAAAGAAAACCCACACCAATAGGTACTTAGAGGCAACATCGCACCATCATCTCCAACAGAAGATGTCCGTAATTCGCACTTTGTTTCAGAACCCAACCCAACCTAACTTGCCTTAATATCTAGTTAGCACTAGATATTAATTGACCTAAACTAGTTAGCATCAACCTAAGCTAGTTAGCATTATAAACATATTAGTTGGGTTGGGTTCATCAACCTCAAGAATGCTGTGTAAGTGTTTGATCAATGCTTTACCAGGATATAGCAATAGGTTCAACCATTAGATCGGGTCTTCGGTTTTTATCCGACAACGAAACCTTTCCATTTTTCCACAAACCAATATTTTCCAATATTGACTTGTGCGTTATATAAAAAAATTAGAAAAAGACCAAACCTTTACTGAAAAATGTCAGTGCTTTTGGTAAAATATAGCTTTTCTAGTACTATCAAGGATATTTGACCATGATATTGATAACGTCATTTGGTCAAGATTATGGTATGCGTGCAGATTTCTATAAGTAATATAATAACATTATAGTGCTTAAAGTATCAAATTGAACAGCTGCCAAATTCACTGTTAAAATACATATTTTACTTATCAAGCTGTTTTAGACTAAACATGGAATTTTTAATTTTCACAACAATCACAATTGATGCAACAACCTGCGATCTATTTCTGAGAAACAGCTGATTAGGCATCGTAATGAATTGTTGATTTATTAATACATTTAATATGTTTTGAGTAATTAAAAGATATTTCATCTGAAATTAACAACAAGTTATTTGATGGATCATAGGATATCTTTACATAACATCCAAAAGTCTAATAACAATAATTACATAGATTTCGCTAAGGGAACTATAGATTGGTCGAGAAGAATATGAGAACAACTTGAGACCCTGCAGATTCTCAAAATTCACGTTCTCGCAACAAAAATTAAAATACCATAAATTTGGTTGGCTCCAAATAATTTTAAGACATTTTTTTGCAATTTCTCAAGAACTGCTTATGACGGATAATGCATGGTTTGCAATTACCTCATATATCTTGCATTTTCTCAACCCGAATTCTACGAACTCTTATAATCACGATGCTTCTGCATCAAAGAGCGATAATGAATGAGAAAAATTCAACTTCAGACAACGCAGAAACTTCAATTCCATGTTGCGAATCGGATATAACACAAAATAGAATGTAATTTAGACAAATCAACACAAACAAATAAGATGCGGTTATCTTATGACATCCTTATCAAAGAGGTTCTACTAAGACGTACAGTATGTCCGCAAAGCCACTTTTGATAATTTCAAAGTTTTCAAAGTATAATGTGAGAATACCCCACAATATTGTTCATGTGTTTCACCGTTAAACTTTTAATGTCAGATTTTACTTTAATATATGTTCTTAATCTTGTGTGAGAATTCTTTGTTATTATTCAGATGTGTAGGGTAACAAGTTATTAGCTATTTAGATCGATTTTTTATCATTATTAGGATAATCATCTATTGTAGTATTTATTTATTATAACCAATGCGTTCTCGATGAAAGGAACTAATTCGGTAAATTTTTCACAATTGCTCTAGGTAGAAATTATACAATAGACGAATTTAAAATTTTGATTTGTGATTTATATAGATACTTTAGGTTAACACTAGATATTAGTTGAAGATCATAGGACCATATAGCACAAAATATTAGTTGGGTTGGCTTGAACCATCATCCTTATCTGAACCTAACGCAACTAATTAATTAACGCTAGATATTAATTGGATTGGGTTAAGTCATTAACTTTAACCTAGCCCAACTAGCTGGTTAGCTTTAAATATTAATTGGGTTGTGTTGAACCATGAACCTAGTCTGAACCCAACTCAACCCAACCCAACTAACTAGTTGGCACTAAATGTTAGTTGGTTGAGCCATCAACTTGATCCCAATTAGCTATTTAGCACTAGAGATTAGTCAGGTTGGGTTGAGCCATCCAGGATTCAAAAATTCCAGATTTCAAATTCAATATTTGATTGAATTTATTCCTTTCAGCATGAACACACTGTATTATTATTATTGTTCAAAAATTAGTATTATTTTTACAGGTCCGCAGGTCAAAAAGGGTTGAGAAACGCTGATGTAGATTACATCTCTGTTACAGGACTTACAGGGCTACCGAAGATCCATAAACCAGACGTCCCCCTTCGTCCTATCGTCAGTGCCATCAATTCCCCAACGTACCTACTAGCCAAACATCTCGCTAAAATTCTCTCTCCTTTTATAGGCAACACGGAATCATACGTTAGGGACTCGACACATTTCGTGGAATCAGTGAAAAATGTAAAGTTAGATGCTGAGGATATTTTGGTTAGTTTCGATGTAGAATCTCTTTTTACTAGGGTACCAATTAAGGATGCGGTAGAGGGTCTTCGCCAAAAACTCATTCCGGAGGGTTTGCCAGAGTACGTGCCAGATTTAGTGGAATTTTGTTTATCGTCGACGTATTTCAGTTGGAAAGGAGAGTTTTACGAACAATTTGAGGGGGCAGCCATGGGATCCCCTTTGTCGCCGGTGATAGCTAACTTTTACATGGAATTGTTCGAAGAAAATGCTCTGAAGAAGAGCCAATGGAAACCAAAGCTATGGCTCCGATATGTGGACGACACGTTTGTGGTATGGCAACATGGTAGGGAACGCCTCTTTGAATTTCTAGGTCATCTAAACACTCAACATACCATGATCAAATTTACCATGGAAACAGAATCCGCCAAGTAGTTGCCCTTCTTAGATGTATTGGTCACTAGAACGACAAATGGTGATATGGAACTGGGGGTGTATCGAAAGAAAACCCACACCAATAGGTACTTAGAGGCAACATCGCATCATCATCCCCAATATGTAAAGGAGATAACCTAAAGAAGGAAGAACGGTTTCTACGGAACGTACTACAGAAAAATGGATATAGTTTAAGACATCAACCGAGCCACCAAGCAGCGGAAGCAGGGAGAAGAAGCTGCAGCAAGTACAGAACCAGCTGATTTAATCTGTCTTCTTTACGTTTCCGTTTTAACGGAACGAATTGTAAGACACCTCAAGAAAAACGACATCGTGGTGCGATACGGAACGGTCACCAAAATTCGGAATACACTACCGGTAGCCAAGGACAAACTACCTCTATTAAAAGGAGCGGGTGTCTATCGGCTGTCATGCAGTTGTGGGAAGTTTTACGTTGGCCAAACCGGACGAAACATCGAATGCCGTATCAAGGAATACGAGAGAGATATGAGGCTGAGGAAGATTCAACAGTCGGCGGTTGCGGAACATTGCCATTCGGTGGGACACCGAATAAACTTCGACAAAACAAAGGTTCTGCCTAGGAATAATAAATATCATCAACGGCTGACAAGAGAAGCCATAGAAATCCACCGACATAAAAACAACGTCAACAGAGAAGATGGCTGGGAACTCAGCAGAACATGGAAGATGGTGGTGAAGACGAACACGACTCCCAAACCGGACCCGACGTAGTAATTAGTTAGTAATTAGCTTGTAATTAATATATATTAATTATTAATTAGTTTTTCGACCTATATTTTGTTTTACGATCCCCGATTTTGTCAGTTAGAACCAGTTTCTGAAGAAGGTTGCAACATGACATCCGAAACGTCAAACATTTTTTCAAAAAACGCACGGCGAAACCCGAAAGTTTCTAGTTTTAGATCTAGTGTTAGTCCTAGTGATAATTCTAGTGTTAGTGCTAGTGTTAGTTCTAATTTTAGTTCAATTAACACCGGTCGTGAAAGCCTTAATACTTATACATCTCTGTTCTGCATAAATTTGGTATACTGCACTGACTCACTGTTCACTAGGAGCACTGGTAGTTAGCAAAGAGAGATTTTAACGCAATTTTTTGCAAGATAGGGTACGGTCTAGAATCCCAATAAGTATATATCGGCATATTGCATCACATAAACTTTGGTTCAAATATTTCAACAATTTATCGAAATTATCGGCAATTTTAGACCGAAACCAAAATTTCAGTCGGACATTAGATGTAAGATTATGTAATAAAATTGCTTTAGGTGTTTTAGATGAGTGGTAAGTAAAACGATTGCCAGACTAAGCTCATCCAGGTGCATTACATTTGATAAATAACATCCAATCTAAATTGACTCACAATAAAATACATAAAGTACGTAACAGCATTCGTAGGAAGATTATCTTATAGGAAGACTTTACGAGTAAATATAATAATTTTATTTTATTAGCCTTTCACATATTCCACATTATTTTGTATGTGAAACCTTTCTCTTCCTACAATTAGCCGTTGGTAAATGTTTAATAAATTAAAAAGTCTTTCTTGATTATTTTAATTGTAATAATAATAGTAATACGTCTTCATTAAAAGTGACATGTTTGGCCTTGGTAACTATTGCATATCGAGACTATTGCTTCTAATTTATATGTCTTTGAAAATTAAAATATATAATATTTATATAGTCAATTAACATTGTTTAATATTTATTTTCAAAATTAATAAAAATAAACCGTTTGTTTGGAAAAAAGTTTATCAAAAATTACATTGTTTAAAATAAATATTAGTTCATGAAAACATCATTTTTCATTTTATTAATAGATTCACTTCTACTTTTATATAAACGGTTTAATGTTGAAATTCAATAAAAACGAAGAGTTTTATGCAACCTATATCGCTGTAATGTTTTATCGAGACTGCTCGTAATCGTTAAATAATTAATTTATGATTTTGAATGGACTTTAATTAAACGATTGCAGAAAACATATAATATGCAACACGGCGGTTAAACACTCTCTTTTATTACCACGACAGTTCAATGACACATTCCTAACAAAAAAGATGGGTTTACTGCCTTAATGCATAAATAACAACTGTTAAATCGAAATAATCAACTTTTTTGTTCTGAGCGATGAAACCATATAAACTTTATACTATTATTATCCAATCAATCATTTTGCCCAAGTTTTATATGAAACATTTTCCAAGATGCTAAAGTTTGCCATCTTTTATTTATCCAATAACGTTATAAAATGAGATTCCCTCATTTCATAAATAAAAGAAAGTTTTTGTAATAAGAAATTGAGGATGTATTAACTTATAAAATCTGATTAAAATTAAAACTATGAATATTTCAAAGTTTATAATTATGGGATCGTATATCGTGTGCGGAACAAGGTAGAGGGTATTATAAACGTAGTAGATTTTTCGAGTACGGAACGGCGAAACTGTAAATTAGTCGTCGGTAATTGCCGGTCGTATAAATTAGGGTCTTTTTGTTCAGTTTGGCGCCCTCCTCTCGTTCTCGCAGGCCGCTCTATTTTTGCCCTCCTCTTTGCAACGCGATCCTCTCCACTCTTCTTCCTCTTTACCCCGTTTTTTCTTTTTATTTTTTTATTTTCTTTTTGTATTTATTTCGTTCTCCGCTTTTTGCTCACCCGAGGCCTCGTGTCCGCGACACATGACGCCATTAATTTAAATTGCGCCACTTGCGCCCGAGCTTATTTACAATTCGACCGAAGAGGATTGCGATTAATTAAAACGTAATTCGAACTCGCCCCTTTTCACTAATAATACAACGATCTCGAAAGGTTTGTTTTAGCTTACACAAAAAGGAATCTTATGTCCTCTTACAAATTTGATTCCATCATTTAATAATTTTCTGTCGTGATGCACGCGATATGTGTGTGTGCTTTTTGATGAAAAAATGACAGGAAACATAGCGCGCGAGAGCGTGATCCCTCCCAGGTCGTAAATAATAAAGTGTGAGAGAAATTAAAATTTTCGTTCGAAATTGCGCGGTGGGCGATAATAATCACCTTAATGGTGGCCTCGTTAGGTTTCTGAGCGAGTTGCGTGCAGCAAGTAGAAGGATGCCGACATCCTTCGGGACCTCGTTCATTAGAACGACCCGACCCGTCAAAACATGTCATGCTCGTTAGGTGTTGAGTGTTGAGTTTAGATAGCCAGGCGAAAATAAAGAAAAATCCGGTTTCACGTTTTCTTCATCTTTTTGATGTTTAAAACGATCTTAAACAATGTAAATAACACAACAGTTGTTCGTGGTCTTCCTCCACTTTGGACGTCGTAGACGGTTTTCTGACACCAGGAAGAAATTGTTTTTGTTGTTGAAATAACAGCTATCTTGTAGTAATTAGTAAATCTTTTAACGCCGCGCCACATTTTGACACGTAACCCACGTGTGGGAACTTCTAAGAAATGTTTAAGTACGAGGAACGGAGTTAAGACGTGTTGAACTGGTTAACAACAAACCGAAGAATTGTGTGAGTCGGTTTTAAAAGTAAGCTCAAGGTCCAATCAAGGCTGTTCGAGATTTTCATGGAAAAAGTCAGGATAAATTTTCGTTTGCTTTCACTTTAACAACTCAATAAAGCTAGATACATACCCAAGAAATGTAGGTAATAAAACATAATTGATGCATAAGCAATGTTTCGAATTCCATATATTTATCTTCTCAAAAATATATGATAAATGATTGAAATATTCATTATGTGTTGCAAAACATTTAGAACTCGAACAATTTGCGATCTTCTGATGAAGATTTGTGTTAAGATACTTTCAATCGAATGTTCGCGATAATAAATGGTTTAGAGATTAAAATTACTACAAGGTTGCGAGGAGTAGCAACAAATTAACAATCAAACAACGTAATCGCAGTAGGAAAAGCGAAATTTACAATCCAAATAACGTAGAAAGCGTTCTTGAATGGCTTTAATGCGATTACAACTGCAGGTTGTTCCGTTATTTTTTGCAAAAGTGTTCTGAATTAATTTCTAATGCACTATCACTTGCATAGTGAAATAGATGACACTTTATTATAGGCTTTAAATAACTCCTTGTGGATTGGTTATCAGAAAGTTTCGTTAGTATCTTTAGATTATTATAACTCACAAATCCCCCGAACAAATAAACTTAATTGTATCTTATACACTGCGATCAAAAAAGATGTTCCATAAAAAACTACTTTTCCAAGCGTTTGATCCTTATTTTAAAGCAAGCGCTTGAAAAAGTAGTTTTTTATGTATCGGCTTTTTTGATCGCTCAAGTACAACATTAGTGATGCAATACGAATTCTTGTGTATTGTCAATCCATTAAAAACTAAACCAGTATATCTCATAGTACGTTTTGTGGATTCCAAGCATATCTAAGTCAGATCTCTTTAAGCTTGTCTAGGTTTTAATTACACGAATTCTCCTTCCCACAATTATTTTATTACCTATTTCAGTAGATACACTTCTCGAACGATTTCTTCCAATTTCTAGTCCAAAATTCAAAGTTCCATTTTGTTTATAAATTGTTCTCGCATTTATATTGACATATAGTACTGTTATCATTATAGTCAATTCTGTGATTCATTTTTTGTGAACAATATTCCGGAGTTTAATATAAAAAGTGTTTATAAAAATATAGGCCGAGATATAGAAACTACAACAAATGTTCAAATTGGGCACCATTTACATCTAATTAATTTTGAAGCTGACGTCTAAACAAAAATACGAACAAAACTACGAATTCGAGGCATGTTGGTACTACCTAATTCACTTGGGTGAATCCCCAGCATAGTTTACCATATAGATTCTGTTACCTAAACAGTGTAAGTGTCACGTAAATTTAATCGATGTTTTATTAATTTAACTACCTATTATGACCAAAAAAAGGGTTCATTACGACGCTGCATTAAAGCGAAAAGTTATAGTATTTACCAAAAGTAACGGTAATAGAGCAGCTAGCCGCCAATTCAACATAACGAATTAAATATGAAAGCAACGACCAAAAATCTCACATGTCCTAAACGAGGAAAATTTCCACATATCGATGATGCTGAAATTGAGAAGATCAAAGAGAAACGTGCAAAAGGACTACCAGCAACAAGGCAGATGATGCAATTGAAGGGCTTAGAAGTTGCCAAGGTCGTCGTTGTAAAATTTAAAGGAAGCGAAGGTTGTGTAGAAGATTAATGCGCCGTGGTGGATTTTCGTTACGACGGCTTACATCAATATGTCAAAAGCTTCCAGTAGATTTTGAACAAAAATTAATAAATTTTCAAAGATACTGAATTGAACTGAAAGGTAAAAAATTATGAATTTAGCCACATTGAAAATGCTGGTGAGACCCCAATTTGTTTCGATATGCCACGTAATTACACAGTTAATGAGAAAGGACAAAAAGAAATAAAACTGATAACAACTGATTATAAAAACAGCGAATCACGGTAAAGGTATTTGTTATTGGTGATGGTAAAAAATTACCGCCATATTTAATACTTGCTAGGAAAAAGAGACAAAAAATGAAAAATTTCCCAATGAAAATTCCTTTTGCGTTCTCTTTATATTATATAGGTACGATAATTTAGTTTGTGTTTTTATCATTATTGTGTAATAAAGTAATTTACTTATTTACTATCTTTATTTTATAACGATTTTTTTCTTCGATGTTATAATTCTAAGAATATTTGAACAAATACAGTAAATTAATAGAAAATGGTCTAATATAGATAAAACCATTAACAATTTTGTATTGGTACTCTTTTGAAAACATTTCTATTTTTCTGGAAGCATTAATCTTTTAGAACCAGTAAGAAATTTTCTGGAAGACATATCAAGTCTTTTAAAAGCAATATAAATTCTTGCGGAAGTATTTCAAGTATTCTGGCAATAATACCAGGTCTCCTAAAAGCATTTAAAGTCTTTTTGAAGTAATTCAAAGTGTTCTGGAAACGGCGTCAAGTCTCCTAGAAGCAGTTCAAGGCATATGAAAGCATTTCAAGTCTTCTGGAAGCATTTCAATTCTTCCGGACACATTGTAAATCTTCTGGAAGTATTTCAAGTCTTTTGGAAGCAGTATCAAGTCATCTAGAAACACTATTAAGTTATCTGAAAGCATTTCAAGTCTGGAAGCAATGTCAAGTCTTCTAGAAGCAATATCAATTCTTGCGGAAGCATTTCAAGTGTTCTGGCAGCAATATCAAGCCTCCTAAAAATATTTATTGTCTTTTGGAAGCATTTGAAGTCTTTTGGAAACGGTGTCAAATTTCCCAGCAGCAGCTCAAGGTTTATAGAAGTATTTCAAGTCTTATGGTTGCTATTCAAGTCTTTTAGAAGTATTTCAAGTCTTCTAGGAAAGATGTCAAGTCTCCTAGAATCAGCTCAAGTCTTATAGCTTTTCAAGTCTTATGGAAACATTTTAAGTCTTCTGGAAGTATTTCAACTCTTTGCGAAGCAGTATCAAGTTATCTAGAAGTAGTATCAAGTCATCTAGAAACATTATCAAGTTATCTGTAAACATTTCAAGTCATATGGAAGCAATATTCGGTCTCCTAGAATCATTTCACGATTTCTGAAAGCATTTTAAGTCATTTGGAAGCGTTTCAAGTCTGTTAGAAGGATCAACTGATCTAGAAGCAGTATTAAGTTAGTTAAGCATTTCAAGTCTCCTGGAAGCAATATTATATCTCCTAGTAGGAAATTAACTCTTTTGGAAGTATTTCAAGTCCTTTGGAAGCAGTGTCAAGTCTTCTGGCAGCAATATCAACTCCCAAAAGTATTTAATGTCTTCTGGAAACATTTTAAGTCTTTTGCAAGCAGTATAAAATTGCCTAGAAATATTTCAAGTGTTGTGGAAGCATTTCAAGACTTCTGGAAACTTTTCAGGGTTTCTGGAAGCATTTCAAGTGTTTTGGAAACAGTATCAAGATATCTAGAAGCAATATCAAGTCCTCCGGAAGGAAATCAGGTCTTCTAGAAACAGTATCAAGTTTCAATTCAAAATACGATTTTTTGAAAATTTCTTGATTTTTATCTAACGCATTTAGTTATGTTTATGTTGACTTTTAATTTAAAAAAAATCATAATTCGGAGATTTAAGCACATGGGGAAATAATCTTTGGCATATTAAATACTAAATAACTTTGTTTCAAATTCTATATTCTTATTCGTATATAATTAGATCTGCAGAATTTTAACTGAAAAGTCATAGACTTTTATTCTCAATTTCTTGATCGAATTAATTCTGCTTTTGGATACCATATCTTTCATTTGTGATCATTTTGAAAAATTCAGTGCAATTAAATCTGCTACTCCAATGATTTGGAAATCGTTGTTAAATCATCATATTTTGGAGTCTACTGTCTGAGTTTTAATTAAAAAATCATAAACTTTTAGCCTCAATTTCGTGATAGATTTAATTTTGCTTTTGGATACCATATTTGTGACCATTTTGAAAAATTCTGTGGATTTTAATCTGCTAATCGAACCATTCGGAAATCGTTGTTAAATGGTTATATTTTGGTGTCTAATGTCTTCGGTATTCTAATTTCCCATTCTTTCTGACTCACCCTATATTGTTTGATTTTTTTAGCAATGTATAAGATTTTAGACTGAGGTTGTAAGTCCAAATGTCAATGTGCATTAACCAAGTCTTCATGACACCTCAACGCTTAGAACACAAGATCATTCAAGATCAAGGACTATGACAAAAATACTAGAATGAATTGGTCAGTTTGGCACAAAATCTCAAAATCTGCCAACTTTAAAATTTTTGCATCAAGATACACGAAAACGTTTTACTTTATCCAATCGAAATATTGGTTATGGTAATAATCTCATCACTTAGTAACAGTTTTAGTCTTAATCAGATGAAGTCGGTTAAAGCTCAAGCTTTGTAATCAATATTATATCAACCCAAAACCAGTCAACTAACCTAACGCCTAGGAGACCTCGACATCAGAACGATGAGAACGCATCTATATTTTCTTTTGATTGATACTACATTTAAATCATATCAAGAACACATCATACTTCAGCAACCATCAGAATTTATATTCTTAAATAAAAAACTGATTTTCGATTGATAATTATCACTATACAAAAAAAAAATAATATTCATCATAATTATGAATGATGGATATCAAATATGAAATATTCTTATGATCAATGTATATTTGATCATACACAGTGTGACCCATTTGAGACCCTTGTCATGGTCTATTAGATTAAATGAAATTAATTAATAAAAAGCTGTATTTTTGTATTATCTGCAACTGCGTTAATTTCTAACTATTTTTGATGAAATATGATATATATTTGTAAATATGTAAATAGATATGATATATGCCAATTTTCCAATTAATTCAATGGTGTTAATATGATTTAAGTAATCATATTACTAATATTAAAAATTCGAGTCTTTGTCCTAAGGCGCAGTTTGCTACCCTCGGCATTTAAAAAAAATATTGAAATTGGGTAATAAACAGAAATTTTACGAAAGTGCCACGCTTTCAATGTGACATCATATATATGTAGATGATTAAAGATATGTACAATAAAATATATAGGAGGAAAACCAAACCAAACTTTACCTTTATAATATCATAAGATTATATGTTTTTCTTTTTATTTTGTTATTGTTACTATTTATTTATTCAAACAAATGAAATAAAAAAATTAAAATTAAGCTATTTTCATCAATATATGAATCAGGTATCTAAGATTTTTATTTGCCTTAACAATTGAACGTAAGTTGTTAAATATGATAAAAGCTTTAATAAGTTAGTAGATCGCTATCAATATTGAACATTGAATTAAGAAATTCACATAAACCTGACAATGTTGAAGATCTATAAAACAAAATAATAAAAAGCTCAATATTTTCATAGAAAACCCAAAATTAAATTTCTCCCAAATCGTTGAGAAATTCTTGTAAGATTTTTTATGATCGGTTGGGCTACTGTCTTGAAGTTAATGGCTAACATTTAGAACATTTATTGCCTTGGAAACCATTTTAGTATTAATTTAGTGTTCATTTGTTATATTTTAGTATGCAGATTAAATTTACGATTAATAATTTGAAAAACTTGATGCCCTTGGATATCTGGCTTAACGTTATTGGTGAAATTACCTTAATAAAGAATTTTAAAGGTACAAACATTTTAAGTACTCATAAAGTGCTCAAAAATCTCTATTAAATGAGCCTAATGAAAGGGTACATTATTGTTTAAAAAATTATTATTCATTTGTTGCTCACTGTTTTATTGTGGTAAATAAAATGTACACAACTTTCATACAAAAGGTTTTTATAAAGTCAACATTAACGGAGATATATACTATACGGAGATATATATAATGGACACCTGTGTAAGTACGACGGCTTTTACGGCCGATATTAATTGGAGTAAAATTAGATCTAATATTAGAATTATCATTAGGACTACTACTAGAACTAACACTAGAAGCTTGCGGGTTTTGCCGTGGGTGATTCGGATGCCCTGTTGTAACCAGCTTTAGAAATTGGTTCAACAAACTGGCAAAACTCGAAAGCGTCTAGTGTTGGATCTAGTATTATTTCTAATGACAGTTCTAATTTTAGTTCAAATAACCAAAAAATAAACAAATAATTAAGAAGAAATTGAGAAGAGAGCTATTAGGAGTTCATGTTGACTAATTTAAAACAAAATAAATCTAAAGAAAATAACGACACTTAACTTGTTGACTTTGTTGATTTTAGGGTAATGAGAACGGCGACTAAAATTTCTTCTCAAGAGTTACTTAAGGATTCTTTTACGGGTTACAGTTCCAGTTTTTAAAGTTCGGCCAGGCAAAATTCTAAATTACTCAAATCTCCCACAAGAGACGACTGATTCCCATGCTTACTAAGCTAGGGTTATCATTCTCGATAAATTCAACAGAATAAATAAAGATTTGCATATAATATTACTAGAAGTACTATTATACAAAAAACTAAAATCAAAATTATTTGAAAAAAAAATCTAGTCATGGTGAATCTAGAGAAAAACTACATTTACAAATTATTTATATTATTACAATATATTTGATGTATGAAGAAGAAGGAAGGACATTCAGTGTCGAATCTATATTGACGTTAACGGATAGTTACAATTATGGATACGGTCAGAATTTCCTGATCAATCTTCGATTTCGAATGAAATCAGTGACTCATACGATATTAAGTTCAATATCGTGCATGTCAAATGTAGTTTCGAACGCATGTCCAGTTCTCCTCGCCTTTGGGTAGAAAGTAAATCGGCACAACAAAAGGAAGTGACCGCATCCTTTCAAATCTTTAGCACCACTGGCGACTTCTGTATGAAAACGATGTGAA
Source organism: Onthophagus sagittarius (assembly GCA_036711965.1). NCBI lineage: Eukaryota > Metazoa > Arthropoda > Insecta > Coleoptera > Scarabaeidae > Onthophagus > Onthophagus sagittarius. Next base: position 24,641,272 of record JASERS010000001.1, on the reverse strand, counting down.
GATTTTATTTAATGAGGCTTAAAATTTCTTCATCATCTCGTATATAATGACATTGGTAAACGATGTCTGCGATGACGATAAACATGTAATAAGTTAAGAAATTCTGGTATAATCAAGATTATTTCTTTGTAGCAGGTGAAATCTTTATATCTTCTTAAGCGAATCGAACAAGTTTGTATCAAAATATTAAATTTTGCGAGATTTAAGTAAATGTCAAAATAATTTAGCTAAATACTTATACAAACGACTCTATTTATATACAAAATATAATAAAGGCGTCCACCTAAAGAGCAAATTTTCATCTTAATCCTTAAACCAAAGACAATTTATAGCAGTAAACCAACCCACAACACAGAAATCATCTATTTTCTTTAACACTCACAGACAGATTCCTCGACGACTACACTCATTTTGCTCTGTTGTGGTCGACCGAAGCCGGCAAAGAGAGACTCCAGCAAAGGGTCTCTTTAAAGAAGACGCCAACAATACGAGAAAGGTCCGTTTCGCAACCAGTTTTCGATTTTTTCGGTTCGTCTCGCAACTGTAGCCCCGCGTCTCGTTTCTTCTCCTTCTCCGTTCTCTCCACCTTTACGGGACGAAATCGTTTTCTCTTTTTTTCTCGACGAACGCATTCCGCGATAGACTGTTTGTCGCCGATCGCGGACCCTCGTGTGCGTTTCTTCCTCGAATACCGCAGATAATTCTAAATTTTACGTATACCACTTTAAGAGGAATCACTCGATATGGCGCGTATGAACGCGAGAAGGTGAAATTCCGAAAAGCAATTTTATAAATAATAAATAGTTAAGTACATTACACGTTCCTTTGATAATTAATAGATAATGCCTTTTCTACTGCTATCTAAGAGCTAACATATAACTGTTACTTTTATATTTAGAAAATATTCCCCACGTTTATGTGCGCAATTTGTCTTGGTCTGATTAATCTAACGTTCGTTTCTATCTGTTTTAATCACCTTTGAATATAACTTCTCCTTTTTTTTGGGAGCTAAGAATTTATGGTATTTTCGTTTTATCTTCGCACGTAAGATGTAATAAAAGCGGTGTAGTAACTTTATTAGTTAATCGAAGCCCGTTATTTGTGTTTTCCGTGTTTTTTTACGTAGAAAATAATTTTCTGGTTAAACCGACATAATAAGTTTCATTGTTATAGGTTTGTTTGAACGATTCTTTTGCGGATAAACACTAAAATAAAACCCGACATGGACCGTAACTTACGTCCGCATACAAAGTCTTCTGTACACATTCATTATGCCTACGCTAAGATCATTTTGAAAAGCACAACGGGATAGATTCAAAGTGAAACTTAGGTGCAGCACTGTCTTATTGAACAATAGACTATTTGTACGTGGATTAAGATGATGTCACATTTAGATATCAAGACGATTTAATAATTATATCTCCTCAAATGAAATTCGTTTTTTTAACAAAAAAGCACAATCACTATTCATAATCATTAAATAATTTGTTTCTTACGCAACGCAAATTACGTACAAAAAATATTGTTTGTTTACATGGTCAACATGCCATGAATAGTGATGAGCGACAGGTAAATACTCGTTATAAATACCCATATTTATAAATCGAGTATTTATTTATAGTAATACATGAACTAGTTTTTTAATTCGAATATATGAATTTATTCATAAAAATTTAAAAAGTCAGTTTGTATAATTAGGGAAGAAAAGTATAAAAATTCCTAAACTTGAGGGTAATCTGTAAATATTGCACTCAAAGGTATAAACACGGTAATGTTAATAAAGTGACAAGCCATATTGTTAAAAACTTTGTAGTTTTTCCAGTTTTATGTTGATACAAGTATACAACAATCTAAGACTGAATTACAACAAAACGTAAAACTAGAACTATCCCAACCCAACCCAATCTAGCTTTAGAACTAACACTAGACTTACAATTAGAATTAGAAGCATTAAAGTTTAGCCGTATGACTAAATCCTAATATTTCTAGTTCTAGGTCAAATGTTAATACTAAAGCTAGGTTGTAGGTCTAGTATTAGTCATACTCTTCGTTCCAGAAAAATTTACAACAGTCAAGCACTGAAGAGCAATTAAAACTAGAACTAACAGTACACTTAGTATTTGATAGATTTAGGTCTCAAGACGCTCTATTCTCGAAGATTTACATCTAATCCTGAATGAACTTCACCCTAATATGCACTTCACAATGGTACAGGAATTTAACCAGTGCGACGATAGCAACAAACTTTATTACGTATATATACTCCGTAGAAAAAAATAAAGAACACCGCCGCGTTCCAAATACACCTCAAAATTGTCAAATTTTAAGCCCGATTTAAGCCATTATGGAACCGAATTTAAAGAAGCACAACATTTACAAAATGATGACAAAACAATAAACGCCTAATATTAAAAAAAAAACTTTTTGCTCCAAAAAAAACATTATAACAACAAAAAAATACTTGGAAAAAAATTTGGAAGATCTATGCTTATTGTGCTCATCCATTTTATAAAAAAAAAATGTATGAACCATAGCACTAGAGGATGCTCAATGGCAAGTAAAAGTTTTTAGTACATCCTTAAATTTTAATCATACAAAACTACTAAGTCGTCATGTAAAAGGTGTAGAACGGGTATTACTTGGAGAGCATATGAAAATTGGCATGGCCCTTAGCATGAATTTGAAACATATTCGAGATATTCCTAAAAGTAGTGTTCGTTACATGAATCTCGGAAACGTTAAAGATTCATCAGTTTATAGAAAAGTAAAAACGGAAGCATTAAAAAGCTTGATAGGGACGAAGACGATGGTATTTGATGTAATTTTAATACCACGAGACTGCATGGAGTACATTCATTGTTTAGTAAAGAACAAGTTCTTGCTGCAATAGACTCTGGTAATACTACTTTACACCTAGATGCAATTAGTAGTGTAGTAAGAAAGCCAATTACTTTCTACAAATAACAGATTGCTTCCTGTTGTTGAATGTATTTTACCAAGACACGATCTGACGATATTATCTCATTCAAAGGGGCACTAGAATTATCACTAGGGCAAATACTAGAACTAAAAGCTGTCAGGATTTGCGGTGCGTCTTTTGAAAAACACTTAAAATTTCGGATGTTACGTTACAACATTCTTCAGAAACTGTACAAGCTTGTGATCTTTAAAAGCTTATATAGCTTACATACTATTATATAGCCTACTTTATACAAATGTAAAGGGCAGAAAATTTCCTATAGGTTCTATATGGTCTCAGAGTTTTGTAGGTGTCATATAAGATAGTTATGAGACCATAAATAGTTGCTTACGGCAATTATACGCGGTTTTCGTAGTTTTTTGGGTAGATTTTCTACCCCAAAAACTGAAAATGCTTGTGCAAAATTGTGATGTATGATAGTTATATACCACTGTAAAGAGCAAAAAATAAATCGAATGTGGTTTCACTGTTTTGTTCGTATTATGTAGTACCGATTACTATATAGAGTTGTTTATAACGTATGAATTTTGGTGGACGTGGTTACATATTGACCGGACAAAATTTAGATAGCCCGAATTGAGATAGCCTAAGGTGTGTTCTTTCTAAATTGATAAAGTTTTTTCTAAAATTCGATTCCATAACGACTGCACACGGGTTTAAAATTTGACAATTTTGAGGTGTATTCGAAAAGCGGCGGTGTTCTTTATTTTTTTTCTGCGGTGAATATAGAAATATCAACAGGGCAAAACTTCTTTCGCTACAAATAGGATTTGACGTGTACAGAAAGAATACACAAAGTGACGTTGTAATCCCATTCAATTCATATTATTATCACTCACATAAAATCGCGGCTTTTCATGTTTATATAAATAGGTTATTAACAACTCCTCTTAATGATATCAACAATAACAATCATCAGAACAATAGCACACAATAATGGATACCCCATAGATATTATAATGAAAATGATAAAAAAACTATAAACAATAAACATCAACAAACAAATCACGACGCTCAACAATAGAGAAAAAAGACTCAGAAATAGCATACAGATCAATCTCATTCCCAGGTAAGTTGGCGGTTCCTGCTCAAAGAATTTTTAAGAGGTACAACAAAAACATAAGCTTTAGATCAAACACTTCCATGTTAAATCGCATAAAATGTAAAAAGGGCTATAAAATCATCTTGATAACAGCGGTATCTACAATTTAAATTGCAATACCTGCGCTGCAGGGTATATAGGAGGGATAGGAAGATCAATTAAACAAAGAATTAACGAACATATTAATAACAATAGATCTAATTTTGGCAAACACCTTCTAAATTGTTCACACAACTTCAATCAAGATACGGGTATAAAAATATTGCTTAAGATGGAAAAGGGTCTGATAATGACTATTACTGAACCTTTTGAAATAGAAAAATTCAAGAACCAAAACAAACACATCGATTGTCTCAACCAGGTCAAGATTGACTTGACCAAATCACCGCAAACCTAAGACAGTTTTGAAATCATCTATATATCCCTACCCCATTTTTTTCTCATCCCTTATGCTCTCAACAAAAGCGAGCTCCAGTTAAAAATTGTTAAATGAGTTCCCTGATAATCATTCTTCCTCTTTCTTAACAGATACATTTTTTCTTTTTCCCGTAGAAGGTCAAACATAGAATTTTCGCGAAATACAACATAAATTCATAAAATACATGTCTATTTTATTTTCATTTCTCTCATGTTAAATTTCTTAATACATTTTTTGTTTTGATGTAAGTAACTTCTGAAACAATTTATTTAACCATTTTACTATTATTGCTTATATATTTCATTATTTTCATATGTTTTTGTATGTATCATAAATAAATGTAAATATATGTATTATATAATATTATATGTTCTCTTTTTTCGTTGTTCTTTTATAATTGTAATTTTGTTAATTCTTGAAAAATGAACCAGTAGTAATAAATTCTTTTGGATATTATTTAATAAAGATATTGCACTTTATTAACAGTATTTGGTATTTTGAAAGCAAACTCAAATTTTTGAGTTTTTTTTGCAAATTTTAGACTACATACGTCATTGCATACAATAGTTATTTTAGAAGCAAACTCAAAAGATTTATCAACAGTATCTTGATGAATATATATTGCATTTTGTCAATAGTATTTGATATATTGAAAGCAATATCAAATTTTATACTTACTTCAGCCACGAGCATTTAGTCTTTGATTAACAGATTTTGGACTACTTACGTCATTATATACAATAGTATTTAATATGTTCGAATCAAACTCAAAGGGTTTATCAACAGTATCTTAACTTAGGCTTATTTTTTATATCCTAGCTTAAGCAGTATCAAGTCTTTTGGAAATATTTCAGCAGAATCAAGTCTTCTGAAAGCATTATAAGTCTTTTGGACAACAACATTTTAAGGCTTCTGGAAGTAATATCAAGTCTTCTAGTATCAGTATGAAATCTTCTTAAAGCAGTTTAATCTTTCTGAAAGCAGTTCAAGCCTTCTGGAAGTATTTCAAACCTTCTAGAAGCATTTCAAGTCTTTTTGAAACAGTATTAAGTCTTACTGGGCTTTATTATTTTTGGCAGTCAGCACGTCACATCTAACATAGTTTTGTATAGTTAGGTAACGGATGGTCACCCATTACAAATTTTACTTTTTAACTTGTGCTTTCTGTATTTCTTTAAATTTGTTTGAGCCTTTTTTCGTCGTCACCAGTCTGTGCGTGGCCACTGATAGCATGCATGAATTGTGCTGAATGAAGATAGGTTGGGTTGCTTTAAAAAAATATATTCTGATGCTTAGTTAGTTAGCTTGCTTAGATAGTTTTCTTTCTTTAAATAGTTTGCCAATATCTTTTCACATTCGTTTTAGGTACCAAGACCGAAATATTCCATGTTTCCAAGTTCGTTTCGTCTTCTTTGTAAATATCAATGAAAGATTTCGCATCTCCATCATCATATCTCATCATTATCGTTTTCTTTTCATTCATCATTTGTTCACTTCTGGACGAAGGCCTATTCAATATGTTTCCATGTTCCATGGGCCACCTCAAACTATCATTTGGACAGATCCTCAAAAATATTGATAGACGACATAAAGAGAATTACGAGAAGCAGTCTCGTAATAATTAAACTTTTTTTTTCGTAACAGCTATTATGTCACATATAAAACACATATAACGCACATATGTGACATAATACATATAACGCAGTTTTTTCTATCTAGGAAATGGGTAGTAATCCATTACAAATGTAGCTCTCTATTGAGCTTTCTGCATAACCTTCAATTCTTGTAAAAAAGCTGTTTCAGTTGTTTTACTTTAGTTAATGCTGACTATAAGTTTAATTTTGTTGATACTGGGTCACACGGAAAGAATACCGATGGGGATAGTTTCGCTAATTCTTGTTTAGAAAATGGCACTTTAATTATTCCCAACCCTACAACATTACCAAATTCAAATATTACCACTCCATATGTAATATTAGGGAATTCTGCATTTCCCTTGAAAGTGAATCTACTACGTCCATACCCAGAAGTCCAATAATCTGATGTCATAGAAAAAATGGTGTTTATTGTCACTGTCGCACCAGACATATTTTGGAGAATGCGTTTGGTATTTTGACGCAACGATTGAAAATTATTTTTTAATTATTAATTCCAAACTGGACTATGCCGAACAAATTATTTCAATTACTTACATTTTACACAACTATTTGAAATAATAACATGATATCGCTTTCAACACTTAGAAAGCGATACACCAATGAATACACAAAATTAGAGTATACTTGAAAATTTACAATACCAAGGGTCAATGCTTAACAACAGCCACTTTTAGTCCGAGAAAATTTTACGTTTTTTTCAATTCAGAGTGGGGACCTATACCTTGGCAGTGAGGAAAGATACAAAACTTTTCATGCATATTTCACAAAGCTATTGCCACGCAATATTTATTAGAGTATTATCATTTACTTTTTGCAACTAATACTAAAACTAGAGCTAATATCTTCAGACGCATGACTAAACCTTAATCTTTCTAGTAGTAGGTTTAGTGTTAGTTCTAATTTTAGTTTGATACAAGCATACAATAATCTAAAACCGAATAACAGCTAAATTAGAGCAATAGACTATTTGTACGTTATTAAGATGATGTCATATTTAGATATCAAAACGATTTAATAATTATGAAATTCATTTTTTAACAAAAAAAAGCACAATCACTAAACATAATCATTAAACAATTTGTTTCTTACGTAACGCAAATTACGTACAAAAAATATTGTTTGTTTATTTAACGTGCCATGAAGGATTTTTTTTGATTTAATCATGACCTTAATTTTAAAAAGGTGATGTCGTTTTTTGCTACATCTCTTCGTTTAGTTGATTTCGTTTTTTTTTCCTTTTGGTTTCCTTTCAAGATACACACATACACTCACACAAGTGGCCCGTATTGAGAACGCGGCGAGCTCTCGAGCAGTTTAAATTGAATACATTAAAGCCCCGCACGATGAGGCAATCAAGGTCAAAAATAAAATCGATTACGGTCCTTTGAAACCATCTCTAAAAACTTTTCTCTATATAAAAAGCCGGCGAACAATTTATTATAACCATAACGCTAATTGACCGCCGAAGACTAATTGTAAGTCGTGCAAAAAAATTTCTCGGCTGAGTTGCGAAGAAAAAAAGCATGGTTTTGTTTACTATATAACTTCTTGCGCGTCATGAAATATTTAACGAGTAGCTGATCGCGGAGAATGAAAAAAAAAAGGTTAAATTGCTGCGTTTACTTTAATAATTTATGAAGGTGATAGAAAATTGTTAAAGGTAGTCGCATGTCCATAAACTGAACACTGCCGTTTTTGATACACCATTTGCTATTTTACTTTAAAAGAAATATTTAAAGTCTAAAACAAGAATATTTACACATTTTATAACGTTCCCGAAAGCACTGTTTCTTATAAAAACTTCTTAAAGATAGAAATCTAAGGAGAGAGAGACGACAACGTAGTAGAGAGCTAGGAATTTCTTTATTACGGCTTTAGGAAGATTCCAAATAAAGATAACCAGGGCCCGGGCTTTGGTGTGCTTAGGTATTATATTTCGTTGTGGAGACCTGAGAGACACATCTAGCGAACAGATACAAGCAAGATACCGGACCACTTCCTGTTGTACTGGTTAAGGAGATATTCTTATCTATGCGAACAATAATAAGTACACGTTAAAACGCGAAAGCTTTATAGCTTTAAAACCAAAAAAAGAATTAAACAAACTGGAACTTTAAAATCTATTAAGTACAATTTGTCTCAATAAGCACTTTGTAGACCGCAATTAGTGCAAGCTTAACGATCAGATTTCTCTTGAGATGCGAAAGCGCGGGAGTAGCGATCTCGATTTTTTCATCGATACAGTTAGCTTGTTAATCTCAAGTAAGAGTCAATAATCATTCAAATTTAATTGCTATGATGTTCTCCTAAATCAATGTCGTTCATATCATGCAAGTAACGGTATTATACCAACCACTCAGAGATTAATTAAATTAAAAATGGCTTATTAATGAATAAATTAAAATGAATACATAAAGTACATAATATTGATCTGTTCTAATATTGCCGCATTGACCTTTTATACCATTTCTGTGTAGGTTTGCCGAGTTGAAAGCTTTCGAAAGGATCATAAATATCCACATTGTGGGTATACTCTCCTAAAGTGTACTAAAGTTACACTCATGGAAAATGCATTGGTGATCACCAAAACATCATGTGATTTTTTATCTTTTTATCAATATTTTTGATAAATTACACGTTACTAGCGTTGATTTATGTAAGAAATAATGTAATAAAAAGTAATCAAAAAGCATTCATCAAAAACAAAATTACATTAAGATAATTTGATTTGATAAGACATGAAACCTATACTAAGTTAATTTGGAAGAATTCTAAAACCAAACGATTTTATCCTATAAGTTTTTTAGGTCAAAAAAATTTTGCGATTTTACACGAAACATAAAAATTGCTTTCTTTCGTCTTTAATCGTTGTTAAACCATGAAAACCTTCAATTAATTTAATCGCTCTTTCTGCTAAATTTCACTGCCCTAAGCGTTATCCTTACTTCTGGCTTCTTCAAACGAAGCATTATTTGGTGATAAAGTAGGACAATCGTAGAGAGAATTGTCAGTAAGTTTAAGACGTTAAGGAAGTATTGGTTTTGAACAACGTGATGACCAACAGATGTGTTTTGTTTTCATTAAAATAGAAAAGAGTGTTGAGAAATTATAATATTAATAAATACGTCAAGCCATGGGTTGGGTTGGGTTGAGTTGAATACTCATAAACCCTCTAGCTGACAAAGTACTCACATATCATAATCATGAGAATTTAACGTATGACATTCATTACCATCTAGCAAACTGGATCAAGGAACTGCAGTATCCTATGGCATAATAACTGTCGTAATTATATCAATATTATGTCTCCATTTCATTATATCCGCAGCTATCTTTTAATTCTAGAAGGTAGCCGGGGTTACGAGTGACCCCAACATAATTGAATTTTTTCGCTTATATTCTTATTTCGCGCTTGGTAGCGCTGATAATTTAGGTAAGGTTAGTCGACTGTAAATAGTAAAAACACGTGCAGTGAACCTTACGTTGCCGATTATAGTTTTCTCAATAAATATTATTTGGGATTGTGAATGACCCCAGGATACGTTTACGTATTGTAAAACAATACTGTTTGTAATTTTGTGTGATAGAATATTTGTGAAACATGTCTAAAAAACCGTTAGTGCTCTAGATCCGGACTTTGAAAAAAATATCTACAATGGTACGATGAAGCAGAATGCGATGTTGATGACAATTTTGCAGAAAGTGACAGTGAGGACAAGATGGAAGAGATATCGGAACACAACGATGGCACTTTTTTTGAAGATGATGAGTTTGAAGAACGTTCACTTCAACGTTGATGGAATTTTGAAGGGCAGAAATGGTTTTACATCACAAACATCATGGTAAAGATACTTGGAATAAAGAATGCACGTGTAATTATCACAGAAATAGATGCTTGGGCCATTTTATTCACATCTACAATTTTAAATGAAATTATAACTCGTACAAATGAAGAAATTGAACGACAAGGTATCAAATACCAACCAGGTACGAAATACGAACATCCTACAGATAACGTAGAAATCAATGCCTTATTAGGCCTCATGATAAATGTTATATTCCATACATTGGAAAAAACACCAACTTAACCAAAGAATCTATTTCAATGTATTTAGTGAAGTAGTTATCCAAATTACAGTGAGTAACTGGTTTACGTTTGTTCCATTAGCCAAAGAAATGCTTAGCAACAAAGGTTTAATAATAGTGAGAACAATAAGACAATAAAAGAGAAATATTTCGAATTTTCTTTCCCAGACAAATTAACGTTGGTTTCGTTTACACCAAAGAGAAATAAATCTGTCATACTAATCTCAATGCTGACAAGAAAGTTAACGAGGTTGCCGAAGAAACCAAAAATCATTGAGTTTTACAACTCCACCAAACGTGGAGTAGATACATTCGATCAGATGGCTCACGACTACACCGTATCCAGGAAAACAAGAAGGTGACCACTTAGGTATTTTTATGGGATGCTTGATCAAGCCGGGATAAATGCCTTTGTGTTATATAATGTGTAGAATAACGTTACCAAAGTTTAACGAAATAAATTTTTGCAATCACTTAGACTGCAACTGGCTAAACCTTGCATGAAAAGATATCCGGTAAATTGCAAGGTGAAATACGAGAAGTACTGGGACTAACACATATCTCAAAGAAAAACAGCTTGGTCCAGTGCCAAAAAAACTCAAATCATCAAGATGTTATATATTCCCTCGTTCACGTGATCGAAAATGCAGAGTTATAGGTTATATGTGTTCCAACTATGTATGTAACGAACACCGTACTGATATTTGTCTAAACTGTAAGAGAAATACTTAGAGTTGCTAGTGACTTCACTAAATAAACGGTTCCAAAAATGTTTTGTGGTAACTGGTGACCCCAAGTATACGTTTTCAAGTATGTTATTTTGGTATACCTGTTAGGGTTAACATAACCAAACTGATTCTCGTGGTAATCTTATCTTGTAACAAGTCACGTGTTAGTGAGATACAATTCAACACACCGTAACGCTGCACGTCTTATTTGACACTCAAGTACTAATTGAATTGTTTTCCTAGCAATATTTAATCAGACGTCAAATATCACGCGGAAGAAGAAATCTCATGGTAAGCTTGGATAGTTGTGTTATGGTTTAACCATATCTTTATTCCTTCACCAACGAATTTTGATGTAGTGTAACTAATGTAATAAATGACTAATAACCCGAGTTAATTCCATTTTGTTTGTCATCTTTTTGTCAAATTTGCGTGTGTACGTTCCCATCATGTCCGCATTGGTTATGTCACTCTAACCTAATGTTATACATTTTATTTGACTACCAAGCACCTTGGTAACCACATAAAATGGTTTTTATAGAACTATGATAAAGTGGATGTCGTACAATGTTCTTTGATATAACATTCAATATTGTCGTAACTATATTCAACATTATGTCGCCATTCCATTACATCCGCAACAATTCTTTCTCATAATCGAATTGATTCTTGTAGTGACCTTATCTTGTAATAGGTTACGTTTTAGAGATACACAAATCTAGCTCATCGCAATGTGGCACGTCTTATTTGACACCCAAGCACTAATTAGGTTGTATTCTCAGCAATATTACCAAATATCGAATATTCTGTGGTAGAAGTCACGTTATATGCTACGAGGACCGTACTATGATATACCAATTGTTTATTACTTCACCAACAAATTTTGATGTAGTGTAACTAATGTACCAAGTGATTCGAGTTAATTCCATTGTTGACTATCACTGAATTTATTTTGACCAAATGATCTAGCAATAAAGGAAATCATCATTTTCTATCACACTTGCATGATAGTACACCTGTCATCATCGTATCCGCATTGGTTATGACCCTCTAACCCAGGAGTTTGCTAAGATAGTAGTGGTTTGATCGACATTTATTAGATCGACTTAGAAAATATATTTTTGGCTTGTTTCCAAAACAAGCAAGTCTGATTTATTTATAAATATGGTCCAGCACATATTATGACAGTCGCATGCAGCAATTCAGATTGTTGAGTAGACTAGACATTTTTTTAGTTCCAAATACTAATCTATCTTATTAAAATCAACAGCAGAAATAATCTCGGTCGACTTCAAAGACGTCGGCCGGCTTCAAGAAATCTGATCTACTTATAAATATGATCCAATACATATTGTACCAATCGCATGTAATTAAGGATGTTACGTACACTTAGAGAGTATCAAATTTTCGAAAAAGTCCAACCATATAGTATCTTATGTGAGTCTGAGTTTATTTTGTTCAAGATGGATGGAAGAAATAACCTCGATCGACTTCGAAGATGTCGACCGCCTTCAAGAAATCTGATCTACTTATAAATATGATCCGGCATTTATTGTGACAATAGCATTCAATTCAGAACATTGTGTAGACTTTGGGCACATTTTTTTTATCCAAATATATGGGATCTTATGAAAATCTGAATCTATCTTATTTAAAATTGAGGGCACAAATACCCTCGGTCGACTTCGAAGACGTCGGCCGCCTCCAAAAAATCTGATCTACTTATAAATATAATCCAGCATATAAGTACGAAGGCTTTCACGACCGGTGTTAATTGGTAGTGAAAACTTCGAACCAATTTCTGAAGAAGGTGTTTCGGATGCAATATGGCATCCGAAACGCCAAACATTTTTTCAAAAAACGCACGGCAAAACCCGAAAGTTTCTAGTTTTAGATTTAATGTTAGTCCTAGTGATAGTTCTAGTGTTAGTACTGGTGCTAGTTCTAATTTTAGTTCAATGATCCAGCATATATTATGTCAATAGTATTCAATTCAGAATGTGAAGTAGACTTAAAGCACATTTTTTTTATTCCAAATACAACAGATCTTACGTGAGTCTGAATCTATCTTGCTTAGGATTGAAGATGATCGAAGATGCTGGCCGCTTCTAAAAAAGTTTGATTTACTTTTAAATATTATCCGGTACTCATTGTAATAATAGTGGTTCTCTAAGAAGCATTTTGTCGCCTCATAGAGCATCAATGCATCTTATGTGGATACTGATTTTTTATATTCATAAACTTTGAACACCAACTTAGTCAAATCATTATAAATTTACTCTTTACGTCCAGCTCTGGTTGTTAAATGCACATTATTGATAATTCACTGGTTTGAGTTTGGTTGACTTAATTTAGGAAAGCTGTGACGTTTTTCTTTCAAATTTGTTGAGAAAACTCGTTTTCTGCACCAAATTGGGGAGTAAGTACTTCTATTGTTTATCAAAGAAGTTCGAAAATGAAGTGGTAGATAAGTTAGCATATTCGTTGTCCTCGTGTCCTCATTTCACCAATAATGTCATTTGGGTTCACAATTCATTGGGTTGGATTGGGTTGAGTTAGGAATGTTTTATTTTTCCCGTTTCTCTGCAACTAATTGAGATTAGTAAAAAGTGTAGTTGTTGCCATCAATATCAAAGAAAATGGCAGATAGGATGTGGTATCCAAGAAGTTTGAATGTGACAGACAAATTAGCATCGGTTTCAGAAAATTCTGTTTTACTCGTTTCTCTGTATCAAATTGGGCAACACTTATATGTAGCTAGCATAGTTCTCCTCAAACAAGTTAAGAAAATGGAGTGGCAGACAAATTAACCTAAACAACCAGTGCGAAGATGAAGAGTGTAATTTTAAACTTTTTCTTGATCTTTTTGTACATATTTTGATGCGATAGTGACAATCGCATGCAATTTAAAATGTTGAATAGACTTTCTGAACATCATTTCTTTGTGAAATCAAGTATATCGTATCCTACGTGAGTTTGAGTCTATCTATTGAGCTTGAAATAGAATCTCTTTACTATTTATATACTTTATAAATCTGATCACAATCTGACTCACAATCTTACCTTTTCAAAAAATATTTGATGCCTTAATCATTAGGCATTTTCAAAGATTAGGCATTTCAAAGATTCTATTATATCTTCATTTCACCAATAATGTCGTTTAACAATTCACTGGATTTGATTGGGTTGGTTTAAGATAGTTCTGTTGTACTCGTTTCTCTGGAAGAAATTGGGCAATAATAAAACGTAGCTAACATTGTTGCCCTCCAAGCAGTTCAAAAATGAAGTGAAAGACAAATTAGCATAAACAGCATAAATTAGCATAAACATTTGGAATGTTGGGTAGACTTTGAGAACGTCAAATCTTTGTAAATTCAGAGACATGATATATTACGTGAGTCTCAGTCTGTTTTGCTGGAGATAGGCGGAACAAGTAACCTCGTTGTCTTCGGTTAACGGTCAAAAAACGAAGACAAGAAGACGTTGGCGGCTTTCAAGAAATTTTCACATTATGGGAGTCGTGGTACCTGAAGAAGCATTTTTCCGACTAATAAAATTTCAATTATGTTATAGAAATACTGATTTCTAACTTATTGTCAGTTCAAGGTCGCTACTTGCTGCAACTTTTAATAACTGTAAAATTCATATACATAGTAATTAACAATTTTGTCAATATATTCGGTAGCATATTGCAATCGATTGTTTGTACGCTCCTGCTCTAAGCTAACGTTGTACGTTTTATTGGACTACCAAGCACCTTGGCTCAAATGAACTGGTTGAACCAAGGTCGTTTTTATCTCCTTTATCCACTCGAAGACTACAAGTACTACATCACTACATTATCAACAAATTCGAAGCAATTTATGATAACTTATATTTAAATGCTTTAAATGCGACATAAAATGTGAACTAAGTTGTTTCGGGACTTTGAAGTTAGTCTTCAAAACATTTAACAGATACCATCTTTATCGACTAATAAACCCGAATATATACTCAAAGATTTACTGCGGTATTCGAAGACGTCGGCCGAGCATAAACCCGAATTGATCGATGGACTTTTCGATTAAAGCCGTTTCATCTTGCAAGAATTTGGTGGATTGTAATAAAATATCTAAAAATTCTTGAAAATTCTGAAACCTTGGATTTACACACTTCTGATATTTGAGGAGATCAGGATGCTTTCATCTTCGAAGATAGCGCCGTGATTAATTTTTTCCAACGTTTTTGAAATAGCTTAACATGAAAGACAAATCAACATCGGTTGAGTTACCATTAAGTTGTAAAGGGAATTAATTTGGGAAGCTCGATTAATTTCTCTAGGATTTTGCTTGATTAGGTCGCTGTGATATTTTAAATTATCTCTTCACAGTTAATTATATTAACCCAAAATTAGTCAACTCAAAGAAGCGCTTAATGATATCGGATATTTATGACAACTTGAAAACCTATTTATAACTTGGTTTGATAAAAACCTAGGTCACTTCATTTCAAAATTGCTTCGTGTAGAAGTGCATAAATTTGTACTTATTGAACAATTTGTTAACAGCTGCAAAAATATTACTATCAACATTATTTTGCCATATCCCCGCAAAACTGATTAAGGCATATCAGACATTATAGGATCAATATATCGCAATATCTCGATAGTAAGCATCCTTGGCTTAATAAAACGAAGTTATAGAACCTCTGTTTTAAAGTTAATCGTAACCATTTATCGCTGAGAATCTGCAATTAACGTTTGAACCTAAATTGATCAACTCAGTATAGTGCAAAGTCATCTCATACAGCAGATTTAGATTGAAACAAATATATGTATATTCAGTATTATCAAAAAAATAGAAATGTATAAAGAAGTTCAGTGACATTTTCAACATAACGCTTAACTTCTGTAACCTATAAATTACGTAAAGTATCTTATTTCGACCATCATATTTTACAAAATCTTACTGATACCGTTTCTAAATCGTTTCTCCGAATATCAGAGAACTTAAGTCGCAAACACAAACAAATATAGTGTTGCACTGACGTTATAATCAACATAATACAACCCCTTTTATGCAATCAAAGTTAATTGATTTATTTGTTAACATAGGTCTTATTTTTCGTTAATAATATAGCAACCCAACGATTCAATGATAGCTTTCGCAGTTAAAGGAGAAACTAATTTTATCGAAATTGTACGTTGTATGCAGTGGCCATTTTCACACTAAACGTTATCTGTACACAGCGATTACGGACATAATGTTATTGGAGGCCATAACATGAATTAACTAAAGTTTAACAAATTAAATGGTAATTTAATCCATTTTAATCCTCGCTTTAAAGATATGGCAAAATAATAAAGAGCTTAATTATCATCATGTTAATCGTGGAATTAGTAATTAGATCGTGTTTATGAAGAATTATTACTACTTTTTTAACTTAAAAATTCACAATAATTTCAACGATCATTTCATAAATTAATAATTATTTTTGTTTTATATAGCACGAAAAGGCATAACCTTAATTAACTTATAAGTTTCTAATTGAAATGGTAACAATTAACCTCATATTCAGAAGTTAAAATTATTTAAAAAGTTAGTTTCATTTTGTGACCTAATTAGATTAATTGGAATTTATTGAGTAGTGCGTTGATTATTGAGTAATTCGTTACCCGATTTTTAGAAATTTCAAAAAAAGCAAAATTTACATCAAATATTTTTAATCGACCAATCTATCACATATATTATAATTTAATGTATCATAATCATTATAGTTTAACGTACCACATCCATTATAATTAAACGCACAAAAAAAATGGTTAATTATTACAACTATAATTTCCTTAACGATTTTAATAATAGCGTTGTTTATGTCAGCGGATATTCTTAGGAATTTTAAATTGGTCAAATCGATCATAATTATGTAAATGTGGCCTCCAAATAAAAAAGGATGAATCCGTTTCGATGGAGAATCATAAATTTGTTATTTATACCACCAAATTTGGTGAATAATTCAACCCGAAATTCCTGTAATTTTGTAACGAATTTTCCCATTTAAAGAAAATACGAGAAATATAAAATGTTTGCGTGAAAACCGGGTCACGTTTGTTTCTTATAAATATAAAATGACTTGTGTACAAGCTCGTTTCGCGTTGTTTTATGCGTTTGAAAGGATTTCACTGTATTCACAAGAATCTGTGTCAATGGTAAAAAGTTATTTGGACTTCTTAAAGAGATCAATAAAAATTATGTTGCGTAATTTAATTGGCTGCTATAAAGAAATTGGTGTATATAATTAAGAAAAAAAAGCTTATTATTGTCAACGATACGTGAACGCGATGAAGTATATCTTTTTTTCTGGTTATCCGAACTGAACCAGTTGTGAAGCTGTCAGACGGCACGTTACAAATGTTTTCGGTTGTCGCTTGTCGGATGTGTTTTGCTTAAGTAAGATTAATTTTTCGAAATACCTAACAAGCCGCGGTTGCGACAACTAATTGGTTCTCTGTTCGACTCTTCCTCGTGTCAATTACACACCAAAAAAAAATTGGGGAACCTTTCTCTTTTTCCATTTATTATGTCTTTATTTTTGACGATTTCATTTTTGATGAATTAAAGTGTCATATGTTATAAAATTTTAAATTGAAATAAAAATTTTTCATATATTTATTGTTATATGAAGAGCCTTTTCGCAGTTCAACGATTTTTGGTAATTGCCCTATACATTCATAGGCTCACACGTAAAACAAAGTCCTATTAACACCTTCCATAAATTCAAAGTAATGATTAGAAAATTATGAAGTATTTGGGCATAATTTCTTCGGCATGAATTCAGAGAAGAACCATTTAGTTGAGATGTTTCGGGTTTTTAAATGTGACGGTCAAGAATATTAATGATTTAGCGTTAGGTAGTTTCAAGAATGCTGAATAATTTCTGAATTTTGTCGTCGTCTCTCATGAAGAAGCTGAAATTGAAATAAACCCAACCCATCGTCTTGAATAGCTAATTTATGTTATGACATTTTGCCTAAGAGTTGCAATCATTAAATATAATCTGTGTCGATAGTATACCCCTCTTTTACTTATAAGTATGGTGGAGAGGATTTGATGAGTTTTTTGATTTTCGTCGTGATGCCTTTGAGAATCAAACTATATCTTAGCATTACAGTCATTTTCAATTAAAAATCTGTCGTCTTGTTTCTCCAGAAATTCGAAATATTGGCCTGTTCGTGATACATGAGTTGGGTTTCGACCATAAGTTCGGTTAGACTACCATAAGCATTATTCGTGATACATGAGTTGGGTTGGGTTGCCATAAGTATTTTTAATGACCTTTGGCCGACTTGGAAGGCGTCGATCGCCATAAGTTGATTGATTGTTCGTAATAGATGTTGGGTTGAATTAAGTATTTTAGAGAGTATATCTTACATCGAAAGTCGTCGACTGCCATAAGCATTGTTCGTGATACAAGAGTTGGGTTGGGTTTTGTAACTATTATTAATGACTATTGGCAGACTTCGAAGACATCGACCGGCCTAAGTTGATTGTTCGTAACACATGAGTTGACCTGGGTTACCATAAGTAATTTAAATGAGTTGGTCTACAGTTTTTTTTTTACATAAAAAGACACTTTCGGCCGCTATAATTGTATTGTTTATGATACATAAGTTGGGTTGCCATAAGTATTTTTAATCACTATTGACATACTTCGAAGACATCGGCCGGCATACATTGATTGTGCGTAATCAATGAGTTGGGTTGAGTTACCATAAGTAGTTTAAATGAGTATTGTGACGGCCGACATCTTCGAAGTCGGCCTAGAATTTTTCTTACATCAAAAGACATAGACTAAGCCAACATCGAAGACGTCAGCTGCCATACGCATTGTATGTGATACATGAGTTTTGTTAGGTTACTATAAGTATTTTGATTGACTGCGAAGACGGTCCACATCTTCGAAGTCAACCGAGAGTATTGCTCATATCAAAAGACAATCTCGCATGCCATAAGTATCATTTGTGATACAAGAGTTGGGTTGGATTGGGTTGCCATAAAAAGTTTTAAAGGCTATTGGGACAGCCAACATCTTCGAAGTCGGCCGAGATTATATCTTACATCAAAAGACATAGTATCGGTCGACTTCGGAGACGTCGGCCGCCATAAGCATTGCTCAGAGTACATGAGTTGGGTTAGGTTGGGTTGGCATACGTATTTTTAATGAATATTAAAACGGTCAGTCCGAAGACGTCAGTCACCATTAGTTGGTTGATTCTGTGTGATACATCAATTGTGTTGAGTTGGGTTGCTATATGTAGAAGATGTATTAAGTGAACAGGAAGATATTTATCAAATAAGTAGAAGATGAAATAGATTCAAACTGCTGATAGATTCTTAAAGATACGTAAGAGAGGGTAAAAGAAGACAACGTTTGGGAGAGGGTAAATTTGCTTTGGTGTCAAAAAAATGGTGTTCATTCATTGAAAAGTATAAAAATACCCAAAATATCATAGAATAAAATCTCTAAGCGAGCTCGACTTATACTACAATATAACAACTTCTTTTCGCTTGCAACTGAGGAGCTTCAGAAATGCCATATCCTCGTAAAACCAATTAAGACATTGTGATGTCTCAGACACAACCAATCTCGTTTAAGC
The DNA here is from genome assembly GCA_036711965.1 of Onthophagus sagittarius. Taxonomy (NCBI): domain Eukaryota; kingdom Metazoa; phylum Arthropoda; class Insecta; order Coleoptera; family Scarabaeidae; genus Onthophagus; species Onthophagus sagittarius. Next base: position 24,621,665 of record JASERS010000001.1, on the reverse strand, counting down.
TTAGAATAGAGAATCTATGACTTGGTTTCATTAACCCGAGATCACTTATGGCTGATGTGCAATAATGAACTAAAGCTAATCAATATATCCCAATGTTTCCGTAGTAAGCGTCCTTGGCTGAATGAGACGAAGTCATAGAACCTCTGTTAAGGTTAATGGTGGTCGTTTATCTGTGAGAATCTGCAGTTCATATTGTGTGTTCAATCATGAGAAGTATGAGAAGTACCACAAATATCACAGGTACCAAATAACGCGTTTTACGCAAATGTAAATGTGTTCGGTAAAAATATGCCAAATACATTAGATAAATTTGTCGTAAAATTTGGGTTGGTATTCGATGTAACATGTGAACATATCATCTTTGACAAGCTTGGTAACAAACTACGAAATTGGCATGCATTTTATTTTGAAATTTAATCAAAAATTCAACATTCTTTTCATCATTTCTTCTCTGAAAATAAAATTTATACACAAAAAACTTAAAACAGTTTTTCATTAAATGCATTAATGTACTTCTTCGTATTCATTGTCACTGATTTTAAAGAATATGAAATTGTATTGCTGGAAATAAACATCCTGTGAAATGTTTACTATCAGCTATACATCTTGATATACGATACGTACTTCTTAAACAGAAAGCAACGAAGATTCACAATAATATAATATACAGAGATTCACAAATCTATTAATGTTGGTAACAAGAATATAACGACGGATTTGGTTCCTTACTGTTGAAATAGCTTATACAGTAAGATCTTGGATGTTAAACACAAACCAGTTATTACAGGGACATACATTATAGGAATATAATCGAAATTCCATGCTGATACGTTAAATATGAAAGATAGAGAATCTCATATTTTCAAGTTTTACTTCAACAAAACCAAATATTTAGTTTATTATGTCACAAACGATGATGCTGACAACAAAAATAACAAACCAGTCTAAAGCAGAAGTAGACATGTCTACCAAATGTGTTCAAAATATGTGATTTCTGAATTCATGGAATCAATGGATGTCCACATAAATAAACAAACATTAAAACAACCATAAGCTTCTAGTAAAATTGCTTCATGAATGAATAGCTTTGAATTATTGCGTTTTGTTGATAAAACCGAAAGAAGACAACGTTTGGGAGAGGGTAAATTTGCTTTGGTGTCAAAAAAATGGTGTTCATTCATTGAAAAGTATAAAAGTACCCAAAATATCATAGAATAAAATCTCTACCATAAGCGAGCTCGACTTATACTGCAATATAACAACTTCTTTTCACTTGCAACTGAGGAGCTTCAGAAATGTCATATCCTCGTAAAACCAATTAAGACATTGTGATGTCTCACACGCAACCAATCTCGTTTAAGCTTAGAACAGAGAATCTATGACTTGGTTTCATTAAACCGAGATGTCTTATGGCTGATGTGCAATAATGAACTATGAACCAAAACTAATCAATATATCGCAATGTTTCTGTAGTAAGTGTCCTTGGCTGAATGAGACGAAGTCATAGAACCTCTGTTGTAAGGTTAATGATGGTCGTTTATCTGTGAGAATCTGCAATTAATATTGTGTGTTCATTCATTGAGAAGCATGAGAAGTACCACAAATATCACAGTTACCAAATAACGCGTTTTACGCAAATGTGAATGTGTTCGGTAAAAACATGCCAAATACATCAGATAAATTTGTCGTAAAAGTTGGGTTGGTATCTGATGTAACATGTGAACATATCGTCTTTAACAAGTTTATCGCAACAAACTGTACGCTATTGGTATGCATTTTATTTTGAAATCTATTAATGTTAGTAACAAGAATATAACGATGGATTTGGTTCCCTACTGTTGAAATAGCCTATACAGTAAGATCTTGGGTGGTAAACACAAACCAGTTATTGCAGGGACATACATTATAGGAATATAATCGAAATTCCATGCTGATACGTTAAATATGAAAGATAGAGAATCTCATATTTTCAAGTTTTAGTTCAACAAAACCAAATATTTAGTTTATTATGTCACAAACGATGATGCTGACAACAAAAATAACAAACCAGTCTAAAGCAGAAGTAGACATGTCTACCAAATGTGTTCAAAATATGTGATTTCTGAATTCGTGGAATCAATGGATGTCCACATAAATAAACAAACATTAAAACAAATTTATCAGAGCTCAACCAAGATCAAATCAAAAGATTTTTATATAGCAAACTTATATCGAAAGAAACAAGTCTGGGTGTATACAACCCAACATATCTTCCGGTGCTTTTGTATGGTAGCGAAAATGGGATATACTCTCTGAATCAAATACACAAGTACAGAGTTGTTCACATAAAGTATATAACAAATGTCGAAAAAGTCAAAAAACCCTCAAAACACGGAATTCCATTATTAAAGCTAACTTGAACATATTGTCTGTAACTGACAATGAGATTATAACAGGAAACAAGATACGATGGTTCGGTCACTTAAGCCCCTTAATGACCCTAGCAAAGCCTGAAAAAATGGGTTGGCAACCCGGACGGCTAGGTAAAAAAGGAGGAGGATCGAGAAGACTATCTCACGACAACAAAACCGAAATTATCGCTGAAAGAAATATTTGTTGAAATATTGCAAGCTTATTAACCCAAGATCGTGATACTTGGAGAGAATTTGCAAGAGTTTAGTTAATTGATTTTTATTATATTAGAATCGCATATCGCTCTCTTGCCAGAAAACACAATCTAAATCAAACTATCAAAAAATCCTGTAATTGATGATCAACCCATTTTTATTGGCATGTCTTTGTTGACCCAACCAATTATAAAACGTATGACGACCATGTACTTTCTAAGTACAAGAATCCAATTTAAAGGTATAATGTAAATCATACATCTGCCGTTAAAGCTTTGCTATTGGTTTCTATTGGACTGTATGGATACCTTACCAATAACGCGCTTATCAATGACAGTTACAAAAGCCACAACTTTCATGTTAAAATAGAGAACACGCAATTAAATGAGATTATCGGATGACAACCTTGCTTATAATAATTATCTTATGCTATATAAACATTATTTAAAACTTTTAAGCACACTAACCATTAATTGTAACCAAATGGAATTATTCTTTGTATTATATAGACTTTGTATTGAACGAACGTCGAGAAATACTGATTAGGTTGAAACTTAAGTCATTATACTTTCATTAAGTAATTCTTTTCAGCTGTTACAAAAGCACTTCAAACATGCCCAGCTCAAATGCGTTGGACTACTTTTGACGATACCGATTTAAGTAATCACTACGAATAAAGGTGATAGTAGCAATGAGCCATTGGAATTTGTCCAATGTCAGAAATCTCTTTGGAGGTGAACCACTCAATGCTATTGTAACACATGAATAATTCAAAGAACCAACATCCTATCGACGCTTTCTTTAAAATCGGCAATGTCGGTTAAGAAGCTTTTACATTTCTCCCAATGAAAAGCATGGATATTTTAAAGATGGTTGATGAGATACATTTGATGCGACCACCATCTACTACTATATTTATATTATCACAAATATTTTCAAATCTACTAGATTTTGGCTACTTCAATATCTTTTTGTCAAGAACTTGGAAACATAAATGACCAACAATTATCAGCTGGAACTTTTTCTTCCTTTTTTCCTATGCAACCCAACTCTTGAAAGCACTACTTTAACCCTAGCGTCTATTCTGTGCATTTGGAGATTCTTATTATTTCGTATGATTGTTATTTTTTCTCGGGCTATTCTTAAAATTTATCTTTGATTGATGTCATATGTAACAAATGTCTCTTATCTAACTTAATGCCCCTGTATCGTACTGTACAATATTAATTTCAAGATAGGAATCATATTCGAATGTTTTTAATACTCAAAGGCAGTTTTTTATATATCATCACAAAAAATAAAATTTTAACTAATTAACTTTTAAAGCTAAACTTCGTTTCAAAATAGAAAGAAGACATCTTTTGATGGAAACAGATATATACAAAAAATCGTGGTATAATAACGTTAAATATACAATGGAGTATATTTTTTAATAATGTGTTAGGCTGAAAATTGATCCTATTTTCCGAGTTTCTATGATGCCCCTTGTTTGTTTTATCTGTGCGAGTGCATTTGCTCGTTTGAGACCCGAACAAAAATAAATAAACGAAGCGAAGTGAGATGCGGAATTGGAATTGAAGAAGTTTATTCATAGAAGCGTATTACTCATAATTGGCTCGTTCATCTATATCCATTTCTTAGCGACGTCCTAATTATTTTTTAAGAAAATAAAATTCGCCACCGCCATTAACATGTTTATGGTCGAAAAACCGTTACTTTTCATTGCCCCTCGTATTTAATTTTATTTTTCATTCTTTTTCATTGCACATTTTATTCTCACGTAGTTTTCTCGTGAACCTGTTAACTTTTTAATGAACGTTACTACGTTATATAAAAGTTGCCAACTTTCCGGGTCTACTTTTTTTTGATAAACTTTCGTGTCGATTATTTTTTTCGCCTCAACTTTAATCACGTAATGAGCTGCCGTTTGAAGTTACAGTTAAAACCTTTACTGCACCATTAACTTTGGCGAGTCATCTAGAAAGCAAACAACAACAACAACGGCTTCTACGAGACCCAGTCGGATTTTCTTTTTTCATCTCTTTTGCTAGCCGGTGCAGTATACCAGCACACCTTTGTGTCTGTCTTTATGACAAAGAGGTTGATCTCGAGTTCTACGCAGAATCTGGGTTATTTCACGCTGTCATAAGCTTGAAAAATTGGAGAGTTAGCGACAAAAAAATATAACCCCAGCGAAAGGATCCCACAAAAAGACTTCAACATCTCGTTTATCTTTTGTGTCATCCTAATATATTTTTGATTTTTCTTTTTTTGAATAATTTTGAGTCAATAATAATTTAGATTTAAATTTATGATAGAGTTCGAAAAATTACAACTTATTCATCGACTCTTGACAATACCTAATTACACACTCCCTTTCATCTACATAAATTTACACATTTTGGCGGCGGCGTGAAGTTTCCTTTCGTTAAATTTTTTCTTTTCTCGGTTAATCGAATTATGTATTAGAGACGTGAACGGCGTGTGCCCTTAATGGCGTCATATTTGCATTGTATGTTAATTGTCCAATACTCTCATAACTCTCAATGACTCTTGTATCTTTGTCGTAGATTAAAACGAATTAATGTAGGTAATAATTTCTTTTTATGGAATATTCAATAAGGACTCGTTACGATTTATTATTTGTATTAAATGAATGAGTTTGGCTTATTATTATGTGTGGGTGGACGGTCGTAAATAAGAATATAAAAGAGACTACCAAAGATTACGCGTCTTCTCTAATCGGATCTGAGAAAAAGCTCTACTTGAGTTTCTTGAGTGGAATTGAATACGATTTATTATTGTTTAGCCCCGGTGAATGGTATCTATGGGTTATCTTGAAGAAAAAAATTAATTAAAAAGTCGCTCGGAATGTATCCGTTTGCTAGATAAGCCTTCTTCTTAGTTCTAGATTAGTTGTCTGGACCGGTAGCTTTTTTTGAAGCGCTCGAATGTAAATTTTGGATTAATTAATATTTATGAAAAGATAACCTAATAGTTTTTCACCTTTTTCTGTCTCACCATAATGTAAAAAAAATTTACACTCTACGATTACATCGTTAGGATTACATACGGTTAACATTTTGATAATAAGATATTTCGCTGAATCATTATTGTAGTCTTAATTACCTTCTTGTTTCGTTTCGCTTAAAAGGAACTTATGTAACGAATTGAAAGGTTGTGGACTAATCAAATACTAATTAAGCCTTTTTATTGATTAAATCGAAAAATAATTACTTGGTATAACAACAGTAATTTACTGGAAATATATCGAAAGTTATGATTTTGTATGTTGAATCTAAAGGTGATTTTGAAACTGTCCCCTGTTGATCAATGCTAATTCTGTAGCATGTTAAATTCTCTAAATAACGATGCATTAAATGACGTCCGATACGAACGTATATTATGGAAGATGTCGTTAATTTATGAATATCATACAAAATTCAATGTTCCACATTTTTGGAGATATCTCAAAACTAGCCGTGATGCAGAAAAACTAAAAATACTTTCAGATTCAGCTCAACATACAAAAATTGAATTGAAATTAAGGGGTTAAATGGGGTTAAATTTAAATCTGGTTTGTCGAAATTTAATTATTTAAATACTTATAACGATTAAGATAACTTCATTGTGTTTTAATTTTAGTCTTTCTCACAGATCAGATTCCCAGCAACAAACTGCCTTTCAAACTTAGAACAAACCAGGAATTTCCTATTTAGGTACTCCTATTTTCTTAGCTGATATCTTCCTTATTACACTAGCACAGTTTAAGACAACTGATTTTGAAAACATCTTCAATTTTTATGCATCACTTCCAGTTATCGAGTTATCCTCATAAATATTCATGTTCAGTACATTTTTGTGTTGCATCGTATGCTTTTGCCGTTACATGGACATAAAAGTAGGACTTTAGACTATCATTTTAAAGCATTGATGGCATAATCAATCAGACTGTCACTTAATTTGCTACTGAATAAAAAAACTCATCAAAACCATTTTTTTTGTTGGTAACAAAATAAAATGATATACTAACAAAAAGTTTGCTACTATGTACTCTAGAACATTTAATTCTAAAAATCGAAGCATTGGACGCCATGACCGAACATATTTTATGGCTAATTTACGAAAATCTTGAAAGTTTTCGTTTGCCAAATATTTGAGGATATCTCGAAAACTAGACTTAATGCGGAAAAACTGAAGACATTTTCAAATTTAACTCAACTAGTGCTTTCAATACCGGATCAAAATCTTAATACTGGTTTTTGGTATCCTGTTATTTTAAAACCGGGGTACTGATATTAAAGCGGTATTAATATTTCTTACTCGTCCAAAATGAAACTTTCATTAGCTAATAATGACCATAACATCATCATATTATCAGATTTGGTTGGGTTGGGTTAGATTGCGTTGGGTTGGGTTGATTAGGGATACAGCAAGATGGACAAAAAGGTTACGCTAGTTTTTGAGCGAACATGTCTGCTTCCGCAAATATCTTTTCAAATACAAAAAATTATTAAAGAAAATACATTGCAAACAGAGTATGGATGACGTGGAGCATACATTCTATAGATGCACCCGAAAAACACAGGAAAACTATATTAATTGTATGCAGGACAAACAAGAAAACTGGAAGGCAACTGAAAGATATATAAGAAAGCTGATAGAGACGAAGGAAGGGGAAGAGAGGCTGATGGCGAAGGAAATAGAGTTATTCATCTTCCATAAATCTGCAGAAATTTAGATACACCAGTGGAAGTCATCATAAAGAACATTTTGTATAGAGCAATGAATGGAGAGAGGGCGGTAAAATGCGAAGAGGAGGGATGAGGGCATTTTGGCTTCCCTGTATCAAACAAGTATCAAACAGCAAAAAAAATGCAAAAGGCTAAAGGCATTCTTTTACTATGGTCTTTCCTGCTTACTGATTGATGAAGAGCTATTCGTGACGAAAAAGATGGAAAGGACGAGAAGAGGAGGGAATCAAACTGACTCCCGAACTCGGTACGCATGAAACAATACAATGTACAAAAACTAATGCGAATTCTATGTTTTTATATGGCATTTTAGTAGGTCGAAGTTAATTTATTAGCCATAACCCCACATTATTTGGCCGCATACCATCCCAGGGCAAATGTCGATTAGCAGTCAATTAGGTTGGGGAAAAACCTCGTAATAAAAATGGGTTGGGTTGGTTAAGCTGGATTGGGCTGAGTAGGATTAAGCAACAGGGGCAGGGACGTCATATAGATAAAAGAGAACAGCGATAAGCGAAGGAAGATACACTGAAAGATATGGAGACATACTTGCGGAGGGACAATACCTTGTGAAGGAAGAAAGAAGTGAACAAGTGTTGAAGCTGATGGCCAGATATCACTGTGGTAATGAGGAGAGAGCGAACAGGTACTATGGTGGATGACGTGGAGAAGATAGGGAAGCCCTAGAACATATGTCACGAACATATAGCGAGAAGAAAGAATCTAAACGCATATTCTTAAAGAGAAGATAAAGTAGGACAGATTAATCCTTCTTAAGTTCTGCCATTTGCTTGAATTGGGTTGGGCAAATCTGACCGTGTTTCTTAGTCAAAATGAACAATTCGTGTTAAACTATGACTGATTTGGGTTAACCTGTTACAACCAGTTCCAAGAAGTGCGATGCCCGATGATCAGGTGTTTTAGTTAAATTTTATATGTCTTAGTTTAGAAATAATACTAACATCAAAATAACGGTATTTTTAGGACAATACCTATGTACCTGTTCAATACCGCGAAAAAATCGCCGGGAATTCCGGTATTAGGAATCCCGGAGTATCGGTATTAAAAACCTTTAACTCAACATCCTACGTTAAAAATACTTCTTTTTCTTTTCTAGAAAGCTTCAAATAGATTTACACTATCGATCAGAAGATCCCCAGCAACCAATTTTGACCCTATGATTTCCTATCTACTTTCTTAGCTGATATTTTTCTTATTACACTTGTTTGAAGACTATACCCTATACTTTATAACCCATAATCTTAAGCTGATCCCGAAAATCTCCAGTTTTAATGCATCACGTTCAGTTATGAAAAAAAAACTAGTGATGAAACTGAACAAAAAAAAAGTGATTTTATGGAAAGCCGAATACCAAATATCCGACATCATTCTTAACCGTATATCTAATTATCTGGCATATTTATCCAGCCATTATGTGTTATTGTTAGTTACAACTATATCAACCTTAAATCATATACATATGTCCGCTATTTTCCGAATCAGAAGTATATATGAATGTGGAACATTTCTTGATGAAATTTTTGATGGTTTATAAAGTGTACTTTCTTCAACTTGAACAAAACCATACTTGAATATCTCAATTCACACTTGAGATATGAAGTTTTAAACTCAACCTAAATTTGTAGCATTTCATAAAAATAAACATTTCCTTAATCATTTCTTAAAAATCATATAAAATTGAATTCCTATGATATCCTGATGAAACTTTTTGTGATTTATAAACGAATCTCAATTCATTTTTAAGATATCAAATTTTGAACTCAACCTGAATTTGTAGCACTTCATAAAAATAATAATTCTCTTAATCATTTTTTAAAAATCGTATAAAACCGAATTCTTATGATATTCTGATGACTTTTTTATGATTCATAAAAGAAAGTATGTTTCTTCCTCATAATAAAACAATATTTGATTATCTTCGTCTTCTTTTTGAGATATGACGTTTTAAACTCAACTTAAATTTGTAGCAATTCACAAAAATAACAATTTTCTTAATAATTTTTGAAAACTCGTAAATAAATCGAAATCTTATGATATCATGATGATATTTGTTGTGATTTATAAAGGAAAGCGTGTATTCTCCTCAAAATAAAATGATACTTCAGTATCTGAATTCATTCTTAAGATATCAAGTTTTGAACTCAACCTAAATTTGTAGCATTTTATAAAAATAATAATTTTCTTAATAATTTTTGAAAAATCGTAAAAATATCGAATTCTTATGATGTCGTGATGATATTTGTTGTGATTTATTAAGGAAAGCATGTATTTTCCTCAGAATAAAATGATACTTGAGTATCTGAATTTATTTTTAAGATATCAAGTTTTGAACTCGATGCAGATTTGTGGCATTTTATAAAAATAACAATTTTCGCAATAATTTTTCGCAACAAAATTTCGAATCTTTATGATATCCTGATGTTTTTTATTGTGATTTATAAAGAAAAGTATGTACAAAAAAATACAATTTTCTTATTCTTATTATTCAATTATTTTTGAAAAATCGAAAAAAATCGAATTCTTAAGATACCTTGATATCATTTATAAAAGAAAATATGTACATTTGTGTTTTTGAGAAATAGTAGAAAACAAGAAAGAAAAAAGCTATTTTAAAAAGAAATAGGCTTTTAAATCCAGTTGGAAAATGTATAACAAAATTAATAATAAAAAGATTTATGGAAATAAGCTTTGTGATATAGTCAAAATTAATTTGAAGGCTTATTCTGTTCTATATTGGATGTTTCATCAAAACATTTACTTATTAATAATGTCAGCGATAAGCGAAGGAAGATACACTGAAAGATATGGAGACATACTTGCGGAGGGACAATACCTTGTGAAGGAAGAAAGAAGTGAACAAGTGATGAAGCACAAGTGCAACAACCTAAATTTGTACCATTTTATAAAAATAATAATTTTCTTAATAATTTTTGAAAAATCGTAAATAATCGAATTCTTATGATGTCGTGTTGATATTTGTTGTGATTTATTAAGGAAAGCATGTATTTTCCTCAGAATAAAATGATACTTGAGTATCTGAATTTATTTTTAAGATATCAAGTTTTGAACTCTTGAAAATTAATAATAAAAAAGGTTAATTAAAAAAGGTATGGAAATAACCTTTGTGATATAGTCAAAATTAGTTCGAAGGCTTATTTTGTTCTGTATTGGATGTTTCATCAAAACATTTACTTATTAATGTCTATTTTGACTAATGGTGCTATTGAAAAATTTAAGTTGGCATTTTGAAAAATTAGACAACTGTTGAAAGCTGCAGTGAAAATATTATTAACAAAAGATTTTGTTTAATCAAATTTACACTTCAAATTTAATGTTGTCTTATCAAATAAGGACTTGTGGTATATTAAGCCAAGGTGGCATGCCTAATAAATACTTGTAAAAGCAAAATCTTGAAAGACCTTTCTTAATATCCAGCCAAATCCAGTAACTTATGTCCGACCGGATTTAATAATATGGCCGAATAGGCCGGATACCAGATAGATTAGATAGCTCAACAGAATCAGCTTTTTTGCACTTTTTCATTTTTTTAAACTTCAAAGCATCATAACAGTACAAAATGTCTTTATTCTTCTAGACTATGTCAAACATATTTTTTACCAGAGATATCGTTAATTTATGAGAATTTTACTAAATTTAATTTTTTGCCGTTTAATTGTTGAGACATTGGTGTCTTAAGTTTTTCAGGCACTAAGTATGAACATTAAAAAATATGGTATTAAATTCAATGAAATCAATATTATTTTACCCATTCTAGATTTTGATCATTAATGACATCAAGTAATTAAAATCAAAAAATCTGATTTTGTTGAGTTTTAGGTTGTATCAATACATCGAAGGATCTAATTAACACCATTAATACATGTTCGTCTGTATCTCTACTTTCACGTCCAAGTATCCATGTCTAAACGTGATGATAAAAAACTAATCACAGTTTCAGAATCAGCACAACATTCTACGTTTTAAAGAAATATCAGAGTCTTCGAAGAAAAAAAAAGATGATAATTTATAGACTGGTGTACTTACTGATTGTAAAGGTTAGATTTGAAAATCACTTAGAACACAATGAAATGTGTACATATAAATACGATAGGGGAATTCTCGTAGCTTCTGTTAGATCTTTAGATCTTACAAAAGATCGTTTCGGACGCGGACATATGTCTAGCAGAGCGCATAGTGAGACCTGAGTAGTATTTTTGCGGTTAGGCATTTTGGCGATGTTCCAAATTCATTCCGACGAATTTAAAAACGTTTCTCGTCCAGCCGTGTCGGCGGTCTTTCCACCGGGCGGCGATCCTGCTCATTCCCACCACCTTCCTTATTGCTTGCTACTGCTGCTGTGGCACCGTCAAGTCTGCCAACGACACCAAACCGTTCTTATTATTATTGCCGGCTTACATAATCCTTTCACGGTAATTCAAACTATCCAACTAAACCAACCTTGAAAATTAAGTAGACTAATAATAAGCATGTAATTAAAATTTCTTTAAGTTATTTCACTTTTTTTCTTAACGTTTGTTACAATTTTTTTTGTAACATCTGGAAGAAGTTATGAAAGGACATTCTTGGACGACGGGTTCTGTCTTCGTCTGTAACGACATATACGTGACGTTACAAACGGTTTCCAAAACAGGCACTAACCCCCCTCAATACCCACAAAAAAGAGAAACGTATTTGTAAGAAGCATATAGGGCTCTGGCAAGAGTAGGTAGGTAACCAACCGTTTGGGACCCTGTTTACGTTCAAAATTCATAAATTCATCATACAACCCCGTCCGTGTTTAACACAGACTTGGCTCTTGTTTCCAGGACACACCATAAAAATATACATAGACTCGAAACTTCGTGGTTTTGTTTGATGTTACTCTCCAGGGTGGGTGAACACATCTTCTTCGCGTTCCCTTTACAAATTTTTTTAGGTGTATTTATTTACGTGTGTCAGAGTAAACAAGGTCAGGAAAAAAACGAATAAGATAATTAAATCGTTCAATAAAAAAGAAAGGAAGTTGTAAAATTGTGTCCTAATAAGTACGGTTGTAATATCTATAAATAGATTTTAAATTACCCAACTTTAACGTTGAAAACAAATTAATTATTGGACATGAGAACAAAAACAGTCATTTCGACCTGTATAAAGAAATGATTTTCGCGGCAAGGTTACAAAATGACAAAAATAACAGTTAAGGTTCATCGATCAACGTCGAGATGACGATTATATTTTACACGAAGCCGCTTTTGCTTAAGATAAAAATCATTGTAACATGCTGAGATGATGCATTAAATTCTACAGGATCTACTACTCTAAGACATTTATCTCTTCAGAAGTTTGATCTTCGAGTGTTGATGTACAAATCATTTTAATTTTAATATTGTATAATATTAAAGATGATCTAAATGTTCGCCAGACTTTGCTTTTATCCGTCTGTTTCCCATAACAATTTTAGAATCATCCGTTACAAACCATTTTGATTATAAATTAATCTAGTTTTACGATTTATGAACGCTTTTATTATGCTTTTATGAAGTTATATGGAATTTATTGAACATTTTATGGCACCAATATCGTAACAATAATTCACATAAAAATTTCTAATACCGTTAAATATAGAGATTGATGTGGTTAACCAAAATATATGTTTGTTCGAAATTTTTGCTGTATACAGTGTGAATCTACTAAATAAGGTCCCGTAGTTTAGGGAGTAATACTTTAACAAGTTTTAAGGATATGTGAACTATATCTCTGAGGAGTAAGAAAGAATGAAAAAAAGTCCAATTCAAAGTTACTTAATTTTTTTAAGGAGGTGATAATTACATTTTAAAACATTTTGCCCTTTCAGGTGAATATTGAAAACTAATAGTTTCTGAGAAAAAAAAATTCTTAACTAAATTCTTACCTTTAAGTAGATTTTTATAAGTTTAACTGTTATCAAAAAAAATTTAAACCAAAACTTTCTGCAATTTTTAGAGGAGTGAAGCTACTAAAGCACCTCTGGGGAGGAACCAAAATTGGTTAAAGTACAGATAAAAAAAATACCCTCTAAATTCGTTAAAAAATATTTAAAGGGAAAAAAATAAAATATTCACAGGGTGTAGTCTACGATTTAGATTACATACAAAATAAAGGAAACAATCTCAAGACAAAACATGTGAATGCAAAAAAAATATATATATAATCAATAATACTTAATTTGTAGTACGTAATATTAAGGTGTCTATAAATATCTCAGTGAGGGTCTATGGATCTCAATGTGTCTATAAATATCTTTATTTTGCATGGTGAAGTTTTATATATTTATTATTAGCTACGAATTGATGAAATAAAGATCATTATAAACTAAATATAATTAGGATTTAAACAGTCATACATATTTTTCATAAAATATATATTTGTACTTCGATTTTGAGATATTAATTATGAACCACAATGCTACTTATTCTCAATTGTTGATGAAAAAAATCTGAGGCGATTTTAAAAAATCGTCATAAATCGGATATCTACCAATATAAATTATCAGCACTCATAAATATACTTATAAACTTTTAATTGAAAAAGATTAATTTTTGATATATTAATTATTAAATCAACGTAGTCTAAATTTTGAGGGGGAAATAATTTTGATGTTTTTAAAAAAATCTGGGTTTTAATTAATCGCTATTATACGTTCAACAATCATAAACAATATTATAAGCTATTCAATGAAAAGGAACATTTCAAATAATATTTTTTAGTTCTTGAGATATTCAATATTAAACACAATCAGAATTTTAGAAGAAACAACTATTTTCGATGAAATTATTAGTAGTTCATGAATGCTACGAAGTTATTTTTTAAAAATATCTTGCATTTTCTGATATATTAGTAATTATGCACAATCCTGCTTTTCTTAAACTTTTAATGGAGACAAAGATTTTCACAGATTTTCATAAAATCGTAATAAATCGGATATTTACTAAATCACTATGAAATTATCAGCACTCATAAATAAACTTATAACCTTTTCAATGAAGAAGATCATTTTGAATAATATCTTTTAATTTTTGAGATATTAATCACTAAACACAAACCGACATATTCTAAATTTTTAGCAGAGATAAAGTTTTTCGGGAAGTTTTAAAAAATCGTAATAAGTCAAATATTTAATGTATCAGTTTGAAATTATCAGCACACATAAATAAATTTATAAGCTTTTCAATGAAAAAGACCATTTTGAAACATAGCTTTTAGGTTTTGAGGTATTAATTATTAAACACAAACTGACATATTCTAAATATTTAGCAGAGACAAAGTTTTTCGGTGAGTTTTAAAAAATCGTAATAAATCAAATATTTAATATATCGGTATGAAATTATGAGCATACACAAATAAACTTATAAGCTTTGCAATGAAAAAGACCATTTTGAAATATATTTTTTAATTTTTGAGATATTAATTATTAAACACAAACTTACATATTCTAAATTTTTAGTAAAGACAAAGTTTTTCGGTAAGCATTAAAAAATCGTAATAAATCAAATATTTAATATATCGGTATGAAATGATTAGCACCCATAAACAAACTTATAAGCTTTTCAATGAAAAAGTCCGTTTTGAAAAGTATCTTTTAATTTTTGAGAAATTAATAAATAAATACTATCGTGCTGGTTCAAAATTTTTAGCAGAGACAAAGTTTTTCGGTGAGTTTTAAAAAATCGTAATAAATCAAATATTTAATATATCGGTATGAAATTATCAGCACTCATAAATAAACTTATAAGCTTTTCAACGAAAAAAATAATTTTGAAACATATCTTTTAGTTTTTGAGATATTAATTATTAAACACAAATTGACATATTCAAAATTTTTAGCGGATACAAAGTTTTTCGGTGAGTTTCAAAAAATCGTAATATTTAATATATCAGTATGAAATTATCAACACTCATAAATAAACTTATAAGCTTTTGAATAAACACGACCATTTTGAATAATATATTTTAATTTTTGAGATATTAATCATTAAACACAAACCGACATATTCTAAATTTTTAGCAGAGACAAAGTTTTTCGGTGAGTTTTAAAAAATCGTAATAAGTCAAATATTTAATTTATCAGTATGAAATTATCACCACACATAAATAAATTTATAAGCTTTTCAATGAAAAAGACCATTTTGAAACATAGCTTTTAGTTTTTGAGATATTAATTATTAAATACAAACTGGCGTACTCAAAATGTTTAGCAGAAACAAAGTTTTTCGATGAGTTTTAAAAAATCGTAATAAATCAAATATTTAATATATCAGTAGGAAATTATCAGCACTCGTAAATAAATTTATAAGCTTTTCAATGAAAAAGGCGATTTTTGTTTTTAAGATATTAATTATTAAACACAATTCGACATATTCAAAATTCTTAAAGGATACAAAATTTTTGGTGTTTCGTAATCGGGGTTATAATTAATCAGTAACGTATTATCAACAATAATAAATAATATTACAAATTATTCAATGAAAAAGAGCATTTCAAAAATATCTTTTAATTTATGAAATATTAATTATTAAAGAATTTAAATTTACTTCTGCATGGTTATTAATGTTTTAAAAACACCAAATTAAAAAAATTGTCACTCAAAAGTGAATCTTCAACAATCAACTGCGCTTTAAACAGTTTAATGTTAAATAACCAAATAACTAACAAACATAGCGTTGAGGTAATTACGAAATAAAAAACAAAAAACAAAAAACATTTAGTGCAAATTTTATGAAAATTTCATCAACCCTGAATATTAACCCAAAAAATATTTAATCATATTGACACTTTTCAACAATCATTTTTGTAATGTTTATAAAATTTAAAAAAACACCAAATTTGGTGTATTTATTTGGAGTTTTCTACCAACTTTACCCTTGTGATGTTCTATTTATATTTCTTTTAGTGTTAAATTAAATATGATTTTTATGAGTTCCGATATATTCAAAATTTCTAAAGGAAACACAATTTATTTGTATTTCGTAATAAATCGGGGTTATAATCAATTATTATCATATTATCAACAGAAATAAATAATATTATAAATTATTCAATGAAAAGAAAATATTTATTCAATGAAAAGCAAGTTATTAATGTTTTAAAACACCAAATTAAAGAAATTGTACATCAAAAACAAATCTTTAAGAATCAACTGCACTTTAAACAGTTTAATGTAAAATATTTTAAGAGCTAAATCTCATAAATAAACATAGCGTTGAGATAATTATGAAATAAAAAAACATTTAATGTAAATTTTATGAAAATTTAATCAACCCTGAATATTAAACCAAAAAAATTTAATCATATTAACACTCTTTAAACAATAACTTTTGTAATATTTATAAAATTAGAAAAACACCAAATTTGGTGTATTTATTTGACTTTGCTACCAATTTTACCCGTGTGATGTTCAAATCATATTTGTTTAGTGTTAAATTCAATATAGTTTTTATGAGTTATATATAAAATTACAAAAATCAAACTTGGAGTATTAATTCACAATTTAAAAAAGATTTAATGGTAAAAAGCGTTTTTCGAAATTAATATTTGGTTTAAGTGAGAAATCAACCTTTAAAATTAACCAAAAAAAAATATAAAGTTTCATTCATATTTTTTAGAATTGATTTCTTATTTTCTCGTCGAAGTTATGCAATTAATTAAAACTTAATTTGAATTTGAGTCTTCAACAATTTTAACAATGGAAACCGTTATTTAAAACATTGATTGGTTTTTAAGAAATCAATTTTTATAGAAAACAACAAAATATTCGTATCACGCGGAAATTTTTAGTATACAGTTCAAAACTTTTTTTGAGTACATTTAAAATAAGTGAGGAAAACCATATTTGATGCTAACATCAAAATTTTTTCAAAATTTTATTCCTTTTAACTGTTTTTTGATAGCCAGATTTGTTTTTGAGAAATCAATCTTTAATGATAACCTAAGGGAAATTATTGATTCATATTGACACGATTTCTTCAACAATTTTCATCGATGAAAACCTTGATTTGTTTTTGATGAATCAATTTTTTTAAAGATTACAAAAATACCGGTATCACGTGGACACTTTTAGTTTAAAGTCCAAAACATTTCTTTTGGAGTATGTATAAAATAAGAAAAACCAAAACTTATATCACAATTAAAAATATTAATGCTTACAAATTAAATCAATGATAACCTAAGAGCAATAATTGATTCATATTGACACCTTTTTAGAGATAATTTCAAATTTTCTTTTTTAGATCATAACAATATAAAAGATTAAATAAACCAAATTTGGAGTTTTTGTTTAGAATTCTCCAAAAAAATTTGTAATTAAATTTAGAAATTAAATTGTAGTAAGATGTAAAAAAACAAAGAAAAAAAAAGATGTAAATGATTTTAGGTTTCCACTTTTTGTGTTATATTTAAGACATTCTTTGTAGTTTATTTATAAACATACAAAAACAAAAGTCGGAAGATTTATTTAGAATTGTCCAACAATTTTAATGGTGCAAACTATTTCCTCATATCTCTATTAGTATATACCATACCTAGATTAACATAGACAATTTTGGTATTAAGTTCAAAATACTTAGTTATGAGACAATGAAAGAAATTTTGGAAAAAGTTAATTCATAAATAACACTTCCTTAATCTTAAAAACGCTTAAAAAATCAATGCAATAAAATAAAATTAAATTTTTCTTTCAAAAAGGTCATTTTTCACGGTGAAATATGCATCTAACAAAATGATGCAACTTTTCGTTTTGATTCAACCGTAATAAATCGATTTCATGACCTATTCAATGAGGATTTTCCATTATAAAAGGGAAGTTTGCATTTCTAATTCTCCAAGCTTATCATTAACTTTAGATTTCAAAATGTCCTTACCTTTACATTCATTAGCATCTCTAGCAGTGGCACGTCCCCATGGCCTATCAAAATGGAACGCCTTACATCTTTCACAATCCCTCCCGGCGGTATTATGCTTGCAATCACAGCTCAACTGGTTGTCTTTGCCCACAATACACCTACTAGCATGCCCGTTGCATTTACATCTTCCTCCAACAGCAAAATCAGCCACCGCGTACTGATGGGTTACTTGTACGGGGTGATAGGTACTAATACCATTAGTTTCGACAACTGGTTTAATATCATCAGTTTCCATCACTTGCATTTCATTCAAAGGTAGCGGTCCTTTAGTTTGATCTTCGATGTCATCTTCTTCTTCGTCTAAATGGTGTTGGTGACCTAGGGCTTTGTATGTTTTGTGTTCTTCTATCATGATGTCGTCGAATGAAGGTGGATCTTCTATGGGCATGTGGAGGCGGTTAAAAACGACTTTTATGTCTGTCGCTGTTACCCAGTCTTGGAGAACCGGGGAATAATCGAAATCGGAGGCCGATGGACGTCCTTCTAACGTTGAAAAGGCTATTCTCGATATGTGACCGATGAATTCACCACCCGCATGACGATGAGCGTCGGTACAACGAGCTTCTTGTTCGTTGGCTTTAGTGATGGTAGCGCGATTTGCTCTTCCGTAAACTCGCCGACACTGACTTGAATAAAATTGAAACGGTTGCCACGTTTTTCCGTAATCCATACTTTTAAAGATTGCTATCGAATCCGGTTTTGGAGTTTTTGGGCAAAATTGTAAACTGACGTAAGTTAATTCATACTTTTTACCGAGACTTAAGACTAATGTCACGTTGTCAGGGGGTGAATTAATCGATGTTGCTGGTTGAAATGGGTCCGATCGCCAACATGTTGCGTTATTTGGGTTGTTTAAATCGGTTAGAAAAGTAGCGGGAAATCGATTTTTCGCATCCCGATCATCGCATAAATGGCATTTTGGATTTTGGCTATTGTTATTTCCTGGATTTTCGGTGTCCAATTCGCAATATTGCGTTGGTCCGTTCGAACCGCAAGTTGAAGATGCCTTAACTGGTGCGTTAAAAGCGGCATTCACGAAATCCGGTATGCACTTCTTCGGGCGATCGTCGTCGTAACACGGGTCCTTCGGCGGCGGTTGACTGAACATTTTCATAAAATAATCAGAACCGGCCTTCGCGGTACCAAGAGCAACCACGAGCAAAAGTAAAACACGCATTTTCAAAAAATAACACCTCTCAGTTTATAAATGTTTGAATGTTATTGTTAATTTGGATTTTCGATATAGAAGAAATTGCTTTTCTTTATTGCCACATTTCGAAACTTATAAGAAGAGAGCTTTAATTTATCGGGGATTCAAGCTGCGCGCGCGAGAGAGTTTCTGTTGAAGAGAGCAACTTCTGCAACGATCCAACGCGTACCACTGTCGAACGTAGACTGGCGGACGACCGTCTGTTTATTCAGAAGGTACAACTTCGGACCGCCCTCTGAGGCCGAGTTTAGAGACCAATCAGTTTTATCTCAACATGAAAACAAGGATTTATTTATTTTTTTTAATTACCATTTGTATCCCCGAAAAATAATCGGCCGAGAAATTACTCAAAAAATAAATTTTAATTGATCGAAAATGTTAAGCACTTAAGATACGCTAAGATTTATATTTATAATACGGAACCGATGTTGTGAGAGGACATATGGGTACTAACCTGTCTCAACGACGTCGGATTAATTAACGTGCGTAAGCTAATTACGGTAATTACCCGAATAGTTGGTTCATTGTCCAGAGAAGTGCGCGCCATGCCACCCGGTTAATTCGGAACATTTTAATTGTTGGCGAAGAGAGAAGAGTTCGCGATCCCATTCTAGTCTTGAACGATCTATTTTAATTCCTTACAGTTGCCATTCTAGTTTATATTTAGATCGGTATTCGTACTCGTATTCTTTTCGCGAAACGGTTCAAGGTAGGAAGCAAAAATATTTTACAAAACAAATATTTTCCATTATTTACAGAATTTGAAAATACCAAGTATTAAGCAACAATGATAAGAAATTGTATTCTCGCGAAAATATTTCAAATTTATATTACAACAAAACTTCGCTAGTCCGAATCAATTATAACCAGCTAATTGTAGCAACGGTTCTCTCCAGGTTCATCGTAATTATACTTGTTCAATGTAAATAAAATCTTGACGATGAAATAAATTATTTATTTTGATATCAGTGCATAAGTGCTATACAAATGTTTTTCGAACTTATAAAATTCGTCCTCAGGCACTACTAAAAAATATTACAATAAAAATTACAACTTGCAACAAATTAATGAAATTAAAAACTGTCAATTATAACAAACACAACTTCTAATTATAATTTATTTAAAAATTAAAAATTATTTAAAACTTCGACGTTTCGAACTTAATCAGCTCATTACCAAGAAATCTAAAATTTAACATTAAAGTGGCCGTCTAACTAATTCCGACCAAAGTTTGGACATTTTTATTCGGACACTTTTGGAAGCACTTATGTCACATACTTATGTTGGAACAAGTTCAGATGTATCTGGTTTTCTTTCGTAATGCAAGTGTTTCTGGTAAAGTGTTATTTTTATAAAGGGAAGATTTAGCTCCTGAGCAATGTCGAGAAAAATCGCGTGTACGGGTACTTTAATAGTACCCATACATAACGTGACCGTTTTGATTTGGACTGAAAAAGGGATTCTAGGTACTTTTGTTGATAATCAGGTTAAATTAGGTCAATTATTAAAATTTGTTTTTAATTTAGCTCACTCAGGCACTTTTTGCAGATTCAATTACTACAATTTTGATGTTATATTGATCAGAGCGATGATCCCGCGCGATTCTGAGAATGATCCTAACAGCAGATTGAAAGAAGTCAATTGACGAGTCAATTTATATCCTATAAGACTACAGACTTGTTATTACTGCTAGAAGTCTTGATATTTCAGAAGACTTGAACTGCTTCCAAAAGACTTGAAATGCTCTCAGAAGATTTGGAATGCTTTTAGAAGACCTGAAATGCTTTTAGAAAACTTGAAATACTTTTAGAAGATTCGAAATGCTTCTAGAAAATTTGATACTACATCTAGAAGACGTAAGTTTGCTTCTAGAAGACTTAATAATACTTCAAGAAGACTTGAAAAGCTTCTGAAAGACTTGAATTGCTTTTAGAAAACTTGATACTGCTTTCAGAGGACTTGAAATATTTCTACAAGACTTGAAATGCTTCTAGAAACTTGGAATGCTCCCAGAACACTTGAAATGCTTACACAAGACTTAGAATGCCTTTAGAAAACTTGAAATGCCTCTACAAAACTTGATACTACTTCCAGAAGAATTGATACTGCTTCTAGAAGACTTGAAATGTTTCAAAAGACTAGAACTGCCTCCAAAAGACTTGAAATGCTTTTAGAAAAATTTAAATGCTTCTACAATACTTGATAGTACTTCCAGAAGAGTTAATATTGCTTCTAGAAGACTTAATATTACTTCATGAAGACTTGAAAAACTTTCAGAAGACTTAAAATGCTTTTAGAAAATTTGATACTGCTTTCCAAGGATTTGAAATGCTTCTACAAGACTTGAAATGCTTCTTGAAGACTTGATATTGCTTTCAGAAAATTTAAACTGTTATTGCTTCCAAAAGACTTGAAATTCACCCAGCAGACCTGAAATGCTTTCACAAGACTTGAAATGCTTTTAGAAGACATGAAATGCTTCTAGAAGACTTGAAATACTTCTAGAAAACTTGATACTACTTTCAGAAGACAGGGCAGTATCAATCCCCTTGGAAGAATTGAAATGGTTCCGAAAGACTTGATACTACTTGTAAAACTATTTGTAAAAATTGGATACTGTTGATAAACCAACTGAGTATGCTTTAAAACTATTAAATACCATTCAACAAAATGCACAATGTTTACGTAAATAGTCCATAAACTGTTAATTAAAGGCTAAATACTGCAGGCAGAAGACATTTTTATTGTGGAAGGCGAGGAACTGTTAATAAAACTTAATTTTGTTTCCAAAAATACCAAATACTGTTGGCAAAATACGATGTTCATCATATCAAAAGTGATTTGCTTTAAACTGACAATTAAAGACTAAATACTCTTTTGTAAAGCACTTTCTTCCCAAATTAGTCCCAGCATATGTTGGAAACATTTTATCAGACTTTTTTTGGAGAATCCAAGACAACCCTACTCATCTCATACGTATTTTCAAAAACCCTGGTGATCATTTTTATAGGTTTTTGTAATTTTAAAGTAAACTTGGTTACCTTCCTAATCTTCTTTACCTTTTAGGTCTTTGCCTTTGTATAGATTTAAAATTTTATAAATTCCTCGAAATACTCATCTTGGGTTGGGTTGGGTACATACCCTGGGAATTTTCAATTGAAAATAAATACATATTTAACAACACTGATTACAGTACATGGAAGATAGAAGAACTAATAATGAAATGCGGCATGAATATATGTTATTAAACAAATATTTATAAAATACAACATCAACATACCATCAGCTTACCAGCAATTGAACGGATGTTCATATTTGCATCATTGATTAATTCATCAAGAAGATATGCTACCTCTGACAATCCTTTTGAGCAGTTGGGTTTTTTTTTTAAGATATATAACAAATTTTTTGGAAGCCTATATTCGCCAATTATTGATTAGAGGATGTAAAAATGTATACTTTTGGTGTTATTACTAAATTTATTTGTTCTAAACAAGTTTCGAGCCTTGCTCTTCTTCAGTAGAACCGTCAATATTTTTACACCAGCACAAGACACATTTAAAAAAACGAATTGTTTGATTATAATTAAACTTTTAAAGTATTAGACAAAATTATCTTAAGCGAGTTTGCGAGAAATTCAACATTTCTCTTCAATGTATTCGGCCATTTTCACTACTAATTGAAAGAAAATAATTTTCTAATGGCACAAACATTTTAAATGCTCTTCTAAGTGCAGGTCATCATCATGAATGCAAACCATCTAGTTTTACTGCAGCCCAACATTTTTTATACTCTGTATCCATCAATTCATATTCTATGCTTACACTGTACATACAAAATACAAAATTAATTGGTAATCAACCGGCAGTTTTAAATTATTTTTATATTATTTTTCATTTGTATGTTATTTGCAGCATTATAATAAATGCCGACTAATCGGTGCTTTTATTGTTTAACCGCTGATTAATCGCCGACTAATCGTGGACTAAAAAGTGACCGAATAATCGGCTTTTCTGATTAGTCGCTGATTAATCGGTACAACCCTAGTACAAATATAAAGAAGCAAATTAAAAACGCAAAAGAAATAATATTTGTAATTACATACCATAATTAAGCGTAAATCTACATTAAAATATCTATTGTTACTGATAACACCGTGTTGAATGCCATTTTATTTTAAAAAAGGAAAAGATTTTATATCTGAACGTGTAACACATAAACTTGTATTTTAAAGTGGGGGAAGGGAACCCTTTAATACTTGAATTTGTTATTTTTATTTTTTTTTTAATGTCATATTCAAAAGAAATATCAATAAATAAAAAATAATTTTTATATCATTAATTCTCGGATTATTGCTGCATAATGCGTAACAATTTTTTCCGCGTCTGTTTTACAATTAACTGCACTTTCTATGTTTTTCGTTATAAAAATATATTCCAATTTTTTTCTGTGCAGTGTATTTTGACTAGTAAAAAGGCTAGTCAAAATACACTGCACAGGCTTTTTGCTCTTCAAGGTTAAATTTATGTTGTTCTTTTTTGCTGTGATAGCATAAAGCTGTCTGATGTATGTTTTTTAATTGTTTGTATTCATGTTGTTGTAATCTTTTCTTCAAATGTTGTTTCGATTCGCCAATGTATAATTTGTCACAATTGTTACAATTTAGTTGGTATATTGAATTGATTCTATGTTTTATTTTTATTTTATCCTTCACGTTAGTTAAATATTCCTTCATTTTGTTATTGTTGTATTTGGCGAATCCAATATCTTTAAATTCATATTTTTAAATGTAGATGTTATTTTATTAGTTAATAGTGGTATGTAATTTATCTTGTAATATGATATATTAGACTTCTTTTCTATCTCTTTTTCAGTTTTATTAATTTTTAAATAATTTTGCTTATTTGTATTTTCTAGTGGTAGGTATGGTTGGTTTTGTCACTTTTATGTAATTAATTATTAAGTTTATATTTTAATTATTTTCTTCTTTCGATCTAAGATTGAAATTATGAGATGGTTGGCTATTTAAATTTGTACTAACGTTTATTGGCGTATCAATAGTTTCCGTCAATGAGCGATCAACGCTTTCGTTTTGGATTTTATTATATATGGAATACCAAGCATTATTTATTACAATTTTAGGAAACGAGTTTTCTAATAATATATCATATATTTGTGATTTAATTTGTTTTAAATATGATTACCGATATAGCTCTCTATTATAACTAACTCTATATACTCTATTATAGCTAACTATTATATGTACATACTTTAATTCCTTCTATGAATAAAATTTTTATTTTTGATTACTGTGTGATCAATAATATTATGCCAATTTTCATCTAACAATTCGATCATTAATTTTAACGGTATATTAGTAAAGATTAATTAATTTATTACATAATTAATAACTTATTTTTTAATTAATTAATAATTAGATAATTTTTTTAAATGTCATATTCAAAGGAAATATTAATAAATAAAAAATCATTTTTGAAACGTCGAAGTATTAAATATATTTTAAATTTTTAAATAAATTGGAAATTGTACTGAGTCTAATCTCAGTGAAACAAGAAGAATTATATGAAATTAAATACATTAAGGCAAATATACAAAATATTTATCCAAATGAAAAAAGGACTCACAATGGGTTCACCTACATCAGGAATTTTAGCAGAAATTTACTAAACCATTTTGAAGGAAAAAATGAAAAAAAAATATTCAATAAGACTCAGAAAAGTTATCTTAACAAACTTTTTTATCCACATATTAAAGCCAAACCCCAATATCTATCAATTCTGTATAATCCTTACTGGAGAATAGATTCAAGAATAACCTTGACAAATACAATATCACACCTGCTTTCAAAACTGATAAAAAGATAAAACAAACTCTTTAGAATTCCAAGAATTCAAGTCGTAATCTTTAATATAATATTTTTTAGTCGTGCCTGAGGACGAACCTTATAAGTTCGAAATACATTTGTATAGCACTTATGAACTGATATCAAAATAAATAATTTGTTTTATCGTCAGGATTTTATTTACATTGATCAAACATAACCAGCTTAATTCAGATTGTGGAAGAATGCGGATTATTGAAGTCGTACTTAGATGTTGTCAAAAAGTCTTGTAAACACTATTGCACCACACATATTGTACTAGATAATAATAATATCTGCAATTTATCTTATCTATAAGCTTTTACTAGATTCCTCACTTTTAATTCGTTTTCCCCAGCCTGTTCATGGAGAGATCTGTGGTATTTGTTACAGCGTTATACCGATTTCTTTTAATTGTGATGTATTGCTAATGCCACATATACCCAACTCTGTATACTTGAATTGAAGAAAAGCTAACACTAGATCTAGAACTAACATCATTCACATTTAGCCGTCTTGAGAGATGTACAGCTAAACCTGAATGTTTGATTGGAAATATGTCTGAATTTCGCCACACCCGACTATCATGCACACTTCCAGGCTGATCAACTGAGATATAAAGATTGACAATATAAAGAAATCATTCAAATTGCAAGTAGCTTGAACATTAATTGAACAAAATCCTTTCCTATTAAAGTATTCCTCACCACACAACACGGGTTTTCTAATTCTGATGTAAGTACAATCCACTGCACCAAATGCATCAGGCATATGTCAACCACGTTTTGCATCTTTCAAATCATTGGGAGTAAGAGGAAATCGAATCCAGATTTCTTTCCTCGTACAGACTTCTTTGATGAATGCCCAAGTCTGCTCCAGCACCTTCCTGAAAACCAGAATCTCCCAATGTTCTTAAATTTAATTTCATTTTGGTAACATAATAATTTTGGTAAGGGCTCAATCACGAATTTCATCATTACTTCCCAGAAAATGTTTAGCCATCCATTGTACGTTCTCTGTGTAGAATCTGAAGTATGGTTAGGTTAAAGAGATATTATACGCATAAAATTAATGTTTACCGAAATAATTTTCGATATCATGAAACTTTGTATGTTCATCTTTTGTAGTATTGTTTTTTTTTGCGGTGAAGATTGATAAATGCAGCCATAATTTTATGGTATCAATACAGCGAAGTTGCTACATCACTAAAACCATATATTATGCTCTGAATTGCAACAGAAACGACCGATTGAAGAAAGTACTATCAAAAATGATTCATTCTGAAGTATTTACTCTTGTGTATATAGCATGAGTGAAGGTAATACTTCAGTAATTGTAACAAATACATTTTTTATTTATACGCCTCATAATGTGCGTCCTCAGTCGCACGGCTAATCCCAAAACTTTTCATTTCTACGTCTAGTGTTAGTTCTAGTTTTACTTCAGTTCAAATATACAGGATTGTAAAATTCTTCTAATCGATGAAATAATAGAAATTGTACTTCTGAAGATGAAAATTTTATTGGAGGAGTATGTTCTCAACAACCTACCGGTTTTGAACTTTTAAATCATCATCTGATTGATCGCTACGAATTAAAAAATATAGATCAAAAAATCATGAGAAATCATTAAACGTATTTACCGTCAAAAAAGTTTCTTAATATTGAGGAATAATGGAGGCATGTTAGTGGTATAATTCTTTGTCAGGTTATGTCGCCTTATTTTGTAAAAGAAAACCACTATTAAAGTTCACATAAACAATACACACATATATCGTTTTTTTTAGAAATAAGATGATCGTGTATGTAATAATTAAAACTATAATAACTTTTATCAAAGACGCTACATATATAAAAATGTCAACTGGAATTGGATGGAAAAATCAAAACAGGAATAAAAAAAAGTATTCCTCACCACACAACTAGGGTTTTCTAATTCTAATGTAAGTACAATCCACTGCACCAATTGCATCAGACATATGTCGACCACGTTTTGCTTTCCTCGTACAGACTTCTTTGATGAATGCCCAAGTTTACTCCAGCACCTTTCTGAAAACCAGAATCTCCCAATGTTCTTAAATTTAATTTTATTTTGGTAACATAATAATTTTGGTAAGGGCTCAACCACGAATTTCATCATTACTTCCCAGAAAATGTTCAGCCATCCATTGTACGTTCTCTGGGTGGAATTTGAAGTATGGTTAGGTTAAAGAGATTTTTTTATGTTGGCGTTATAAACATGTAGTTTTTGTTGATTTCGGTAAATTCATTCAAAATTCTATTCTCGTTGTAGTATTTATATCTGTAAATTACCCATTTTTCATACAGATCCAAAGTTTTTGATTTTGGAATGTTTTATAAAAGTGTTATTGTGCTTGCAGAATGTGCTGTTGTTTTATTATGTTTATATACGGCTGAATTATTGTTATTTAGATGTTTAATTACTCTAATTTTTAGGTTTCGCCCTGTTTGACCTATATAATAATTATTGCAGTTGATTTTATAGGCTTTTAAAAACGATTCCCAGATCAAATTTGATGTAAGTATGTTTAATGTTGTTCAATGAATGGTGGTATGTAACAGAAATATAATTTTGGTTTTTAATTTGGTGTGGGTATATTTCTTTTATTATATTTTTATGATGTATTTTTTCATAAAATTTGAATTATTTCATCGACGACATTCTTCTAGTTTTCGGACATCTTCAGAAGTCTTCAAACGTACGGCTAAACTCAAATCTTTGCATTTCTAGGTCTACTGTTAGTTCTAGTTTTACTTCAATTAAAATATACATGGTTGTCAAATCAGTTTGTAAAGTACATGGTGTCCAAATTGCAAAGGGTTTACAGAGTATCTTGGTAATTATGAAAGATAGAAAATTGCGATTTTCGCGAACCTGAGCAATTTTTATATGAAACTTATAATGCAGCAAACCAAATTTTTATAGCCTCTTAGTTTCTTAAAATATACGACTTTCAGACACCCCCTATATCTCGGTTATCCGGAAACTTTGGAAAAAAGTAAAAACGGGCTCTAATAGATTTTTGTACATAGAATGTAAATTAGATTTTGTTTAAATAAAACTACCTATATTTTATATTTTTGTTGAACTAGATTTTTTTTAAACTTTTCAAAAATATATAATACCGTTCATACAACTTCATGCAAGAACTTCATGCAACAACTCAACTTCTCGGTTCATCAAAAATTCAGATAGTTCAACTATCTGTCTTTACAATAAAGAACATTTGCGTAAATTTACTTGTACGATTTTTGTAACATTTTTTTCAAAAAATTAAAAATGTAGTACCCTAAATGCAAAAGTTGCATATAATCTGTTTATTTTACTTATCAAAATCAAGGTATGGAAACAAATTCGTATAATTAAGCATCCAATCGGCAGCAAAACTATATCTGCGGTATATATTTTTAAGGTTCAAGAAGAAATCATTCACTGAACTAAAATTAGAACTAACACTAGCAGTATTACTTGGACTAATACTAGAATTAGAACTAAAACCAGAAGCTTTTGTGTGCGTCTTTTGAAAAAAAGTTTGACGGTTGGGATACCATGTTGCAATCATCTCCAGAAACTGGTTCAATTGATTTAAATGGTTCATTGGAACCAACGAAATGTTACAAAGCGGTGTAATGAAATTGATGTCTTAGGACAAGCTTGACCAGTGAAGCTTTAGTAAAACTGTCAAACCATCCCACTCTAAAATGGTTATATCGCTGTGCTTTATAGTGGTTATTTGGAACTTGGGATCAAACCGAGTACCTGAATCACGACGTGTCCATAACAAGCCATGATGTCAAAATATTAAACTTGGTCTCATTGCATCATACAATTTTCACCCACAGCTGTTTGGTTCAGTTGGGAGAAGCATTGATTCATTTGATCCAGTTTCTGAAGAAGGTTGCAATATGGCATCCGAAACGCCAAACATTTTTTCAAAGTGGTAAAACCTGAAAGCTTCTAGTTTTAGTTCTAGTATTAGTCCTAGTTATATTTCTGTCATTTCTGACCATAATTATTCAGCAAAATAGAATTATCACATCACTCCAGTGTTAGAAACCAAAATTGATCATACCCTTGTGTATGAACCTACCCGATCATAAGAAAATGAAAATTTACAAACTTTACCTCTCTATTAAGTAAAATAATACTGATTAATCTAGAATGCAGCATTTAGTAAGAAAAGGCGAAAAGAAACGAGAAGAAAATTTCAAAATGAAGCTAGAAATTTACTAACGAGTGGCTGAATTACGTTTAGTATCATACACTCAGCAGCAGAAGTCTGCGTACAAAAAACTTGTAATAAACTTGTAAAACTTTAATTGAAAAAATAAGAGTCATAATCTAATGTGATAAACTAGATTTTTTTTTATTTTGTATATTAACTACATATAATTCTATTAACAAAATATGCTTCAACAAAACAGAAACAGTAGTTACAGAAAAAAATCAAAACTAAAAATTCTACAAATAACGGGTATGCAAAAATCTGCGTACAAGTCAGGACAGTATTTATAAAAAATTCATAAATGAGATCATTGTTTCTATATTAATATGAGGTCGGATAACCTTTACGTTTAATGACCTCCCTTAAACGTTTAGGCATGGAGTGCACTAATTTCTTCGTTTCGTCCGAACTGATGACGTTATGTTGTGTTGCCGAATCCTGCGTTCCAGTAAATCCCAGAGGTGTTCGATGGGATTCAAGTCCGGCAATTGTGGAGGTGTTTTAAGTTGCTTTGGGGTATTGTATAGTAGCCAAAGCTTAGTGTTGTGGGCGCAATGTTTGGGGTCATTATCTTGTTGAAAAAAGTATTCGGGTCCCAAGCCCAAGTTTTCGATGCTAGGCTTCAAATTTTCTTTTAAAATGTCTATATACATTTTATGGTCCATTGTCGATGTTATGAAAACCAACCTTCCCATCCCTTTAGTGCACATACACCCCCAAACCATAACTCCACCACCTCCGTGTTTTACAGTCGCTTTCAAATTTTCGGGATTAAGGGCAGTATTAGGTTTTCTCCATACAAGTTGTTTACCCTTAATGCCGAAAATGCAAAATTTGCTCTCATCTGTAAAGAGAACTTTCTCCCAGAATTCAATGGGCTTGTCTAAGAGTTTTTTTGCAAAGGCGATCCGCTTCTGACACAAATGGCTTTTTTCGTGCAACGCGACTGTGATAGTTAGCTTTTTTTAACGTCCTTCTCACCGTATCTTTGCTGATAGTTTTATGAAATTCTTCTTGTACATTTTCTACTATTTTTTTTGCCGTCAGCCTAGGTTCTTTTGTAACCTGCTGTACAATTTTTCGCTTCTCTCGGTTTGTTAAAAAGGGTGGTCTACCAGATCGCGGACGTGAGAGGTAATCTTCAGTGTCTTTATAATTATTAATTACTCTTTGAATGGAAGAGTGTGACCTGCCGACAGTTTCTCCTATTTTTCGAAAAGATTTTCCCTCTTTCCATAACTTTACAATAATTTTTCTCTCTCCCAATTCAATTTCCTTTCCTTTCGTGTCCATTCTAACTTTTAGCTTCTAAGCCTCTGCTAATATAATTGACACCGATTATCTTTTATTTAAATCGGAAAGCGTACATCGCCAACTACGTATTTAAGTAAATAAGTATATTTTGGAGAAGGCGTCTTTATTTGTACGCAGATTTTTGCATACGCATTATTTGGAGAATTTTTAATTTTAATTTTTTTTGTAACTAATATTTCTGTTTTATTGATGCATATTTTGTTAATAGAATTATATGTAGTTAATACACAAAATAAAAAAAAATTGAAGTTTATCACATTAGATCATGATCCTTATTTTTTCAGTTAAAGTGTTAGAAGTGTTTTGTACGCAGACTTCTGCTGCTAAGTGTATAGGTACGCATTACACAATGACTGCTATTAAACTCCATCAGCACCTACATACATACTACATATGTATAGACGCTTATGTATATCACAAGCTTGTTCTAAAGCCGTTTAAAAAAATTTTCAAAAATATCGATACCGAAATCTCCCCAAAAGAAAAGAAATGCTTTTTTACAATAGAAAATAAAAGAATAAGCTTAATATAAACAAAAAATATATCGAACAATATTCGTTAAATTGAATAAAATAAAATATGAAACTCCTTTTTATTTCTAACAAATTTAATAATATGATTATGATAATGAATTTGAAAACTTTTTTCTGTTATTCTTGATAGGTTTAAATAAAATAAAATTTCTGACCTTGTGACCTTGTTTTTAAGATGGTACCAATTTGATGTCCAGTAAGCAACCTCACCCAAATCAGCTCCAAAAAAAGAAAAGGTTTGACAGGTTGAGTTTTTTTTGTAGGAGTACTTATAACGATGGTCTCCTTATTAATGATTCCCCAATTTAATAATATTTCGATAATTATACCTCCCACAAAGTCTCGTCGAGACTTTACTTCAGAAAAAAATGATTTCTTCGAAGAATTAACCAATTACAATAAGTAATTAAAATTAAGCTTGCTGTGAAAAATCCTCAAAATCGAAAAATGATTTTTTTAGCAACCAACAATAACGAAATGTTTCCAGAATGTCGCCTTTAAAAAAAACTATTCCACCGACGTACGATATATTCGAATTCTGAAGCGGAAAAGAGAACGATCACTTAGAGAGAACGTTACCTAAATTTCCTCAAAACGCGTTCCAAAAGAAAAATTGTCTTGTGCGTTAAGATTTTAGTCCAAAATTTAAATTATCAAAATAACAAAAACTAAATATTAAAGGTATTAGAAGGTAAAAAAAGTAATCAATTTTAAAAGATAATTTGAAATAAGCTCTTTTAAGATTTGGTTGCTACAAAAAAAAATTAAATAAACAAAAAAATACCATAAGTTGTAGTTGTGTGAAAAATATACAAACACAAAAAAAAACATGTAATAAAGTACAAACCCTACAAAGAACAAATAGTTCACCACCTACATCCGGGAAATGCCGAACGACGTTTGGAATTCTGTAACTGGTATTTGAACCATGCAGGAAATAGTATTGAATTTAATTCGTGTATTATCTGGTGATGAAGAATATTTTACTAGCACAAGAATTTGTAATCATCATAACAATGGGCATTGGCATCAAAAAACTTTAAACCAAAATAGCATCAGCTTTAGTTTTTGATTATTCTTCAATTTTTACAAACAACAATCACCACTAATAGAAAATTTTTGTAGTAACTCTATAATTAAATAAAAGTATTATAGTAGTGAAAATATTACTGTATTTTCAAAAAATAGAAGCCGTTCAGTGTTTTCGTAATATCGTTTTGTTCTACAAATAAAACGAAAAATTTGTTAATTACGATTAGTGAATCCTTTACCAATTTGGATTACAAGGAACACAATGCAAATTTTACTGTATTAAAATGCTAAATATAATTGACGATTTAATTATCTTATAACGTTTCTATTAAGTAGTCGGATTATTTATGTAATCCGTTGTGAGAAGTTGACATTAAACTAATGTCATGTCCTCAACATTTTTTAAATGAGAATATACAAAATTTTGCTGAACTATTAAAATCTGCAATTAAAACCAAATTTATCCATACATCATTAAACCGAAATTAAACAAACACATAAAAAAGTAAAGTAAAATATTTAGAGCTCGAGAATTATTTAAAAGAAACTTATTCAAGTAATTAATAAACATTTTTTAGAAACTAGAAATAGTCATAAATAAATTCTTTCTTCCTTCATAAATATAAAAAGTCAAAAGGATTACTAAATTAAAGCACAAAAAAAGTTAATAAATAATTCATAATCTCAAGCTGTTTTGAAACCGAGCTATATTATCTATTTATCAATAAAATTTTGGGCTACCCTAATTAACAACAAAAGTAAACATAAAACAATCCCATAAATTATCTAAACATGTTTAACGAATGTTAGCAACTTTAATGAACCGTTTAATATAACAAACATTTGCTGTAAAATCGTTAAAATCCCATTTAAAATCGTTTCTTAATCGTAAAACTTTGTGGTATTTTGTGTATTTTATAACCTGAATTGTGTACAAATAATACATAAATTGTGATCTGTCAAATTGTTGCAAAGTTATTTACTGTTAAGATTAACATTGAATGAAGTTTGTTGAACGATGAAAAATCAGTTTTATGTTCAAAATTTATACTCAAATAATTGAGTAATGAGTAATGAGAATTTATTTGGAGTTACTAGTAAGTAAAGTTACTAGAAATCAGGAAAACGACCTAAATTTTATACGGGTATCAGGTAACACCAACAAAATTTTTAAGGTTTAATTTTGTACCAGATTCTCTTTTTACACGAATTATTTTATTTTATCATGATTTTCAATATCCAGGATGATAATTTGTGTAAAAATCGTTAGTTTAATCCTAGAAATGACTAACAATAAGATATGGACCTTCAAAGTTTTGTACCAGATTCTCTTTTTACACGAATTATTTTATTTTATCATGATTTTCTATTGAATAATATTGAATAATCATCTTGGATATTTCCAGGATGATAACTTGTGTAAAAATCGTTAGTTTAATCCTACAAATGTCTAACAATAAGATATGGACCTTCAAAGTTAAAACATTTCAGTCATTTTTACTCAATATTAGTGCAATATTATCATGAGAAATCATTCAAGATCAGTTTTAAAAATATGCGACCACGGGGTTCGTAAGGGATAAAATGTAAATCGTAACTTACCTGATTTGTACGTATTCTTATGTTTAGTACATTGTGATAATTAATGTTACGTTAATATTACCAATTTGTGTTCTTAAATAATATTATTATTGGAGCAACAAACTATGTCGTTATTATAATGAAAGAGAAATACGTCGCCCTAATAAAATCATTTATTGAGACAATGGTTATTTGTACATTAATATCAATAAATGAGATTCGTAATTATCTCGTTAGTTTAATAGTTTATCAATTTTACTTCAATGTGTACATTAAGGTGATGTACTTCTTCGTAGAGCAATAAATGTATACATTAATACTACGAATTCGTATTAGTGATTTTTATTATCAGCATAACGAAAAATATCATTGTTCTAAAGATTGAATACTTCACCCAAAATGAAAAAGGTTGTTGCCAGAATAATTTTTATACATTAATTTCAATAAAACGAATCTGTAATATTAATAAATGTATTATAGAGTCACCAAGAAAACTATAATATTTTCATAACATCGATGAAAATTTCAATGTAATAATGAATTTGTTATTAATAAACGTTATCTATTCTTTCTATGTAACACGTTATGAAACAGCTAATTTTGTTTATTTTACACAATTTACAAAACTCGCTCGTTCATTTTAGCAAATATTACGTTCGTTCAACAAAATTAGTCTTTTCATAACTGGTTACGTAAATAACTATTACATCCGTGACATAAAAGAATTATCAGCCACGAAAGTCAAAGAATTTGGTACTAGTAAGGGTTAGTTTATTGTTCTGAACAAATTACAAACACAACATAACTAACAATTAATTGTAATCAAAAATAACTATTTGTAATTCGATGCGGTAATGAAAGCTTTTATAGTACCCAAACGGGTGCTGTAGATTTTGTTAACATATTATGGAACCAGTTCAAGTTGGTGTTCATTAATTAACTTTTATAGTCGTCAATATGATGACTTAAATTGGAATTTATATCTAACAAAATATTAAGACTTATGAAACGCGTTTTTTATTTTTTTTTTTGTAATTTGCGTGTTACCCTTTTTTTTGACAAAAATAAAATAATTTTTTTGGTAACATCGTAACACCTACATTGTCGAAAATTGTTTTTTTAAGAGAATAAAACACGAATTGCAAAAAATAGCATAAAAAACTCGTTTCATAAGACTTAAAGGATTCATTCGGTAAAAACTCGTGGCTTCATCACTCGTTTTTCAAGTTGAATTCGTGCATTTCAAGCTCGTCTTACGAAACTAGTTTTTTATATAATATTCTTGGATTGTGTACGATTTTTCGAAAAACGATTAAGGACATTTTTAATGTGATTAAATGCTACAAATTTAGATTGAGTACAAACATTGAAATCTCGAAAACAAATTGAGATATAGTATGGATTTGTTCTGAGGAAAGTATGTATGTGAAGAATATGTGGAGATGTTTAAATATCCATCATCGCTTCATAAAACTATTATCGATTAGAGCTCGCAAGAAGTGTATTAATTTAATAAGGTGAAAGAATCCTTAGTAAATGCTGCTTAGGATTCTATGTGTCTATAGCTCTTCCAATCGCTATAGACACATTATCCTTATGCACAGATGCATCGAGTACGGCGATAGGAGTAGTTCTTTCTCAAACAAATAATGGAATTATATTATACAATACACAAGTAGTTCTCCATTCTAAAAAGATGTCAAATGCACAAATGAAGTATTTTACAGTCGATAGAAAACTGCTTGCTATATATCTAGCAGTAAAACATTTTCGACACTTTCTTCAAGAAAATAAATTACAGAGCATAAGCCATTAATCAATGGATTCTTTTCAAAGACTGAGAAAACGCCAAGGCAAACTCGATACATCAACTATATAGTTAAATTTACCTCTGAGATAGCATCTAAAAAAAAATCAATACCGTCTCAAATAGACAGTGTGTCTAAGATCGAGTCAAAAAGAGAAAATAAAATTTTATTGCTAATTTTTCAACCTTATCTCTGCATAAATAAATCGTTAAAATTATTGTATCATCAGAACTACGTGTCTGCCAGAAAGTAGGATCATTACGTCCAATCTATTTTTAACGAAATTATAATTTTAACCATTCAATCACACATTGTGATTGAATGGTCATTGTGACAACCATTTTGCTGAAAATACATTGTAAAATATACATTTTTTCAAATGTATGGTCCCACGGGTATGTTGTAACATACCCGTGGAAAGAAAGTATGTTTTGTTTTTGTGACACCAAATTAATACATTTTTCCAATATTAAATCGTCGTTTTTCCCGTTACAGAAAAACATGTGTTTATACGCGGGTAAAAAATTTACAAATTTTACCTCTTGGTTTTTATCTCACAACCTGGATCTAAAATCTGGTACTGTTTTCCATCTATAATAAATAATTATTATAACATATTCAAATATTTCAGCTGAGTTAAATTTTCATCGAAGAAATATGGCCCAGTAACTTGTGATATGTTATAGCACATTACTTCATTAATTCCATAACGACCATCAATCAAATCAATGAAAATTTCGGTTATTTAATATTTCATTACCAATATCAAGACAGAAATCCAAACGTTTGTAACTTGTATAGTCGAGAGTTGACATCAATTCTCCAACATCTAATTATCGCACATAAATAATGATAGTAAATACACAAAAAGCATGATCAAATTATAGTCCAAAGACAAAATCTAAATTTACAACAAAACCTTACCAAAGGTCCATTCCAAAGTCACCTTACATAATATTAAACACCATCTTTTGGCAACATTTGACCAAACTAGTAAAATTATGATTCAAAACATGAATACCATGTCAAAAAGCTATAATCCAAAAATATACGCAATCTCCACCTAAAAAATTTAATCTACCTATTAGTGGTACATTTGAACATATTCATATAGATTTAATGGGTTCTTTTAGTCCTTCACTAAACTGTTCTTCTTTTCTAACAGTCATAGATATCACTAGATATTCGGAAGCGTGTCCAATATCTGACTACAACATTCACCATAGTCACAACACTTCCAAATCAATATTTCTCAAGATTTGACATACCACGCATCACCCATTTATTACCTCGATTATTTCACCATACCAATAGATTGGTATGATCTGATCACATCCACACCTCTCTCTTTTATCCTTCAAGTAAGTGCATATTGGAAATGTTCCGTACAATTCTTAAAACTATCACTGTTGCTAGAGGAAACACTCGGAGGTGTAACAACAATATTCAAATTATGTTAGGCTTTAGATCTTCACTTTGGATTCAACTTTGTAGGCATATCGCTACAACATACTTTATTTATAAATCAGAAACATTTCGTCAACATATCTTATAAGAATTCAGTTTACTACTAATCAAAAATGTATAAGGAAATTTCATTCTTGGAAAACTACATACTTTTCTTTATAAATCATAAAAAATTTATCAGATATTTTAAGAATTTTTCAAAAATAATTGAAGAAATTCTTATTTTTAGCTACATATTTAGATTGGAAAAATAAATCAAAAAAAAATCATAAATCATAAAAAATGGGTTGCCTTATTAATTGCTTTTTACAAAATCAATTCAGACATTTTTTTGATTTATTTTCATAAGCGGCTACCATTAATCAAAATATTTCAAAAACGAGTTTAAATATTTTAGAAATAACTTACAAGCGGTTCCATTAATAAAAAAATCAATCAGAATAAAAACATTTTATAATGAAAGGAGCTTTTGGAATCAGTTTGAAAATTTAAAGGTTTTAACGTAATAAAAAAGTTTTAAGTAAATAACTTTTGTGATCAGCCCGTAGAGCATCCTGTATTTCAATAATTTCGAAAGTAATCTTAAACGATATCTCATGATAACATTACGCTAATTGTCAAATTTTATCGTTCTAAGACAAGCCATATTGAAAATATTAAGACATCTAGGTTTAGGCCATTTTCAAGCGAATCGACATCATTTTTATTCTAGTATTAGTAAGCAAAATTATTCCACGATTTACAGAACAGGTGTTTATGTAAACATGATATAAATTCTTAAGTAAACTCTAACAAGAATTTAATAATATTGTTTACATCCAATTATCTGTTTACACGTATCTTTTTGGCAACGTGTCTATCCTGTAAAAAGAGAATTAATTAACATTACAAATACATTTTGGCACAGTCGAAAACACGAACTAAAGTTACTCCCAACTACATTAACTCAAGACCTAACTTATATTATTATTTGATAGATCAGGAATGTCAATCAATCTTACAGTTCAGTAAACTTCCCTGTAATAAGTTATTTATTACTCATAATGTGTAATCATAACGTACTCATAATGTGTAATCAAATTGTATAAGATATATAAGATAAAACGCACAAATTGTTTGTTGATTTCGTAGACGTAAACTATGAGGAATTTCATAGCGCCAATAATAATGGTACTGGTAATTGCTAATTTCTTGATGGTTGAAATGTGTATGTCGAAGAATGTGCCATAATATTCTACTATAGTCTTTAACAACTTCAAAAGTAAGTATCGTAACGTAGAGCAACTGTCACTACAACATAGCCTTATTTGTGAAATTGTTACTTTGCTGCTGCTTTCATTTTTGCCTACGTTTCCGTAAGTTATTTTCTATAATATCTTATTTGCCAAATTTTTCGTAATCAAGCAAACCCCCCACCCAATACTTTTAAATACGAGACTTAACATTTAATGCTTCCAAGATCCCTGGATATTCTGTAAATTAATACAAATTTTCTTTATTGTATTTTTATTTTTCTTTTAATTTAAGGTTGCAGCCATTTTCTCAATATCGCGCATTTTACTATAATGCTTGATCATGAACATTTTCTAAATAGTTGAGTTGATTCACCACAAATAACTCTTATCTTATCCTCATCACCGTGTTCATGATATAATCAAGAATAACTGCAAATAGCAGCGACAATAAAAGGTATCCCTGTCTTATTCCACAATTAGCCTCGATTACTTGAAATAACATGCCATCATGCACTTTTATATTTAAATTGATCATGTTGAAGGCTTGATAACAAGATGTACATCTTGATAAATTTGATTAATATTTGCACATAAAATATCTGCTAGCATAAATTTAAAAATTGTTTTGTCATAATTTACATTTGTTTGCGAAAATTTTATCTTTTATAAACATAACGAGAAAAGCAATATGTTACTAATAAGAAGTAAAGGTTTTTCTTTAAAATTTCCATCGTTAAGTACATGTAAGTAGTCTTCGCTGGAGCTACTTATATCGACTGTTTGTTGTTTTGAAAGATGTGGGGATCCATGGTATAACCAGTTTGAGAAAATTTTGAGAAAACACCCATCGAAAGTAACAAAATTTACGGTGCATACTAGGGAAGCAGCAAATAAAGAGTGATATCAAAAAAATGTTTCTCCTAGTTTTATTTTTAAAAATTTATTAGATATACCTTACATGTTTCGGTCTGGAGACCAGGTATTTATAAATCTGTTCTAAGTAGGGTCTTTTGGGAAGGGTTACTTTAGAGCTCTATACAGCGGTGGTTTGGTCAGGTCTATCTGGTCATTAAGACATGTTTAATGTGATGTTTAAATTTTTTTATCTCGAAAGCTTCCGTTGTGTGTAATATTTTTACACCTGTATTTTGGTTGAATTCATGAGAGGAGTCTAGAAGGTGTCTTCCAAAGTTAGGTTCCTTAACAAAGGATATAATTATGTCTTACCAAAATCTCCTACACTAAGTCATCTGACCATAGAACTAGAGGCAGCGGCAAGAAAAACATCTACAACGTAGAAACGATAAAAAATACATAAATCGCCGTGAAATGAAAATCGTCAAGTCCATCAAAGAAAAACTGAAATTACATAATATAATAATAAAAAAACTGAATCCTTCTTAACTAACAATAACTTTATAGAAATAAAAAATAACCCTTTCAATACTTTACAGATTAAAACTAAAAAAGCTCTAAAAAACGCTAAATACAACATTAAAGTATCCAACATTCTACCGATGAACCCAAGAACCCCTATTCTTTACGCCCTCATCAAATTGCATAAGCCCGACCACCCTATTCGACCGATAATATCCTCTGTTTCTTCAAGCACTCACAAATTGGCAAGAATCATAAACCTATTTATACTAACAACCCTACAATTCAAACCCTTACACACTAAAAAGAATCGACAAGGACTCGTTGACGAATTACAGTAAGGCCCCAACATTCGCGAGGGTTAGGTTCTAAAAATACGCCGCGAATGTTGAATCCGCGAATATTGAAGCACTAGATATTATGAAGGATAAACTACTACTTCTATGTTCTTTTAACACGTTAACCGCCAAATGGTCACCGACGCCAAAAGTTTCATTTAATTTAATTTTAAAAATTAAAAATTTCAAAAATTAATAAATTATACATACTCAATAAAACGCTTAAAATTGCAAAATAAAACGACTGGTCTTAAAACTTTTGTATTCGGAACTAATACAGATATTAAAATAATTACAATTGTTTAAAATATAAAAAAACCTAAACTCGATAGCAATAACAAACTGCAACAAAATAAACTAAAAAAAGAAATAAAAGTTAACATTTCTACTCATCAATAATAATTGCTTTAGAACACGATGGTTTAAAAAATGAAAGGATAGTAGGTTGCAATGCTTTGTGTTGCATATCCTTTTGAAGCTCTTTGTAAGGAGCAAGAAGAGTATTCAGACCATTTTTAAATTTTGTGCTTCGTTCCGTTGATGGATCATATTCTACTATTTTTTCAGCAAGATTATTTGCTTCTTGTATAAATAAATTAAGTTCCTTCAACGTTAATTTTTTACATAGGGAATTACTATTATCTTCTTCATCCGTTCCTGAAACATTTTCTATTAGTAGCGCTTCTAAGTCTGCACTGGACAACTCTTCCTCTTGATCATTGACGAGAGATTCGATATCAGCTGGTACAATGGTATGAAAATCATCTCCCGGTAGCAACCGTGCAGAAAGAACAGCTCTCTCTATTGCCTCATCAATTTCGCTTACACTTTGCGCAGTGTCTTTTTTCAACTGTTTTTTCCATGCATTACTTACGGTTGATACTTTAATGTCATTTAAAGCAAGTTTTATAGATGTAATCGCATGGTCAATATTGTATAATTTCCACACATCTTTTATTGAGAAAACACTATCATTTTGTATTTTCTCATGTACAAAATCGAACATGTGCCGGATATAATGACTTTTAAAAGCTTTTATAACACCTTGATCTAAAGGTTGTAATAAGGATGTTGTGTTGGGCGGAAGAAATACCACCTCGACACATGGATGAGCTAATTTGAGAGCATCTACTGGATGAGATGGGGCGTTATCCAATATCAATAAAACGTGAAATGCTAAATTTTTAGATTTTAGGTAACGCTCCACTTCTTTAACAAAGCACTCTTTAAACCACTCTATAAATAGCTGAGAAGTCATCCAAGCTTTTGAATTAGCTCGCCAATAGACCGGAAGAGCTTCTTTGTCCTTGTTCTTTAAAGCTCGTTGATTAGCTGCTCGATATATTAACATTGGTTTTGTAATAAAGTCTCCGCGTGCATTTGCACAAAATAAAACTGTAACTCTATCCTTAGCCGATTTAAAACCAGGTGCTGTCTTTTCATTTTTTGAAATGTATGTTCGTGTGGGCATTTGTTTCCAATAAAGCCCGGTTTCGTCCGCATTAAATATTTGTTCAGGACGGTAACCTTTTTCTTCTATTAATTTTATTATTTCATCAGGAAATTTTGCAGCCTGTTGATGATCTGCTGAAGCTGATTCTCCACACAACTTAATGTTATGGAGATTAAAACGAGTTTTGAATCTTTCGAACCATCCTCTGCTGGCTTTAAATTTACAATCGTCTTCAGCACAGTCCATTCCACACGAAAAATGTTGATAAAGTTCCTTGGCTTTATCCATTAATCTAGCCCTAGTTAATGGTATATTTTTGCGACCATGGTCCTCAATCCAAAGATAAAGAGACTTCTCCATTTTTTCAATATTAACATCACGAACTTGTGACGTTACCTTTAATGATGACGGTATGCCACTTTTTACGCTATTTCTAATTACCTCTTCTTGTTTCTTTATAGATCTTATCGTAGATTCATTGACACCGAAGACCCGGCCTACTTCGGTAGCTCTTTTCCCTTCCCGGAGCATATCAAGAATTTGAATTTTTCTTTCTAGAGTCATAACTGACTTTGCACGGTTGGCAATTAAATTTATTTCCATCGCAGGCCTTTTTGTACCCATTTTGAGTACTGTTGTGAGATTAACTTATTGTTTATAAAATTATAGTAAAAAAACGGGCGAAACACTAACCTGAACGAAATACAGAACATAAAAATAAGCACCTAACACAAACATTAAAATCGATCATAAATGAGGGATTCCCAGAGAAACGCATATGTGAAGCTGGTTGCTTGTACAGTAAACCTACGATAAACTTCGTTTTAAATTTTTAAAAAATGACATACATACTTGCTATGTATTCGCGAATAATCGAGTCGTGAATGTTGAAAAAGGCAGCAAAATTTAAAACGCGAATATGCGAATCCGTGTAATTTGAAGCCGCGAATGTCGGGGCCCTACTGTAATTGATTTAAATATCGTAAATAATTTTCAACTAGTCTCCTTTGACATTACTAATTAATATACTAACGTCCCTATTTCGGAAACCATTGAAATAACACAAAAAATTTTCAAAGATAAATTATAAGCGGAGGATGCTAAATACTTACAAAATCTCCTAAAAACATGTTTGGCCCAAAACACCTGCATTTTTGACAATAAAATAATATTGGCAATAATTGCGGAATGTTGACAAATTTTTTTCTCAATGATCTCGAAAATAAATACTCCACACAAAGAACGACATAACCAGAAACATCATCCTCTGGAAAAGATATGTAGATGATATCCTCATCATTTGGAAAACTAACACACGCAACACTATTGAAGACTTACATCTGCTACTTAACGAAATTCATCCTAGTATTCATTTCGCAAAGGAAAAGGAAGTCTACAACACCTTACCTTATCTTGACCTGAAATTACTTAATATGAATAACAGAATAGAATTTGAGATCTACAGAAAAAAATACCCAGACCGACTTGGTAATCCCATACAGCTAGGCTCACAACTCCTCTTAGTGATGCAACAAAAACGAGAATGGCCATCATCAAAACTGTAGCATACAATAATGGGTTCCCCCCACAGACTTTATAACAAAACTGATAAAGAAAATACAAACAAGAAACACCAACAAACAGATGTCAACACTCAACAATGGATTCAACAAACGCAGAAACAATATACAGAGCTATCTCCTTCCCACACCACTTAGCAGCCCATATTCAGAATATCTTTAAGAAATATAACGTGAACATAATATTTAAATCAAACACTTCCATATTAATTTTTTTAACACGCAAGAAAGACTATAGAAACCACCCTGAAAATAGAAGCATCTATAAACTTGGCTGTGACACCTGTGGAGCGGTCTACATACGTGAGACAGGAAGATCAGATAAACAAAGAATTGGTGAACACATTGGCAATAGAAGATCTAACTTTGGTAAGCACCTTCTAGACTCCTCTCATGAATTCAACCAAGATATAAGTGTAAAAATATTATACAAGATGGAGGCATGATAATGACAATAACAGAAGCATTCGAGGTAGAAAAATTTAAACATCACAATAAACATGTTGAATGTCTTAATGACCGGATAGAGCTAACCAAGCCACCGCTGTATAGAACTCTAAAAGAACTCTTCCCAAAAAACTTTATTTAGAACAAATTTATAAATACATGGTCTCCAGACCGAAACATTTAAGGTATATCAAATAAATTTTTAAAGATAAACCCAGAAGTAACATGTTTTTGGATATTACTCTTTATTTGCTATTTCCCTGGTATCCATCATAGATTTTATTACTCTCTATGGGTGTTTTCTCAAAATTATTACATCGCGGTAATTCAAAAATAGTATTGATCAAGAGAAGATCAAGAGAATTTTCTTAAGCTTTTTCTTTACGCCTGAACCTTTGGCAGAGTTAAAATGATGGAAACTGGTAGCATAAAATCTTTCTATTCGTTTGATTCCTGATATTCTTATTATTTTCTTCTTAACAAGTTTAAAAAGTGATAGAAAAACCTGCGATTAGATGTAATCCAAGTCAAGCAAAATCAAGCCGCTTAAATGGATTTTAAAAATTCCGCGTCCAATGATGGACAGATATGCATACAATGTGTAATGGATCAATTAAACAAAATAATAGTTTGTTGCCTCTCACAGACGGAACTACTCGTCTGGTATGTGGCGTAAAAAGTAGCCTCAAACCGGTCTTGGAAAACATTTGCATTAATCTGCTTGTGATCCTGCTATATCTGTACCTTTTATTACTGTAGGATTTATCGCAACAGAGTTTACCTTTAGCATCTCTTTTCTTCCACATATTTAACAGGTTTCTTTATATGTATATGACATGAGAGCTTATCCATCAACAGCTTCGTAAATTAAAGCTCTTTCAAGAGAAACCAGGGCGTCGTATGAAAAGATATCCAGGTAAATCCTGAGATATAGATAATCAGATGTGGATTGAGTAGTCGGTGAGTTTCTTTTTAAGGTGTACGCAGATGTACTAACTGAATGGATAA
Source organism: Onthophagus sagittarius (assembly GCA_036711965.1). Taxonomy (NCBI): domain Eukaryota; kingdom Metazoa; phylum Arthropoda; class Insecta; order Coleoptera; family Scarabaeidae; genus Onthophagus; species Onthophagus sagittarius. The sequence continues at coordinate 24,576,837 of JASERS010000001.1, read as the reverse complement.
CATTCCTATCTGAATTTGAACTACGCTACAGTTATCTCAGCTAATGAGATTTTAGTTAATTCGTCGGATAGGGAAGAGTCATTTATTGCATTCTTGATATAAAACCCAACTAAATTAGGGAATATCAAGTTGTAGAAGTCGTCATCCAATCTTGACAACACTTTTTGGGGAACACGTGAAATTCATCACATTAACAATGTCCAAATTGTATTCATTACATATTCATTAAAAAAATGAAAATGAAATCAACATTCTTTCTTGAACGATCTAGACACCTACTGAAATTCATCCGATGGAGTTTAAAATTGCAATTCACCACGTGGTATTTACAAAGTCGTACGGTCAAACTGTCGCATCGAGAAGAATTACGATGATAATCGGATTTAAACAAGTCAACGCAAGAAGAAGGAGGCGACGCGGCTTTTAAAAAGGCAAAGAGGAGAGAAGATCACGTCCCACACGCAGAAGACGCACCGCGGGGTCTTTTTGGTCACGCTGCCTCCTTCTTCGATCGAAAGCCCCATAACGCTGCCAAACGGGTGCAACGAGTAATTAAGATTGATCTGTCCAGATAAATCTCAAGATGTGCTGTTATTATTTTCCACACCTCCACCTCGTTTTCGCATAATTTTTTTTATTCCCTGGAATTATGAATTATAAAAGTAATGAGAAACAAGTTTAGCTCTAGAACTTATTTATCTATTAAGTAAACACGATGGGTAAATATTTTTGAAAATTAAATAAATTATTTCTTAAATATTTATTTAATGATATCGACAAGCGTGGTGGAATAAATAAAAACACGGAAAAAACGTAAAATTGCATTCAATTTTTCTTGAAATAAAGTTATATTGAAAACATGCTGAGTTAAAGTTCTCTTGGGAAATGTACCGGATACGGTCCTGGAATATCAAAAATTTTACGTTGGTTATTTTAATGGAGATGAAAAATGAAATTTGTGTCAGCACGAGGAAGTTGTAGGCGAGTAATACTCGAAATATTTCAATATTAAAGTGTGAAAACTTGTTTCATCACCACCTCTCCTTAAATCGTTTTCATTTATCGTACTCCGATCGAAACGCGATTAAGAAAATATCGATTCCAATTAGCATTACCTGTTCGAAAAGTTGCGTTGGCGTCTCTTTCTCTCTTAAAACCGTAATTCACGAAGAGACTCATAATTAAAGCCAGGAAGTGAAAGCTGGAAGGATGGTTTTGAAAATATACGGTTTCAAAATACTAACAAGTCGCCGCAAGATGCAATACGTAAAGTTACCATGATCGAAATCTATTCACACCCGGCGTTGAATAATTTGATTTATTGATCCTGTTGAAGGTGGATATGACACAACTGGGTTTTAATAAGAGGGGAATGAAACGAACCACGCTGTACTGTTTGTCTGAACGATAATAAACAACCCTAATAAAAGTAAACGCTGACGATAAATCAAACACGATGAAAAATTACGATCTTTAGAAAAAAAATTTAAATTTACTAAGAAAATATAAATTTGAAACATCAAAATATGGATATGTTCCCAATTGAAAGAAATATCAAGTATTACTTGACCTTTTCTTAGATTTCAATAAATTATTTATTTACGATCGTACTAAAATCGGTGAATATCGTTAGTATCATAAATTGATTGGTTTTATTAAGCTTTCCACTTCATCTGCGGCTGCAAAACATGTAAAACTTAACACTTTAATATTATCAACTTTTCCATCCTCAATAAAATAAGATAATATCATTTCTAATCGGCTAAATTTAAGATCTCTTTGTAAATAAAAAGTTCAAATTTATGTTTAATAAAGAAGAAACGACAAATTTTGATATTTCTTCTTATCATAACTCTGAATGATAAATGATTTCTAAGAAAAAGGAAGAAAAAGACTTAAGAAAGCCGTTGGATAAGGTGATATTTAGAGTATACCTACTTTAGTACGTTCAGATTTCTCGATTTAGTTCTCAAGACTCACTTGGAAGAATCCAATCTTAAAAGATATCGAAAGTTTTCTTAGCAAGCTTCGAAATACGAGAAAATATTAACGTAGTCTTCACAAAAAACTGTAAAAATGGCTTTTTAATTTCTATGTAAGGTAATTGATAGATTCAGGATTTCAACTTACATTTAAATGAATGCAAAATTTTCTCAAAAGTGAATATTGTAAGAGTGTATCAAATTTCGGTTGAAGAAGAAGGCATTCCCAAGAACCCGTATGCGCTTTGGTGTCTCTGCGTAATGCAGCTCAGACATTTCTTTTTAGAAATGAGGTTCTTTCAGGTCTCGACTTATTCGTTTATTTAAACTACATTCTCATTACCAGTCATAACGAAGAATAAATAACATTATTTGCATTCAATATACAACCAAAGAATCGTATTTTTAGAGTGCCTTGCATAAACTTCCTTAGTCATCGTATTACTGGCGATGGTATTCAACCTTCTAAGTTCTAAGGATGGAATTTCCAAAACCAAAAACATTAAAGGAACTGCAAACATTTTTGGAAATGAAAAATTTATCAACATCACTTAACCCTCATCCGGACTTCTTCTCTTGAACGAAATCCGAACTTCATGTATCACATTGATACAATATCAGACAAAAATTGTTTGTTTATTTTTTTATGATTGGTTCATTTGGAAAAGAAAGATAACGCAAAAAACGCTTGGCTGGCTTCTATCAAAAATAAGTCTTCTTAATAAAACGAAATTGTATGCAGAAATGTCGAGCATGTTGCAAAATAGCGGCCACATCGACGCTGACGATGTGTTTCGTTGTAAAATTTTATGATGCTTGTTTTCTTCAAAATTTTTTTTACGGAGCACCCATTCGCATAGTCGCCGAATACGTAGGTTGATACTGCTTCCAGAAGACTTGAAATACTTCTGGAAGATTTGATAACGCCTCTAGAAGTTTTGACAATGCTTCTAGAAGACTTGAAATACTTCCAAAAGACTCGATATCACCTCTGGAAAACAATGCTCCCAAAAGACTTTAAATCTTTTTAAAAGAGAAAGCTGGAACTGCTAGAGAAAACATGATACTGGCCCTGAAATACTCAGCATTGCTTCTAGGAAACGTAACACTGCTTCCAGTAGACTTGATTTGAAATTATTTTCAGAAGACTTGAGCAGCACCCAGAAGACTCAATACTACCTCTGGAAGACCTAATATTATTTCTAAAAAACTCAATATGATTCCAGAAGATTTAAACTGCTTCTAGAAGACATGATATTATTTCCAGAAGCCTTAAAATATTTTCAGAAGACTTATAATGTTTTCAGAAGACATATACTCCTTCTAGTAGACTTGATCTGCTTCCAGAAAAATTGATACTGTTTCTAGATGACCTGTAACTGCTTGCAAAAGACTTTTAATGTATCCAGAAGACCTGGAATGCATCCACAAGATCTGAAATGTTTGAAATGCAAAACTTGATACTGTTTGAAATGTCTCCAGAATGCTTGCACTGCTGTCAGATGGCTTGAACTGTTTCCAGAAGATATGATACTGCCTCTGGAAGACTTGATACTCCTTCTAGGAGATTTCACAGAATTACAAGACAGGGAAGCAGTTTTTCAAATGACTTGAAATGTTTCCAGAAGATTTTAAGTGCCTCCAGAAGATCTGAAGTGCCTCCAGAAGATTTGAAGTGCCTCCAGAAGATTCTATTACCACTAGAAGACTTGATATTAACTCTAAAAACTTTGGAATGTTTCCAAAAGATTTACTATGCTTCCAAAAGACTTGATACACTTTCAGAAGTCTCACTGTTGCTTCTGAAAAACTTGAAAAGCGTCCAGAAGACTTGATACTATTTTTGATTTGAAACTTAAAATGCTTCTTGAACACCTGATATTGCCGTTGGAATAGTTGAAATACTGCCAAAAGACGCAAAGAAATCAGATACTGTCTATAAATCCGTTGAGTTTTCTTTAAAATATTAAATACTATTGGACATAATGCAAAATCTTGACGTAAGTAGCCCAAAAATCGTGTTTCGTTTCGATTTTTACAAATCGTACTGACGATTGTCATGTGATGCGAAAAATTAAAAGAATTATAGTATACAAAAAAAAATTACCTTCACACATATCAAGAACAATACGCTCATCTTGAATTATTTTACGAGCAGATTTTGTATCACTACCAATTATATGCATAGCACATCTCAAAATCAGCTGCAACCCATAAAATGGAAAGCAATTGCTCATCAACTGTAATAAAATCTCCCGGGTATACAACTGTTTCAACCGTTGAACCTAATTATCAAAAACGAAGCGAATAAGAGCTAATTTATCTTTGTTGGTTTTTCGTCTTTGTTCTTTATTTTATCTGATTGGTTGATGGCGAAGATACTGACGTCACGCGATCGCAATCAACTAATCCGAACGAAATACCCAATACACAAATACCCATTTCTCCCTCGCACAAAAGGCAGCTTAAGATGCTCTCTGCTAATTTCATTTATATCTTGGTCTAAATTACAGAACCAAAAATATTTTTAATTACAATATAATTTTGAGAAAAACAACGTTGAAGTTGTATTCTGTTGGAATAAGATCCGTCTTAATTTCGATCAAGTGATTTAGAGGAGAATTCTTAAGGATTTCTAGGTGTGCTTTGAGGTTACCCTACATCAACTTGAGTGAAGAGCATGTTCTGAGCAATTACGCACTCAACAAAGCTGCCTTCTTTTGTATATATATAAATGGAGTGGTGTGAGACCGGGTAGGACTTCAAGAGCAATCGTCGGACAAGATCTCGCCGCACCTGTTATGTTAAGACATGCGAATCGTTGTATTTGTGCTATCAGCTGTTGTGCTGTCTTATGATTTATTTTTGTCTTATATTTTCATATTATTATATAAGATAGAGATAGGTATTTGTGGTTTGAGACTCCAATTCCGTCCGAAGAGCTTATGGCAAATCTGGCTGACCATGATGACCTTTTCTCTAACCTTGTCTAAGTGGATAATATTAGAAGTTTTCAGAGGCGCCTGACGTTTTCGAAGTCGGCAGATATTATATTTTCCTTCCGTTTCAATCAAGATGCAACGCTTTATGTACAAATTTCCATAAAAATCGTAATGTTTGGATTTGTATTAAAATGCAAGGTAAGTCTCCAAAACAAAAATTCAAATATTACTGGTTAAGATGCAAACAGAATTCAAACGAACTGAATTAGCACCAAATTCATAAACTTCAAAGAGTCAAATACTGAAATGAAATGAAATCTTGATGCAAGGAAACTTGTAGGTTGCAACTTGTAGTACTTACTATGCTTGTCTGCGAGATTTTATTAATGTAAAAATAATTGATATTACATAATCAAAATTTTATTGCGTTTTCTGAAAACATCTCATTGAGTCTTTTTTAATTGCTTTGATATAATTGATGTTCTCGGAGACGCAAAATAAATGAAAAATTTTGATGGAATATGCTGATTGATGATGACCAAACTGGTTCTAATGAACTAAAAATATACTTAATTAAAGTCGAAACATTGAAAATAATTGATTTTGGTGTTTTTGAAAGTGCGTCAAAGATTTCAAAAGCTAGGGTGTGTCAAAATAGTACTACATGGTTAGATACATCTTCAAGTTATTTGAAGTACGCAAAATATTTATAAACGCCAAATAGGACGTGTTTTAAAAAATACCAAAATTTTTGATTAAGAACTAATTACCCAAAACGGTTGTAATGCACCAAAAACAGTTTTCAGATGCACACCTAAACTCGGATCTTTCTAGATTTGCATCGAGTATTAGTTATAGTGATAGTGCTTTGAAAACGATTTAAAAAATTTATTTATTATTGCCGAGGCTGACCTAACCGGAGCTCCGTTAAAATATATGCGGATGCCGATGCAGATACGGATCCTCAAGACAATGCGGATTATCCGGAATCACAGATGCGGATGTAGATCTCCGTTACATCACTACTTAAATTACATAACACAATTCTCATCAAATATGAGTTATATTAAGTGAAATTTCAATATTGTTGCAGACACTTTATCCAAAGCAAATATCTCTTAATTCTCAATATCCTGATACACTTAGACTTTATAAAACCCAACTTATGAATGTCGAATAGTTGAATCTGTTAGATAAATAATTTTCTCGTACTCACTCTACTCCCTATCAGTTCCGCAGCATTCCAACCCAACCCAACCCAACCCAACTTATGAATGTTGAATAGTTGAATCTATTAGATAAATAATTTTCTCGTACTCACTCTACTCCCTATCAGTTCCGCAGCAAGTCGAAGAAACAATTATAGAGACATTTTATAGTCAAAATCACCAATTTTCAAAATTAAGGTACTAAAAGTTTGCTAAGAACACAATCACATTGATTTGGTTGGCTCCAACCCTTGGATATACTTATCTGCTCACAGTTATTGCGCGTGTCATTCTGTGGCCAGAAACTTTTCCCTCTCTTCAGGCATTACTTACTTCAGCCGTTTCGATATTCTTACCACAATCACTCACGATCAAGAACGGCAATTCAAATCACTATTATTTTCAAAATTCCATTTCATCACTTCTACGTACAAATTAAGTATCATCTCTGAAGGAGAACTTAGGTTGCTCATCCGCTGAACTGGTATAACAGCCACTAAGAGAACGATCTCTTTGCCGAGTGCCCTGATCATTTCATGTGTAGGAGTCACGTGTAACTCTAATTGTACACCGCAATATTACAGACTTAATTAACATCTTAGGTGACCAGGATGATATGATCTTCCTTTTCAACGAGTATCCTGACTGAGATCTGTTATCAGTTTATGTATGGGAATCACATGTAACTAATATTTTGCACAACATTACAGTAATAAGCAATATCTTATGATGAAGATATTTACATAATCGCTGTTGAAACAGGGACACTTCATTTCATTAAAACTGTTAATACTAGATCTGGAGGAAGTATTTCAGAAATTAAAATACAACATTGAAGGATTAATAAAACCTCCGTAGATTTGGAGATATTGTACTTACAATTTGTAATAAAAGGTAATGATAATGTAGCATCTTCAAAATAGGAATCAACATAAACTACATCTAAACAGAAATACTGATTTTCGAAGATACACATATGAATATAAAAAACAATAAAATTGAGGATAAAATAAAATTAATAGAAAAATAGAATGTAAATGACTTCTTATATATGCCACACTATTATTACGCACTATTACCATACTATTATACTGACAGATTGGTAAAAGAAAACTAACATAGAAATCACAACACGCAAACAACAATTGGTGTCGATAATTTCAGGTTAATTTTTGAGAAAAAGGAGAATTTTAGAAAAAACTGACACATTACAACCAAAAGTCCGTTTACAATCCTTCAAAAATTTAGTATTCAAGAAATGAATATAGTGTAGAATAAATAAATTTACATAATTTAAATAACTATGAATCAAATGGTTTTTTTGGTACAGATCACCAGAGGTGAAAAATATTCGGATTTTATTTCATTTTTTCGCTGCTGTGATACTACATCACAGCAGCGATTATTTATTGTTATATGAAACAATAATTGTGTTTAGAGAGCTTTGCATGGATTTGTTTTACGCGGAGTTGGTGAATTTCATGTTCACGAAACAAAAACCATTTCATTTAATGAATAAAATAAACAAATTAATGCGCTTAGTGGACGTTTAATGAAATTTATATGCAAAACAGATGAAATTCGTTCAAATGTTTGACTTTTTAATTGATAAATTATTGACATGATATGAATATTTTTAAAAAGCTAAAATTAAATTCCAACGTTTAATCGTTTTATTGAAATAATAATAGACATATTGATGTCTTTCCCTATCTACAATTTGCTTATTATAATATCTCTATTTTGTCTTAAATCTTCCTCTTTACCGACTGCGCCGATAGATCTGTAATTATTTCACGTGAGGAATTTACAGCTGAATAAAAAAAATGCTATCTTTTGAACAATATTCGCAATTGGAAAGATTCTTTTTAATTGGATCGCACCTAAGGACATGGAAGATTTGTTTGTAGAAATCTTTACAAAATGTATTTGCAAGACGTTCTCCATTTTGAACAACGTAGTTGATGTACGCCAGAACCATTACTTTTGTTTACTTGAATGTGTTCCTAAAAGGTTTTGAGGACCTACTTTTCTTGTTAAACTCGTTTAGATTTAGACTGGATTGGACGCATTAGGCGTACTGGTCGCTATGGCTTCCGAGATCTCATAAGCATGATGTAATCGCGGCCACTGACCGCTTATTGCCAAATGTGTGCAGTTTTCAAATATTAAATCTTTAATAATTACAGTAGTTTAATCTAGATCATAAGCTGGTTGTCAGAATTTCGAATCTGCCTATTTCAATACATGGAATCTCGAGAGAGTTCAACTCGTTTTCACACGTCACCACTATAACTTTTCCCCTTGCCCCTCATTATACAACAAAAAAGTCTTTGTTGAAGATTTCAATTTGAGAAGTTGTATTTTGAAAGATCTTTTCCAGAACAAATGTTTTCGCAGATAATGGACGATCATAATCAAGTTACATACTGTAGTTTTTATGTTGTTGTTCTATAATCATATAATTTCTTTTTTTCAGAATATCTGTCGAAAAAATGTATCTGTGTTATTCTGGCCGACTTAGACCACAGATAATATAATAGTAGTAATAACAGTTTCTCATTATGCATACAAAACATGTCATCAATCTATAAAAGACGACATGACACTTCTACTTCAAAAACAATTCAACCATAAATATTCGGATTACCACAGATTTGGCTTCACTATTTCGAAATAAATGCAGTTAAGCTAATAGGCAAACACCACTTACAGGGTCATCTAAGACACATGAGTAATCCTAATAAACTCCCCCCTATGTGGACAACGTAGAAACAGAATAAGAAATTTTTATCATTTCACATACTTTTTTATGGTACTTATCAGTTAGTGTCAAAGTCAAGGCAGAAGATTGATCTTTTTCATTCAACTCCTAAAATAGCTATAGAAACTGCAGATACTGAGTTGTAGATAAATCTCAATAGTGAAATTACAGATTTTTATTGTTCAAATCTTTGGTCTTTGCAAATACACAAAACACTATAATTTAATTTTATTTTGGTAACAAAGCAAAATTGATATTCAGATTTTGTAAAATTAAGTTTTTTAACAGATAACATGATTGCGAAAATTAGGTTTAACAACATTTATTATTAGCGGCTTTCTTTTAATCTTTTAATTTTTTAATAATATAAAATGTCTATCTAAACCCATACAAATGCAATAACCAGCTTCATATAGTATAACAAAAATACAACAAATCTATATAAGGGTATAACTTTTTGACTCTATGAATATAGCGAAATCTGCAACGAAATATTATTGGGTAATAAAAATTTTTTTTGATCATTTCATACGAATGGATGTGCACATAAACTGGGATATAGCGAGTCACAATTACCAGCAGTGCAAATGTCGATAGCCGGATTTCAATAACAAAGATAAAGCCGCTATGTTATTCAGTTCGAGTTCTGGTACAAGCCGGAAAAACGGGTTGCCAAGTTACCACTTTACAACGAGTAATATTGTCATCAATATTTTTATTTGTTCCTTCCAATGTTAAAAAATAAGGTACAAGATTTTTCTACTAGTACAACGTTTCCCTCTGAAGATAAAATCACATAATTATACCGGGTGAATTATTTAAATTGAGACGAACTTATAATTTAATAAACTATCAATTTTATCAAAAAACGTTTCAGATAAAACTTTCAGTTAGTTATCATCAATGGATGCATATATTTCTTTTATCACTACGTTATTCCCCAAGATAAAATAAACAACTTTTATTTGATTTTTTTTTATTTAATGAAAATTATGTATACAATTAACTCCAAGTAGGCTGAAAATATTAAAGGGGTCATAATAGATGGCAGCTGTTTTAGTATCTATATCTGTCAAAATATCTCATAGCTACACATTCAATCGTTAAATAAGCATAACATTGACAACTCTGACTACTTCTCCATAAACAAAAATCTCTTTACATTTTGTAACGTTTGTGTGTCTTTCCTAGTTTAATTTATGAAACATAAAGAATGAATTTGCAGCTAAAGTAAATTTTGACAGATATGTGTACTAAAACAACTGCTATCTGTTATAGCCGCCTTAATATTTCCAACCTGCTTGATGTTTATTGTGGTTTTCGTATTTCCTGGTAGCCTTTTTGAATTTCTATTATGCGTAATATTCATTAAAATTTTCTTTTTCAAATTATTTGTTCAAACTATAAGTTATTTGAATTGTCATGCTGAATAGCATAGTGAAGCAATAAAAATATATAAACACTTAATTAATCTAACTAACAATTAAAAGACATAGACGGCGATTAGATATTTTTATCTGACAGTTTTTGTTTTTATAAAATTATTTTCTTATGAATTATTATAAGGTTGATTTATTTATTAGTTATTTATTAAATCAACTATGATCGATTAATTTTTTATATTCAATATTATAAAGTAGGATAACTTTAAGCTTCACCTCCTTGAAGATAAACCGGAATAGCTTTACGATTTTAATTTATATTATCTAAAATGTTTTATACTTACAAAAGTATAAAACATTTTTAAAAAAGTAAGTATCTCCCAAAAGCAATGGTACACGAATAATTTCTGCATAATTTCTACAATGGAGTTATATCTAACAGTATTTTTCGTTATCATACTACTTAATTTTTTTTTACAGAATTTATAAACAAAGCAACCTTAAATTTAACAAAGCAACATAACAAACTAACATTTTTTCAAAATTGTTCAATTACAGTCTCACAAAAGTGTTCGTACATATCCAATGTATGCTACGAAAGATCAACATTGTGAAACATGAGTTGGTAATAGTGAAAATCGACTTGAATTCTTTATATTCCATAACTTTGGAGTAAATAAAGATATCTTGATGATTAATATCTATAATTAAAATAAATGTATATATGTATATATTGATATGTTTTGGTTGATCCGAGGTATCATCCGTTCATCTTCTTGATTGTTCCCTGTGGACAGGGGCAGATGTTTCGCCAAGATCTCACTTGGCATCTTCAGTGCTTTGTCGTAGTCTACGGATGATACCTCGGATCAACCAAAACACATACTTTTCCATCCGCGAAGCATTACGAATTACCATATATTGATATGTATATAGATTAATTATTAATCTATATACATATCAATTTAAAGCAAGTATTGCGCGCATTAATCAAACTTATTGTATTTCTCAAATTTGTTTCTAAGTACACTTTGTATGTTAAAGGTAAACGGTGATCACGGTCATCGTTTAAAATCACAGTGATTGAGAAAGAACAAACACCAATCACTACGTTGTTTAAAAATCGTGGAATCACTGATCTCTACTACTTGCGCTTTTAGTGCCGCATAAATATAATAATAATAATGGAGATAATAATCTCTTTGATATTAATTCGAATAGCTTTTGCGTATACAGGCTGGTCCATTACTAATGGGATACAGGGCGACAGTGAATTCCTTACATAACATTATTACGATTTAACCCAACTTATCTTTGCCCAATTGTTAATAATAACGAAGATACAGATGGTTACAGTTAATAATTTATTTTTATTTTTTAAATAATTTTGAATTCTCTAACATTGTGAACATGAAAAGTGGTACATTAGCATTTTTTAAGACGGTAAATAATAATTTGTTATTAGTTTTGATCTGTCGGCCAGATATGGGGCTTAATTTTAACCATCTGTATCTTTATTATTATGAACAATTGGACTAAGATAAATTGGGTTAAATCGTAATAATTTTATGTAAGGAATTTACTGTTGCTCTGTGTTCCATTAGTAATGGACCAGCCGGTATAATAACAGAATTATTTGTAGTTGCATTAGTTCGTTTATTAGCTCTCATACTTACCGATTATCGAGTTATCTAGCCACCATTCCGTCTTTGGCCCTCGTCAATAAAACCAAGTGCAACATCAGCGACTCCGTTTTTGCTGGTAGGGAATGTGACGTTACTTCCTGATTTTGTTCTGATCTCGTTAGATGTTGTATCCATTTTTAACAATATCCTCTTGCAATTGGTAATGAAAAGGTCAGTAGACTGGAACCTGATACAACCCGGATATTCACAATGATTTGTTCTTTGAGGCCATCGAGTTCTTGCTCATCTTATTCATAAACAGAAGTTTAGTACTCCCATGGGTAGTCCTCCTAGCCCCATCTGGGTTACCATAGTCATGGATTGGATCTTGGATAGGTATTTCTCAGTTTTCCTTTATTTACAAGTATGTCGATGACATTACTAGTGCTGTACCATTTACAGAGAATTGTACGTCCAGCGGGAATTCAACTGTGTCACATCCACTTTACGACGGAAACATAATGCAACAATAGTGTGCCCTTTCTAGACCCACTTGTCATCAGAAAAACCCACCTTTTCAGGTCGTTTTATCAATTTCTTTTCTTGCCATCCCTTTCACATTAAGGTTAACACCATCAAAGGCACGAAAATGCAGGGTCAATCACATATCCGTCCATGAGTTTAAAGAAAAGAATCCTTTTCTCTCGCTTCCTCGCTCACTGGTCAGCAGAATTCTCTTCTCTCCAGATACTCAGTCACATTATGGCCCCAACCGCACTGTATTTTCTCAACTTAATTGATCCTTGACATATCCCCTGCTGACGAGGAGCCTCTAAAACAATCCAAGTTTGTCAAGGTCCCCTTTATTCCTTGGCTCTCTAAGAATATGATAAAATCTTTTAGTGATTGTTCTTTAAAGCTTGGAATGTACACCTGCCATGTAGTCACCACTTCTCAGTACCTCAAATCAGTCAGGGCGGACTGCTTCGGTTGAACATCATGCGTCAACAGACCACAAATTGATGATTGTGATTTTGATCGGACTAAATTCTTTGTAGGGAGGATGTATATAGTAGGAGAGGGTTCATGGAGATGTTCCGTATTTCCTCCATCCCCAACACAGTCAATTGTCGAACTGACACCCAGGGTCTTAGTGAAATTTACTGCCATCTGATTGAACTAACCAACAAACATTATGCTGATTCACTGGTTCAATATGATTCCAGTTGCCCATTGATTTTCTCTTGTTTCATGATTGTTTAATTGATATGATATGATTGTTAACACCGTGGTGCAGCGTTAGGTACAATCAATAATTAGTAATTGTTGATGATTAATTTGTAAGTCTTTGTTCCCTCTCGGTTCTGTGTTGTCTTTTTCAATTTCTGTTGGTTCTTAACTTAAGTTTTCCATAGAAACGGTCGTCAAATTTGTCTCGTTTGCGCCATTTTTTAACAAGTGTTGTTCGTCTACCCCCGCTAATATTAATTGTTGTCTTTTGTGTGATCTGAGCTAGTTACTGATTCCTTAGTTTAGATGTGATTTTGTTAATTATTTCCCCATATTTTACAGTGTACCCTGATGAAGATTATAACAAATAATCGAAAGCTTGGTTCTATTAAAGGAGATTCTTAACTCCTACCCCCTTCTTGGTCTTATTCCTTATACAAAGAATAACTTTACACCAATTACCAATAATTGTACATTACCAATAATTTACAATTACCATGACATTGTTCAAAATAAGGGTACGCGTGCATTTATACGGATGCGACGCAACGGACGCAATTGGACGAACTGTAAAAAATATGTGAATTCCGAATGCGGCCGACGCGCATCAATAAGTTGCTAGTTATGCTATTTAAAAGAATGTAAATAACAACTTTTGTTCGTTCCATCTCTCCAATCGTCCGATTGACCGGTTTGCGCAATTTTTGTTAAAATCATTCCGAGACATGAATTTTGAACACGCTGAATCCTTTGTGATGCTTTTGAATTCAAACAACTGTGATATACTATATCACAAAAGCGAAAATGGCTTAGCACTAAGGAATCGCGAAGCGTAACCGTAACTTCAAAGCAGCAAATAAATTTCTAGCACAATCCCTAACAGCAATACATTCATCACCAATACTAATTATAAATTTTCTGCAAAAGAAACGTGTACCCCGCCTGCCAAAGAGCATAACCACTGATTTACATGGATTTACTCAAAACGAGTGTTTAGTGGATACATTTATCATATTATTTATGTCCTCACTCAATTTATGTATAGATAGACGGATAAATAGATTTGGGAATAGTCCGCATAAAAATATGAAGTGTAGATATAAATAAGATGAGACCCTAAGATAGAACCCTGTAGCACTCCTGACTTCAAGTCTGTTAGGTGTACAATAACTTTTTTGAGATTGCAATTCAATGTTATAAAGAACTATTAATTTACTTTGTTATTTAACCAATTTTCGCCTATAAATTCGTTAAAAATAAATGTTTAAATATATATCACAAAAATCACTATTATTTTAGAAATCCTATGATAATTATTATACAGGGTGTTAATGAACGACATGTACATATTTCAGGGGGCGGTAGTACTCGATAAAATAGGAAAAAATGCAATTAAACATGTGGTCAAAAATGCGTCATGTGGTCACTACGGAGTAGTAAAGTTACAATCTTTTTTAATTTTACGGTTATCTGCGGTGGTTTTTGAATAATTATTACAAATTTGGTATACACCGAATGTTCACGAATCTCTACAATACAATGGCAAAATCATCATCCACACTACCAGGGATGTCCCATTTTTTCATGATTCTAACTTGCGGTTGGTACAAGCATCAAGACCATGAAAAAATGGAACACTCCTGGTAGTGTGGATGACGATTTTGTAGAGTGTGATTTTATTGTAGAGATTCACAAACATGAGGTATATACCAAATTTGAAATTATTTAAAAAAAAAACACAAAAGAAAAACGCAAAATTGAAAAATAAATTGAAACTACCACTCTGTAATGAACACATAACGCATTTTTGACCACATGTTTATTAGCATTTTTTTCCTATTTTATCGAGTAATATCGCCCCCTGAAATATGTACATGTCGTTCATTAACACCCTGTATGTATGTATGATGATTGCAAGTATTAACTACAGTAATTATAAATATTCCTTACTTTATCCTATTGATATTATCCATTTCTTTTCCTATCTTCAAAACACGTTAAGATCAACCACTACACAGGATATTTTCCTTAAAAGAAGGATGTCGTCGTCACTACTAAAACGTGATCTTTTTGCGTATTACTCGTCTTGGAGCCAGAATTGTCGAGATATACTACGCGACACGACCATTACGACTATAAACTGTTTAAATTGTAATCAACGGGAATGGTGCCAGACGAATGTGGAAGTCTCGTAAGAAAATTCCAAGAAGTAACTAACACTTATTGGTAATATGTCGATACGGGTTAAGTGATAAAACAAGGATGACTTTATTTTAGCAAAAACAAGTAAGCTTTAAATGGAGTAGAAATCTCTCAAAACTAAGTTATTGTTGTGGAATAGCTTAATCTTGAATATTTCTATGGTATGGTTAACAAGTGGTCCTACTCGTTGTGTACTCTTCAAATGCAGACGTCCATGAAATCTGATGGTATGTAAAGACATTACTTGATATCGGCATTTGATGAGTACCCCATGAATGAAGCCTCTTGTTAGAGTAAGGCTAATGTATAATACTTTTTGTGGAAGATACAATTTATAAAATCCTGCGTTTGCTGCACTATTATTGCTAGCTTAACTATGTTTAGTTAATATGGGTTGAACTTAAAGAATATGTTTATTATAATTTTATGATTAATTATGAAGGTTGGGCCGACTACGATTTTGGCCTACTAACGACTATTCGACCCTAAAAGGGACGACTAGTCGTACGGGACTCTAGGTACTTTTGTTGATAAGCAAGTACATTTTAAAGTTATTTAAATGTGTTTTTAATTTTGCATAATTAATAATAGCATACTTTATTATAATTGTGAAATTGGAATAATTTAGTTGGTGTGCATGAAACTGTGTTGGTATTTCTACCCAACGATTTTCACCAAAAACATTCTTATCATTCCACGCTGAAACATTTTGGAGTGTCACATACTTCAAAACCAGTAAAATTTCATTAGACACAACATTCCTTTTGAATTAATAAATCCATCACTTATTGTACTTTATCTCATTCAGGTACTTTTTGTAGATTTAATTACTACAATCTTGACTTTATTTTGACCAGAGCTGGGCAGTAGTTAACTATAAAAATAGTTAGAAAATATTACTTTACGATGATCCCGCGCGATCCTAAGAATGATTCTAACAGCAGATTGAAAGAAATCAATTGGCGAGTCAATTTATATCCTACAGGACTTGCTAGGAGTCTTGATATTGCTTTCAGAAGACTTGAACTATTTCCAAAAGACTTGAAATGCTTTCAGAAGACTTGAAATGCTTACACAAGATTTGAAATGCTTTCAGAAGACTTTAAATGCTTCTAGAAAACTTGATACTGTTTTCAGAAGACTTAAGATTGCTTTTAGCAAACTTGATACTGCTTTCATAGAACTTGAAATGCTTTTAGAAAACTTGATATTGCTTTCAGAAAATTTTAACTGCTTCTAGATGGCTTGTTATTGCTTCCAAAAGACTTGGAATGCTCCCAGATACTTGAAATGCGTACACAAGACTTGAAATGCCTTTAGACGACTTGAAATGCTTCTAGAAAACTTGATATTACTTCCAGAACACTTGATATTGCTTCTAGAAGACTTGATACCGCTTCTAGAAAATTTGATACTGTTTCCTAAAGACTAGAGATGCTTCCAGAAGACTTGTTATTACTGCTAGAAGACTTGATATTGTTTTCAGAAGACTTGAATTGCTTCCAATGAACTTGCAATATTTTCAGAAGACTTAAAATGCTTTTAGAAGAATCGAAATGCTTTCATAAGGTTTGAAATGCTTCCAGAAAACTTAATACTTCAAGAAAACTTGAAAAGCTTCCAGAAGAATTGAAATGCTTCTAGAAAACTTGATATTGCTCTCAGAAGATTTGAAGATCTGCTTCTAAGTCGTTTGTTATTGCTTCCAAAACACTTAGAATGCTCCCAGAAAATTTGAAATGCTTACACAAGACTTGAAATGCGTTTAGAAGACTTGAAATAGTTCTAGAAAACTTCATACTACTTCCAGAAGACTTGATATTACTTCTAGGAGATTTAAAGTGCTTAAAAAGACTTGCAAAAAACCTTGCAATTTATTTATTTATTAGAAAATTGGGACGCAAACAAGGTGAACCCCCAGTGAAACGTCCACTTTAGAAATAAACGGGTTAACAATAAGTTTGAAAGAAACAAATAACAATTATAAAAAAGTTGAAAAAGAGAAATTATATATATACATATTGCGCTAACAAATAAAATTAATAAAATAAAATTAACTTGCAATGCTTTTAGAAAAACTGAAATGCTTCTAGAAAACTTAATACTACTTCCAGAAGACTTAACATTGCTTCTAAAAAACTTAATATTACTTCATGAAGGCTTGAAAAGCTTTCAGAAGACTTAAAATGCTTTTAGAAAATTTATTACTTAAAATTTGATCTACTTCTAGATGGCTTGTTATTACTTCCAAAAGACTTGGAATGCTCCCAGAAGACTTGATGAGCTTACACAAGACTTAAAATGTTTTTAAAAGACATGAAATTCTTCTAGAAAACTTGAAATACTTCTAGAAATCCCTTAGAAGACTTGAAATGGTTCCAAAAGACTTAATACTACTTGTAAAACTGTTTATAAAATCTGGATACTGTTGATAACCAACTGAGTATACTTTAAAAATATTAAATACTATTCAACAAAATGCACAATCTTTACGGAAGTAGCCCATAAACTGTTAATCAAAAGCTAAATACTGCAGGCAGAAGGCATTTTTATTGTAGAAAGCGAGGGACTGTTAATAAAATTTAATTTTGCTTCCAAAAATACTAAATACTGTTAGCAAAATACGATGTTCATCATATCAAAAGTATAAACTGACAATTAAAGAGTGGATACTACTTGTAAAACACTTTCTTTCCAATTTAGCCATCCCAACTCATCCCATACGTATTTTCAAAAACCTTGATGATGATTTTTATAGGCTTTTGTATCTTTAAATTAAACTTGGTTACCACCCCAATGGTCTTTGCCTTTGCACAGATTTTAAATTTTATAAATTCCTGGAAATAATCATCTTGGGTTGAGCTGGCTACATACCCTGGGAATTTTCAGTTGACAATAAATACCCGCAAATATTTATAAAATACAACATCAACATCCCATTAGCATATCAGCAGTTGAACGGAAGTTCACCTTTGCATCTTTGATTAATTCATCAAGAAGATATGCTACCTCTGACAACCTTTTTGAGTAGTTGGGGATATTTTTCAATAATACTCTTTAAGTGCAGGTCATCATCATTAATGCAAGCCATCTAGTTTTTTTTAGGTCGATGTATCGCCAGAGGCGATGTTTTCAAAACGACCCAACAAGCAATGTATGCAAGAAAAATAAAATAAATTGATATGGCGAATATATATAAACAAAAAACAAAATTAGTTTATATGTCAAGTAGCAGAAAAAGAATATGAGAGAATAAGAAGGAAAGAGACTGGAATAAAGCGAAAAGTGATTGAAGAAGAAGAAATAAAGCTGTCAGCTGAGCACGGAAAGAGAAGAGGTAGATTGTATCAGGAAATAGCCTGAAATAACTGTGTGACACCAAATTGTACTCTATTAGGAAGACCGCGAGAGGCCATGAACTCAAATACAGTGAACAGATAGATTGGAGACTGAGAGGAAAGAATCTTGTATAAGGTAGATTCTCAACGGTAAGCATTTCGAGATGATTACGATAAGATGTAACATGTTCATATTTTCTCAGGTCGAAGATAAGTGCACACAATTATTTTGTAACCTCTCCAATTTGTTACGAAGACCAATCGAAAGGTCCGGGTATACGGTATCGGCATAGTCCAAATGAGGAAGAATTAAAGAGTAATAGAGGTTACGACGAACAATAGATGGAAGGAAACAACCAAGCTTGCGTAGGGAGTAGAAACAAAAATAAACCTTCCTACAGATAGACTGAATCTGAGGCTGCCAGGACAATGCGGAATCCACCATCACACCCAAGTTTTTAACAGTTCGAGAGAATTGTACACTGTGTTAAATAATTATCGTAACCTACGTCACGTTGTAATGTTGGTTATCTATCTCATTGTGTATTGGTAACGGCGATATTTTTAAATTAGTAACCAGATTTTAACCAGATGTTGACAGCAGATCGAACGTTATTAGGTTATTGTCGCGATTGTCGTATGGTTTGTGTGTTTCCGGATTTTCTTTATTCTTTAACCATTTTTTGCAGCCTTTATATTTCTCCAAACAGTTCTTCTTAGAGCTATCGTTGTTTCAAGCGATTGATTTAAGCGGTAAGTCAATAAACAAATTAAAATAACGAAAAGGTTCAATGAGAATTCCTTTCAGATTTTTATTTCTTTCGTTATGTCGTTCACACCGGAACATGATGCCTTTATTTTAATGGCACATTATCGAAGCGGAACGCAGAATGCGGACGATAGTTGGGTTTATTCCTTACTAAGTTATATACAGCAATTCAACCAACGTTTCCCAGATTTCGACGAAATTCTTTGATTGTCGTAGCCGGATATAAATTTTTTACGACATTTGAACAAAAGAAGATCATTTTTACAGTCGTTAATTGCTATACAAAAGTCGACTTTTAATAGCATTTTTCGAAAAAATTATTTCAAATAATAGGAATATTCGTCGCGTTGCAATACCAACACTGTGGTATTGGTTGCCTAGATTTCGGGTACGATAATTAGTTAACACACTGTATACTACCATCAAGTGACAAATAGGTATTATTAAGGGAGTAAAATTTTGTTACCAAAGGCCTTGATCCAAAGGCAATAGTCTGAATCTTTGCTACATTTAAACCCAAGCCATGGCATCCAGACCAGTCCAGAACGCTAGCAAGATCTCTATTAAGCCGCATTACCGCTGCTGGAAGTTCATCCACAACTGCGGTTGTATAAATTTGAAGGTCATCAGCATATAGGCGAAAGCTGCACTTAATTATTTTAAAAATGGAGTTTATAAAGACTAAAAATAGGAGTCGACCTAAGACACTGCCTTGAAGCACACCACAGTGGCTTGTAACTACAGACGAAGATGATGAGGAGTCACGTACACACAAAGAACGATTAGAAAAGTACGATAAAAGCAATAGCCTGAGTCTTTGCTACATTTAAACCCAAGCCATGGCATCCAGACCAGTCCAGAACGCTAGCAAAATCTCTATTAAGCCGCATTACCGCTGCTGGAAGTTCATCCACAACTGCGGTTGTATAAATTTGGAGGTCATCAGCATATAGGCGAAATCTGCACTTAATTATTTTAGAAATGGAGTCTATAAAGACTAAAAATAGGAGTCGACCTAAGACACTGCCTTGAGGCACACCACAGTGGCTTGTAACTACAGACAAAGATGATGAGGAGTCACGTACACACAAAGAACGATTAGAAAAGTACGAGAAAAGCAATAGCCTGAGTCTTTGCTACATTTAAACCCAAGCCATGGCATCCAGACCAGTCCAGAACGCTAGCAAGATCTCTATTAAGCCGCATTACCGCTGCTGGAAGTTCATCCACAACTGCGGTTGTATAAATTTGGAGGTCATCAGCATATAGGCGAAAGCTGCACTTAATTATTTTAGAAATGGAGTTTATAAAGACTAAAAATAGGAGTCGACCTAAGACACTGCCTTGAGGCACACCACAGTGGCTTGTAACTACAGACGAAGATGATGAGGAGTCACGTACATACAAAGAACGATTAGAAAAGTACGATTAGAAAAGTACGAGAAAAGCAATAACCTGAGTCTTTGCTACATTTAAACCCAAGCCATGGCATCCAGACCAGTCCAGAACGCTAGCAAGATCTCTATTAAGCCGCATTACCGCTGTTGGAAGTTCATCCACAACTGCGGTTCTATAAATTTGGAGGTCATCAGCATATTGGGGAAAGTTGCACTTAATTATTTTAGAAATGGAGTTTATAAAGACTAAAAATAGGAGTCGACCTAAGACACTGCCTTGAGGCACACCACAGTGGCTTGTAACTACAGACGAAGATGATGAAGAGTCACGTACACACAAAGAATGATTAGAAAAGTACGAGAAAAGCAATAGTCTGAGTCTTTGCTACATTTAAACCCAAGCCATGGCATCCAGACCAGTCCAGAACGCTAGCAAGATCTCTATTAAGCCGCATTACCGCTGCTGGAAGTTCATCCACAACTGCGGTTGTATAAATTTGGAGGTCATCAGCATATAGGCGAAAGCTGCACTTAATTATTTTAAAAATGGAGTTTATAAAGACTAAAAATAGGAGTCGACCTAAGACACTGCCTTGAAGCACACCACAGTGGCTTGTAACTACAGACGAAGATGATGAGGTGTCACGTACACACAAAGAACGATTCGAAAAGTACGAGAAAAGCTATAGTCTGAGTCTTTGCTACATTTAAACCCAAGCCATGGCATCCAGACCAGTCCAGAACGCTAGCAAAATCTCTATTAAGCCGCATTACCGCTGCTGGAAGTTCATCCACAACTGCGGTTGTATAAATTTGGAGGTCATCAGCATATAGGCGAAATCTGCACTTAATTATTTTAGAAATGGAGTTTATAAAGACTAAAAATAGGAGTCGACCCAAGACACTGCCTTGAGGCACACCACAGTGACTTGTAACTACAGACGAAGATAATGAGGAGTCACGTACACACAAAGAACGATTGGAAAAGTACGAGAAAAGCAATAGCCTGAGACTTTGCTACATTTAAACCCAAGCCATGCCATCCAGACCAGTCCAGAACGCTAGCAAGATCTCTATTAAGCCGCATTACCGCTGCTGGAAGTTCATCCACAACTGCGGTTGTATAAATTTGGAGGTCATCAGCATATAGGCGAAAGCTGCACTTAATTATTTTAAAAATGGAGTTTATGAAGACTAAAAATAGGAATCGACCTAAGACACTGCCTTGAAGCACACCACAGTGGCTTGTAACTACAGACGAAGATGATGAGGTGTCACGTACACACAAAGAACGATTAGAAAAGTACGAGAAAAGCAATAGTCTGAGTCTTTGCTACATTTAAACCCAAGCCATGGCATCCAGACCAGTCCAGAACGCTAGCAAGATCTCTATTAAGCCGCATTACCGCTGCTGGAAGTTCATCCACAACTGCGGTTGTATAAATTTGGAGATCATCAGCATATAGGCGAAAGCTGCGCTTAATTATTTTAAAAATGGAGTTTATAAAGATTAAAAATAGGATTCGACCTAAGACACTGCCTTGAAGCACACCACAGTGACTTGTAACTACAGACGAAGATGATGAGGAGTCACGTACACACAGTGAACGATTAGAAAGGTACGATTGAAACCAAGCGATACAGCTGATTCGATGAAAAATCCACCGAAGAAAGAATTGCCACCAACAAACTATGATCAATAGAATCAAATGCCTTGCTGAAATCGAGCAAGACCAATAAGGTCAAACGCAGATCATCACAATCACGTCTAATATCATCAGTAATTTTGATGAGCGCCGATGCCGTGCTATGGCCTGGCCGAAAACCTGATTGAAAAATTTTACTGTAGCCTAACATTTTTTTATACTCTGTACCTATCAACTCATAGAATTCTTTTACAGTTTCAATGTGCGTGTACATTGTAAATATAAAAAAGAGAAATTTTAACAATAATGCATTCAAAATCAATTAGCAAGCAATCAGCAGTTTTAATGGCATTGTGCACATTGTATGTAAGGACCCGGGAGAGTGTGCGAATGAACGCACACCACTCTTATGCCCTAATGGGACCCTTGTGCAACTCCCACTCTACCTCTGCTCACATCAACCAGCCTAAGGTTTTTCCGAAGGCCAGGACGTCACTTAGAGGAAGGTTCCTGATATCATTTGTGGACGGCCACTTCTCCCCGAGTAACTTCTTTCTGAGGTCGGTTAAGGCCCCTCCAGTCACACAAAATGTGAATTACAGTCTCGTCGTCCTGTTCACAGGCCCGACGGAAAGGAGAATTAGCAATCCTCAAGTTATGAAGATGCTTGTTTACCTTACAGTGTCCCGTGAGGAGACCTGTAGCTAATGTAAGGGTGGTTTTGCCCAACCCAATGAAATACTGAGCAGTTTTCTTTGAAGGATATTTTAGCAATTCCTTGGCTTGAAAACAGCCCGGATTATTGTCCCACGCTTTTAAAAATTTCTTGTGGGTAATGTACTTAATCATATCAATATGAGTAGTTAAGGCTGGGATGACAATCGGCTCGGGGCCCCAAAAATGTCTTCCAGCTGCCCTTTTGGCTAACCTGTCAGCATTTTTGTTGCCTGCTGAGCTATTGTGACCCTTTATCCATTGAATGGAGACTCGATTGTGGATCGAGGCCTCCTCCAGTGCAAGGTGACAATCCATTACCAAGGCAGACGTTATCTTAACGTTGCTTAGAGCAAAAATAGATTGTTTACTGTCTGTAAATATAGTAAAGTACTTACCCCGACTCTTGGTGTTAACAATGTAGTCAGCGGCAATCTTAATAGCAGTCATTTCTGCTTGAACGACGGTGGTGGAATTATCTAACGGTTTTGAGAGGCGGATCCTAGGGTTGTAGGAAAACACCCCCGCGCCAGACCCGTACTGTCTTTTTGAACCATCAGTGTAAATTTTCAAGTTGTTATGTGTATCTGTTACTGTGGAACTGCTATTGGTGAGGTACTTTGTAGAGAAGATGAATTTGGCCGGTATATCATCCGCTTTACACTCCAGAAGGGGTGAGTCCTCGACTCACCCCTTCTTTTGTGATTGAGGACATTATGAGCTCCACAGCCAATCCCTATTCGTGCTTGTTCCAGCAATTTGCTCGATTTTGAATAAATATTGCCATGCTTGATGCTTTACTTTGATCTGATAATATCAAATATGCTTTTTTGATTTTAAATGTTGTTGACATTTAAGTCAAAAAGGAGTTGCCAGTGAAATTGTTCAAGTAATTTTTCACTTTGTAATTAATAAATACTTAAATTATTTTTATATTATTTTTCATTTGTAGGTATGTTATTTGCAGCATTATAATAAATGCCGACTAATCGAGGCTTTTATTGTTCAATCGCCGATTAATCATGGACTGAAAAGTGGCCGAATAATCGGCTTTTCCAATTAGTCGCCAATTAATCGGTACAACCCTATTAATTATCGAATTCTTCTTACCAATTCTTTTCTTAAAGAATAATAGATATAGAAATATTTCAATCCTTTAGAGCCTATGATATCTATAAATAAATACAGATTTAGATCGCAGTTCATATTTTGACCTTATAAATTCTCTTCATTAAAGAAACTTGAATCCATTCGTTAATCACTCCTACAAAGAAACATGTTAAATTAACCGCTTTAGTTATTTTATTACACTTACCCTCATTTAATTAGTCCATTTTAATTGATATTATTAAATTAATTCAAAATTTTGTAATAAACATATTCATTGTGTCACCTAACCTCCAAAACCTGAACGAAGTACAAGATAAAACAGGAAACTGCAAAAAATTATCGAAACCCTTTAAAACCATAACCTCCAAATCTAAATTATAAGATTTTCCTAATAATTATCATATTTCACGTGTTTCTCATTCTTTAAAGATCATTTTAGCATTATTAAGATTATTTCATTCTGTAATGAACAATAAAAATAAGCTTCTATTAATACTTGGAACAGCCGTATCTTTACACTTAACCTTTCTGTTCGTAAAACCGCTCGTAATCGGGAAAAAGCAGATTAAATATCCTGAAAATAAATAAGTCGGTTTGTTCGTTGTTATGAGAATTCGACGTCCAGGAGGATTGACTGGAATTCAACTCGGCGTTGCAGTTTGCGTAGGCATTCTAGGAGGTATTTACATTTGGAAACCACTATTCGTTAGATATAAACGAGAAAATCTACCGAAAGAAAACTAAAAATGTCTAATTGGAAACTTCAACAAAGAGGGAACCCCATGATGCTGGTTATAGCGTTTGTGGGGTTCGTGGGTTGCTTTTACGGAGGTTATAAAATGTATTATAAACCATGGGCTATGGGTCGGAAGTTGCGAGAAGCTGAGAATTATGCTAATTTTTTGTATGAAAAAGAAAGGAAACAGGAGATGGATAATTAGATGCTTTAATGGATTAGTAATTATGTAAGAATTAGTAATAAATCTTTTAAAATGAGGTGGGTTTTTATTTAAGACTACGAAAGGTACATAAACATTAATTTAAGCTAATTTCATTCGTCTTTAACGTATTTTCCATTGTAGTATGGTAGATATTGTAAGACGGTTTTCCATTCTGTGAAGTAACATATTCCTATTCCAGCAGCAGCCCCAAATGTAACTCCAGAACTCACCCTGCATAAAAATATTGATTACATAAGATATTATTTTATAACCTAAATAGATTTGTAACAAAAGTATTAATTTACCATAAAGATAGGATGTCGACGTGTTTCTTTCCGAATTTATTTAATATAGACATCTTTTTAGTTATTAAAGATTTTCGTTCTTTGGAATTATTAAGAAAGAACCTCGTTCAGATTTGACAATCTGTCGGATTTATTGGTTACTTAATTTCATTTATGTTGGTATTTAGTATGGAACCAAGCGCCAAATTCTAAGAATTACTTAATATTGATTTAAATAATTTAATTTATTTACAAAAATTTATTTGTTTATATCAAATAATTATAATAAATTAAAATTTGCAATTAAATCAATAAATTTATTTTATTTATAAAATATTATTGAACGTAAGTGTAACGACAAAAATAAAACATAACCTTAAAAATAGACATAACCTTAAAACTTTGACACATGAATTTATTTAAAAATGCAAAAACACAAAATGCATCCAAGAAATATTTATAATACTCGTTTAGATTTTAAATTATTATCGGAAATTTCACCAGAATTCAAGCAACACCTCATATTAGTAAGTTTTATTTACTCTTTAATTATGATCATTAATAATTTATATTTATTAGAAACCCAACGGCAAATTAACAGTGAAATTCCAAGATCCGGAAGCTTTAAGATCGCTGGCGAAAGTTCTCTTAAAAAAAGATTTTAATTTAGACGTAGAAATTCCAATAAACACCTTAGTTCCAACGATACCATTACGGTTAAATTACATCTTATTTATTGAGGATATATTGGATGGTTTGACGATAAATTCGGATGTAATTGGGGTTGATATAGGTACAGGGGGTTCATGTATTTACCCTTTACTTGCATCACGAAAGAATAATTGGAAAATGATCGGGACAGATTCAAATCCAGTTAATTTTAAGTACGCATCAGCAAATGTCGCTAAAAATAATTTGGGGGAACACATAAAAGTGATTCAAGTTTCCGGTGAAAACACTTTAAAAGAGTTATTAGAAAAGGATAATTTATTATATACATTTTGTATGTGTAACCCCCCATTTTTTAGTGGCGTAAACGATTTATACAAATCCAGAAATCCGAATAGAAAAAAGCCAAATAATGGATTTTGTGCAAGTTTCCACGAAATAATAACTGAGGGTGGTGAATTAGAATTCGTACAAAGAATCATCTCGGAAAGTCATAACTTCAAAGATCGAATTAAAATATTTTCAAGTATGTTGGGAATTAAAAAAAATTTAAAGCAACTCATCCACATTTTGAAACAATCAAATCAAGTTAAATCGTTTGTAAGCACCGAATTTTTTCAAGGAAACACAACCAGATGGGCCTTAGCTTGGACTTTTTACAATTACGACTTAATCAAAATAAATCAAATCAATAAAACTCCAAAACCAATAAAACCATTCTCATACTCACAAAATTATAATGGTTCAATAGAAAACGTTGGGGTGAAAATTGAGGAGATTTTAAATGATTTAAAAATGGATTTTAAAGTGTTAGAAAAAGGTTCTTTTACGAGACATTACAATTTAAAAGCATATTTTAATACTTGGACTCATAATCGAAAGCGACGAAGAGAAGCTAAGAGGATGGAAAAAATTATGGGGGGAGTTGTTTCCATGGAGGATGATAAAATGGAAGAAAAATCTGTAGAAATGGAGACTTCACTTGATGATAAACAACAAGAAGGAGCTGTTGGTGTTGTTTTTAAACGAAAAATATCTGAATCTGATGAAGATTATCAAGATGAAAATAAAAAAATTCATGGGGTAAATGCAAATGATTTTGTTAGTAATGCACCAAAGTTGATTGAAGCGTCCGTTTATGTAATTAAGAAAGATAATCTATTAGAAATTGAAATGGCGCCTTTATCTGATGGGACAAATCGTAATAGTTTGCATGAAATACTTCAGTATTTTAAAAATCATTTAATTTTGGATTGAATTAAATTTGTTTAAAAAATGTTTTTAATTCGTTAACTTGTAAATTATTTTTAATAAATCTTTATCTTTATATGTATATGAATTGTTTTAAAGATTCCAACTTAACAGAATTATCATTAAAAACATCAAATTTGACATACATATTTCTTAGCAAAATAGATTATATCTCAAAAATTAAGAATGTTAGCAAGAATCTTTTCAGAGAAAAAACTTTGTAAATCATTCCTAGAACGCATATCATTAATATTATTAGACTATTATTAACTGTGACATGTTTCACATAAACGAAGATTGTATAAAAACGATGGAGGGAAGTATTTGAAACAAAAAAACCTTTCAAATCATCCCACCAATACATATTTCAAGATTAAAAAAAGTAAAAAATCGAAAATGTATATTTTCGGAAAAAAAGGATTACATCTCAAAAATAAAAAACGATAGAGAGAATCTTTTCAGACAATAAACTTTTAAAATCATCCCTACACGGCATATCATTAATTATATTCACTTAATAATAATATATTTTGTCACAGTGCCACAAAAAGTAGGTGGTGACAAGTCAATACATTCAACACAAACACAAAAATATAATTCTTATGTAAGTAAATTATAATTAACTTACGCTCGGGTACTACAACCGGCCTCAACCATAAAAGAGGTACTCCCGCAAACTATAAAATCCATTTTCGAGTAAAAAAGTTTCTTAAAAATATTCGGTGTGGTAATTTTTTAATGAAAGCTGGTAGCTTATTAAATAATTTAACAAAATCATATTCTGGGCTTTTCTCAAAAACCGTTGTGTGGTGCTGCAGCAATGGCAAGTTGACTTACATAAGTTGTGTATACTTGCAATCCGAATATTTATCTAATTATTCGCTTCTGAGCAACAAACACACGACGCCAGTCTGTACTCCTACTCCACAGAACAGTGTTGTACGATAAGTGAGAATAACATAAAACATAGTAAGCATTTAAGAGAGACTGACTGTTCAGGGACGATTTAAACTTTAGCAACGCAAAATAAGCTGAATTTAGTTTTTTACATACGCTATCTATATGCGGTTTAAAAGTCACACCGTCATTCACTAAGAAACATACTTGTTTCTGTAAAGACAATCCTACAAAACATTCAATAGAAAGGGGACGCCTAATATTAAAATTAACACAGACCGTTTTTTGAATATTTATAATGATTTTATTTCTAGTACACCAATCCGTAAAGCGTTCAATTACATTTTTGACTTTAACAGCAAGCTCCTCCCAATCCCGAGCAGCAACAGCGATGGAGGTGTCATCCGCATACATTAATACACTCAGCAGCAGAAGTCTGCGTACAAAAAACTTGTAATACTTTAATTGAAAAAATGAGTCATAATCTAATGTGATAAACTTGATTTTTTTTTTATTTTGTATATTAACTACATATAATTCTATTAACAAAATATGCTTCAACAAAACAGAAACAGTAGTTACAGAAAAAAATCAAAACTAAAAATTCTACAAATAACGGGTATGCAAAAATCTGCGTACAAGTCAGGACAGTATTTATAAAAAATTCATAAATGAGATCATTGTTTCTATATTAACATGAGGTCGGGTAACCTTTACGTTTAATGACCTCCCTTAAACGTTTAGGCATGGAGTGCACTAATTTCTTCGTTTCGTCCGAACTGATTTTGGCCCATTCCTCAATCATAACATTTTTTAACGTTTCCTTCGACGTTATGTTGTGTTGCCGAATCCTGCGTTCCAGTAAATCCCAGAGGTGTTCGATGGGATTCAAGTCCGGCGATTGTGGAGGTGTTTTAAGTTGCTTTGGGGTATTGTATAGTAGCCAAAGCTTAGTGTTGTGGGCGCAATGTTTGGGGTCATTATCTTGTTGAAAAAAGTATTCGGGCCCCAAGCCCATGTTTTCGATGCTAGGCTTCAAATTTTCTTTTAAAATATCTATATACATTTTATGGTCCATTGTCGATGTTATGAAAACCAACCTTCCCACCCCTTTGGTGCACATACACCCCCAAACCATAACTCCACCACCTCCGTGTTTTACAGTCGCTTTCAAATTTTCGGGATTAAGGGCAGTATTAGGTTTTCTCCATACAAGTTGTTTACCCTTAATGCCGAAAATGCAAAATTTGCTTTCATCTGTAAAGAGAACTTTCTCCCAGAATTCAATGGGCTTGTCTAAGAGTTTTTTTGCAAAGGCGATCCGCTTCTGACGATTGACCTCTGACACAAATGGCTTTTTTCGTGCAACGCGTTAGCTTTTTTTAACGTCCTTCTCACCGTATCTTTGCTGATAGTTTTATGAAATTCTTCTTGTACACTTTCTACTATTTTTTTTTGCCGTCAGCCTAGGTTCTTTTCTAACCTGCTGTACAATTTTTCGCTTCTCTCGGTTTGTTAAAAGGGGTGGTTTACCAGATCGCGGACGTGAGAGGTAATCTTCAGTGTCTTTATAATTATTAATTACTCTTTGAATGGAAGAGTGTGACCTGCCGACAGTTTCTCCTATTTTTCGAAAAGATTTTCCCTCTTTCCATAACTTTACAATAATTTTTCTCTCTCCCAATTCAATTTTCTTTCGTGTCCATTCTAACTTTTAGCTTCTAAGCCTCTGCTAATATAATTGACACCGATTATCTTTTATTTAAATCGGAAAGCGTACATCGCCAACTACATATTTAAGTAAATAAGTATATTTTGGAGAAGGCGTCTTTATTTGTACGCAGATTTTTGCATACGCATTATTTGGAGAATTTTTAATTTTAATTTTTTTTGTAACTAATATTTCTGTTTTATTGATGCATATTTTGTTAATAGAATTATATGTAGTTAATACACAAAATAAAAAAAAATTGAAGTTTATCACATGAGATCATGACCCTTATTTTTTCAGTTAAAGTGTTAGAAGTTTTTTGTACGCAGACTTCTGCTGCTAAGTGTACATGTAAGTACATCCTCCAAAAAACGCGGCAAGTCATTCAGAAATATTAGAAAAATTAAGGGTCCCAAAATTGAACTCTGTGGAACACCAAGATTAACAGATGACTCCTCCGACGCTGTCCCTAAAAGAACTAATAGTCTACGATCTGTGATAAAGGAAGTATACTTCACAGTATACTTCACAACATTTCGGTTTAGCCGTACATCTCTTAACACGGAACCAAACCCAACCTAGCTTCAGAACGAACACAAACATGGTTACTTTTTTAGTGATCTTTATCTTTGTTGTACTGTTTTTTAAATTTCATACACGATGACATAGAAAAAAGTACATTCGTGATTAAATTTTTCATTGGCTTTTTCACTGATTATTCAAAATTGCTTTCAAAATGGTTCGCTACACTTTTGAACAATACAGGGACATGATAATGTGTTACGGCGAAGCTAGATCAAATTCTTATTTAGTTCAACGTATCTATCGAGAAAGATATCCTTTAAGACAAGTTCCTAATGTTCGAACATTTATTGATGTGCATTGGCGTTTGGGAGAAGATGGCTGTTTTAAAAAACCAAAATTGAATAGTGGGGTTTCCAGAACTCATGGTACTGTGCGAAATGAAGAAACTGTTTTACGAATGGTAGAAAATAATCCGAGAACAAGCATCAGACAAACTAGTTCAGCGGTGCGAAACCTTAACCGTGAATCAGTTAGAAAAATTTTGAAAATTTTTTCCAATGAATAACTTCCTCGCCCATATCACTTCCAAAAAATTCATTTACTATTGGAACATGACTTTTTCCCCGTGTACAATTTTGCGAATGGTTGCAAAATCAAAGACAAAACATTATTTCATAAATTTTGTTTACTAACGAAGCTGGTTTTAGTCGTGATGGTATTCTGAACCTACATAACATGCACCATTGGAGTGATGCAATCCTCATCAAATTGTAATTCGAAGTCACCAATATGGGTTTTCTATTAATGTGTGGGCAGGTATAATTGACAATTAGTTAATTGGCCCATATCGAATGATAGGTGCACTCTATCGAAATTTCGCGAATAGCCTCGCACATATCTGCGCAATTTATGTTGTATTGTATGTGATTATTATATGATTATGTTATATTGTACATACCTACAATATTCCCTATAGTTTCGTGGAAAATCGGAGTTTAATACGATGTGGTTATTTCGAAAACGACCTAGAGGATTTCAACGCGATTTTGACTAAAATGTGTTTAATAAGGTTGTATGGCCCCTCTAAAGTGAGCGGCCTTGACTCTTGGCACGAATAATAGTGGTGTACCTCAGGGTTCCATTCTGAGGGCCCTCTACTGTTTAATGTCTTTGTTAACGATTTGTCTGTCCTTTAAAAGTTGTAAGACAGCTTATCAGCTTTTTATTTTCGATATGAAAATGTTTTATCAAATCGTTGACAATGGTTTTAAAGTAAAATTTTGAACATATGACTTTAGTATTGCCCGTCACTAAACTTACAATACAATTTTTTTCAAGTTCCCTTAAAGTTGCCTTTAGTGCGAGGAAAAATTGGGTATTTGTGTATCAGGTATTTCGTTCCGATTGGCTGATGGCGAAGGTCTTGCGAAGGCCCTTTTAGTTTTTATTCTTTGTTGTTTAATTTTGGTCATTTACATGTTTATATATATTTTTTCTTTTTCGTTAATGCCGTTGTACGATTTTATCATAGGTTCGACCTGTACTGTACCCAAATTGTAAATAAATAAATATTCCCTATAGTATCGTGGAAAATCGTAGTTTAGTACGATGTGGTTATTTCGAAAACAACCAGTCGGATTTCAACGCGATTTTTACCAAAATGCGTTCAATAATGTTGTATGGCCCCTCTAAAGTGAGGGGCCTTGACTTCTGGCACGAGTAATAGTGATGTACCTCAGGGTTATTACTTTTTTTTGACGCTCACAGTACATCCTCCAAAAAACGCGACAAGTCATTCAGAAATATTAGAAAAATTAAGGGTCCCAAAATTGAACTCTGTGGAACACCAAGATTAATAGATGACTCCTCCGACGCTGTCCCTGAAAGAACTAATAGTCTACGATCGGTGATAAAGGAAGTATACTTCCGCGAATTCCAACACTATACAATTTTTGTTCAATAAAGTGAGGAGGCAAAGAGTCAAAAGTGCGGGAAAGATCAAAGAAGAGACCAACCACATAGTCCCCCTATCAAGATGCCGATAAACATAGGAGAAGTAATCGACCGTCGCAGTCTCAGTTGACAATCCTTCTCGAAACCCATGCTAGGACTTACAGAGAACTTTATATGTTTCAAAAAAATGAACCAATCTTTTTTTAATTATTGTTTCAAATATTTTCGAAAAGACACTGCAAACAGAGATGGGCCTGTGGTTTGCAACGCTTTTCGAATCTCCTTTTTTATACACACGAGTTACTTTTGCCACTTTTAGTACGATTGGAAAAGAACCTAACTCAACAGATCGATTAGAAATAATTGCTAGCAGTTCACATAAAGTATCCTTTACAAATTTAATACCCCAACTTATTATTCATTATTACCAATTAAATATTCAATAATTGTTAAAAACCTCAAATTTAAGATATTTCACATTAAAAGAGATTGTATTTTAAAAGTAAAAATGATAGAATTAATCTTTTGAGACAAAACACCTTTTATGTCATCCCTAGAATGCATATTAGTAATAATTGTGTGGGGAGGCCGACGGAACGTTCCGAAGCCAATTATTGTCCGGTTATGTTGAAAACGCGACAGTTTTCTCGCTGCATCTAAACTGGCGAAAAAATCTGCAAAGGCTGGATCACCTCCGGGTCTCACTATCCAAGGTATTGGAGATCGGTGTTCTATCAACGAGAAAGCTTACACATTTGTGTGGACCAAAAATTGCCAAATCTTTGCAAGAAAAAATGATATTTCGTGACCGATACGCATTGAAAACGACGCAGATGTTGACAGGATGTAATTCAGTTTTCGGGTATGCAAGGTTTGTTCTGTATCTTATAGGACTTAACGGCGTGCGTAACAATTTATTATCAGAATATACGTGGTCTCAGAACTAAATTCAGTATTTTGTTCAATAATTCATCAAATTCTGACTATGACGTTTTCTGGAAAACATTCGGCTGAGGTTTTTCCTAAATGCTACAATATCTTTCGGTGTGATAGACCCAATGACGCAGACTGTAAGTAGACTCCCGCATTTGCTGTGATAACTCATGTCGATTGGTTTTTCGGAATTAATGCGGTAAGCTTGATCTGCTTTCCGCAATTAATCAGAAGTATCCGGACGACAGATTCCTGGTGTGTGGAGACATCAACCTACCATAGATAAAATGGGCCTTAAATTCCAATGTATATCAGGTTAAAACCAATTATTCACGAGATTTTATCAAACTTTTGAATCCCAAATATATACCTCATACAAGCGTTCTGAACTCTGCGCACACACGTCGATTCCAAGCAAAGATCATATACAGGCGAGCAATAATTGAACAAGGATAACACCATACTCTCACACAGCACATGAGGGTAACTCTCACAAGGGTAAAGCAACTTCAGACTACAAAAAGCAGTTCCAATTTTTTTCGAAATATAAGCTGACAAGGTAATGAGTATGCGCGATCCAACAATAGTTATATCCAGTGATTCGCTCAACAATTCGACTTTTTTGTCGCTCCCAAAAAGTATCACTGAGCTTTTGTCAAATTGTAATTTCAAGGAAGCATTCGAGCATAACAAAATAATCTTTTGAGATCATTATTGATCTTAACGAAAGTGTCTGCTAGCTCCTCCCATTTAAAACTTAAAAAATAGTAAGGGCCCCAATATAGAGACCCCCGGCAACCACTAGAAAGGGTGCAGATTACCGAATAGTATCGGTAATTTAACCGACTGTAGACGAATTGCTAAGTATGAACATATAAATTTCATAAACGGAAATTTAATAGCTAATATGGTGTAGCTTAATAGCTTTAAGCTCTAAATAGCTTCACTCAAATCGAGAAGTACAAGTGCGGTACATTTATTGATATCTGTAGGATAGATTATATCATCAGTAATTGTCAACAAAGCAGTAGAACAGCTGTGGCCCGCCATAAACCCAGATTGACAATCAGGAATAATGTTATTTATGTTAAAGTACTGCCTTAGTTGAAAATTAACAATTTTCTCCAGCACCTTGCTGATGGTCGGCAATATACTGATAGTACGCAAGTCTTTGTACTTCGCGAGTTTATTTTGGATAAGGGAACACTAGCGCCTACTGTTAGGAAAGTACTTTGCTCAAATGCATTCATTTACAATATGTGTAATGTGACGCAAAAGCTGAAGAACAACCAAATTCAACATATTTATCCTGATACTATCCGCATCAGAAGACTTACTCTTAATTTTCGTTAATAATCGCATGATCATATCCTCATTGATAGAACACATTGAACAACTGTAAAAACAAAACATTGAAAAAATCTTACAAAAACCTGTAGTTAAAACCTGTGTTAGAAAACCTGTACTTACAAAAAACTAAATCATGATCAGAAATTTCCGAACACAATACATCACTTCTAGCAACAACTGAAAGATCAGATACTACCACAACAACCAGCAACGTCGCGGAAGACTAATTAACACAAGTAGGCTTAGCAATTACTTGACTCATTTGTAAAGAATCAAATAAAGTAAGCGAACTAATAGTATCATTATTGCTAGCTTCTAACAAGTTAATATATAGATCACTGAGGCACAAAACATTATCATATTGTAACTCAAATTCAGTTAATTGTATTTCCAGTTTTTCAACAAAGATTACATTATTCAGAAATGGTGGTTTATACTAACACTAATTAAAATCCATATTCGCTCATAAGCCATGTCATCATTACAATCAATCGAACAGCAATTCAACGTGTTACGCACAAATACGCCCACACCCCCGTCACACCCTATCTTATCCTTACGAATAAAGGTATAGTAATTAATCTCTATCGTATTGTTACTAACCTTTGATGACAAGGTTTCAGAGATGCAAAAAATTTCAATCTTATTATACTCCAGCAGCTGTCTAACCTCAGAAATCTTTGGCAGAAGAATGCGAATGTTCAGATGTGCCACTACTATTTCTTTTTTACACATCAATGCATATCATTAGTAATGTTCACTGTTACCAATCAAAGATTCAATAATGGTTAAAAACCTCAAATTTGATATATTTCACTCCAAAAAAGAGTATATCTCAAAGTTTTAGGATGTTAGAAGGAACTTTTGAGATAAAACACTTTTTAAATCATCCCTAGAAAGCTTATAATTAATAATATTCGCCTATTATTCACTGTTTCCAACCCAAGATGCAATAATTGTTAAATACTTCAAATTTAACGTATTACACAACAAGGGCAATTGTATCTCAAAAATTAAAAATGATGGTGGGGAATCGTAACCGTTGAAAATTAAAAAAAAAATTATATCATACATTACTGTCAAAGTTGCATCGATTAATAGTATATTACAGTACAAGTAAGGAAACTGAGGTTTTTCACTCACGCGTATGTCAGATTTCCACACGAGCCGTAGGCGAGGATACGATTTAGAAAAAACTCGGTCTTAAAATTCGTCAATTCCTGACTAATGTCATGTTGATAAGTCGGAGACGACACTTTTTGATATTGTCATGCTCTTAATTGATTAATAAACAACCAGTTGTGTCAAACTGTGACACTTCTTGACGTTGTCATGCTCCTAATTGATTGATAAACTACCAAAATTAATAATTTATACAAGTGAAATACTTCATTTAATTTTCCATGTGTGCTCTCTACTGTTTCTTGGTTCACATCCGTTACATTTAAACACAGAGTTGTACCTTTAAAGGTTTCAAATTTCGCTGATAGTCGATGAAGAAAATTAGAGTGAGTGAAAATAACAACTTTCAACACTCGTATCTACGCTAGAAACTGCTAGAAACTGACAATTTCAAAGGTAGGATTGAACAAAATTATTTTCAGCTATACAGGTTGTCTCACTATTTCAGGCCCGTATTCAACTTCATTTTTTTAAATGGAACCCTATGTATCTTTTCACATATGCTGATTTAATGTTGTCTTAAATGCTATAAGTGCATATCTTGATTTTCAAATTTTGAATGCAATGTTG
Source organism: Onthophagus sagittarius (assembly GCA_036711965.1). NCBI lineage: Eukaryota > Metazoa > Arthropoda > Insecta > Coleoptera > Scarabaeidae > Onthophagus > Onthophagus sagittarius. The sequence goes on along the minus strand of JASERS010000001.1, from coordinate 24,540,262 downwards.
CGAAGTTATTTTTGTGAAAATTTTGGATGAATCATGTGGTCACTTAAAATTCGTTACCAGCAGTAATTATTAAATATTGAAGGATGTAATTTCGCATATCGATAAACAAAGCTTGGGTCTTTCGAGCACCATTAATAGAAATGGATAATATTATATAGGCTGGTTACTAGAACCGGTTAATTTATGGAATGTTTGAGGGACCATTACTTTCTTATTTTAAATGGAACACCCTATATTTTTCAATGCCTCAGAAGGCTTTATTAATTACCATTCATTTTTGTTAAGCATATGGTGTACTACATGTGTACTTTTTGGGATAATTATACTATTTCAAAAATGTCGGCATAATAAAATGATTTTTTCACAAGAAATAAACTATGAAGAAGACATTTATATGTAAGCATCGGCTGCTATGTAAGCATCTCTTTGGAAGAAAAGTGGACCTAATAATTGGTCATCTACAACTAATGAGTATGTTGAAGGAAATGTTAAAGGGGTTATATTATAAAAAATATAATTCATGATGTTAATGATGAATTGTCTATTTATGAAAATAAAACTTTGAATATCCCAACAACAGTCCATTTTCGGACCTATGCTTATTTGGCTTTTTCATATATTTTTGATCAGAGAGTATGCTGGTAAAGTATAGTGCAATCCTTGCGGGATACCTGTATGTATATACATCTATATTTACAATAGTAGTAAAAACATCACAATATTATAACCAATTATTATAAGCAAGTAATAAATAAAATTAAGCAAGTGATGGAGGGGGTTATGAATGTCACATTCCTTATGAGACGATAAAAAAATATTGTATTAAAGAAAATTCTGGAAATCTCTATTTTTCCTCTCTCGGGCAACATTATACTATTAAAATATACAGGGTCTTTGAAATGCATGTAATAACTGTCGATATAGATAAATTAACTTAAATAGACGCTTTTTGACCGAAAGAATCTGTGGCATTTCGTGGTACACGCTTTTCAGAGACATTCTACATACACTTAGCAGCAGAAGTCTGCGTACAAAAAACTTCTAACACTTTAACTGAAAAAATAAGGGTCATGATCTAATGTGATAAACTTCATTTTTTTTTTATTTTGTGTATTAACTACATATAATTCTATTAACAAAATATGCATCAACAATACAGAAATATTAGTTACAAAAAAAATTAAAATTAAAAATTCTCCAAATAATGCGTATGCAAAAATCTGCGTACAAATAAAGACGCCTTCTCCAAAATATACTTATTTACTTAAATACGTAGTTGGCGATGTACGCTTTCCGATTTAAATAAAAGATAATCGGTGTCAATTATATTAGCAGAGGCTTAGAAGCTAAAAGTTAGAATGGACACGAAAGGAAAGGAAATTGAATTGGGAGAGAGAAAAATTATTGTAAAGTTATGGAAAGAGGGAAAATCTTTTCGAAAAATAGGAGAAACTGTCGGCAGGTCACACTCTTCCATTCAAAGAGTAATTAATAATTATAAAGACACTGAAGATTACCTCTCACGTCCGCGATCTGGTAAACCACCCCTTTTAACAAACCGAGAGAAGCGAAAAATTGTACAGCAGGTTAGAAAAGAACCTAGGCTGACGGCAAACAAAAATAGTAGAAAGTGTACAAGAAGAATTTCATAAAACTATCAGCAAAGATACGGTGAGAAGGACGTTAAAAAAAGCTAACGCGTTGCACGAAAAAAGCCATTTGTGTCAGAGGTCAATCGTCAGAAGCGGATCGCCTTTGCAAAAAAGCTCTTAGACAAGCCCATTGAATTCTGGGAGAAAGTTCTCTTTACAGATGAGAGCAAATTTTGCATTTTCGGTATTAAGGGTAAACAACTTGTATGGAGAAAACCTAATACTGCCCTTAATCCCGAAAATTTGAAAGCGACTGTAAAACACGGAGGTGGTGGAGTTATGGTTTGGGGGTGTATGTGCACCAAAGGGGTGGGAAGGTTGGTTTTCATAACATCGACAATGGACCATAAAATGTATATAGACATTTTAAAAGAAAATTTGAAGCCTAGCATCGAAAACTTGGGCTTGGGGCCCGAATACTTTTTTCAACAAGATAATGACCCCAAACATTGCGCCCACAACACTAAGCTTTGGCTACTATACAATACCCCAAAGCAACTTAAAACACATCCACAATCGCCGGACTTGAATCCCATCGAACACCTCTGGGATTTACTGGAACGCAGGATACGGCAACACAACATAACGTCGAAGGAAACGTTAAAAAATGTTACGATTGAGGAATGGGCCAAAATCAGTTCGGACGAAACGAAGAAATTAGTGCACTCCATGCCTAAACGTTTAAGGGAGGTCATTAAACGTAAAGGTTATCCGACCTCATATTAATATAGAAACAATGATCTCATTTATGAATTTTTTATAAATACTGTCCTGATTTGTACGCAGATTTTTGCATACCCGTTATTTGTAGAATTTTTAGTTTTGATTTTTTTCTGTAACTACTGTTTCTGTTTCGTTGAAGCATATTTTGTTAATAGAATTATATGTAGTTAATATACAAAATAAAAAAAAATCAAGTTTATCGCATTAGATTATGACTCTTATTTTTTCAATTAAAGTATTACAAGTTTTTTGTACGCAGGCTGCTGAGTGTAAAGTTTAAAAATATAAAATTTATACAGGGTGTCTCACGTAATTGGTTCATTAGAACTTTTTTAAGTTCCACTATGGAAGCTTGAAATTTTGGTAACATGGGTTGTTCATTCCGATCTATTAATCTAAAGTATTTTCAAGATGGCCACCACTTCCGGCCTACCGGAAGTAGACCTCAACTTCGTTATTTTAAATGGAATGCTATAGTTGTTATTACACCATTCAATTATACGTAAGAAAATATGTTGACTTTGATAATAGTTGTTGGTACCTATCGTTTTCTGTTTTCGAGTTATTTTGATTTTAAGTGTTTTTTGTCAAATATCATCATGCTCTTTACAAGCCAATATCTCAGCTAACCTTAACTCAAAAACGTTTTGCATTGGTACAATAATTCTTCGTATGCTGTTAAATAGATTGTCATTTGTTGTATCAGTATATCTTATACAGGCTGGTCAAAAATTGAGCTACCGTTTCTCTGTTTTCAATTGCGTGAAAATCGAAAATTTTAAATGGAATGCCCCATATTTTCATACCCTATCAGAAAGGGAATTTAATTCTCTACAAATTATCTATAAACATTGCTATACCTATTTATTATAGTTTTCTTGCTATTAAGGAATTTATCAAAATCATACGTAAAATGCTAGAAACCGTTTGTGTTTTTGTTAGAAGTTTCAATTTGAAATAATCAAGTTTAAAGGTTGTTAATTTTATTATTGCACCTTAATATAGCACAATTGAAAATGTATTTAAAAATGTTATATCGATATATTACAAACTAATAACTTAATTAACGTGTTTCCTATAGCCAGTCACCCCCCTGCTTGATAGGTCATTTGTGGCATGGAGCTAGAATAAATTTTTCATTTAATTTGTTACTGATTTATTGAATGTAGAAATTGTTGTTTTGTTTTTTTTTGTTTCTTTTCGTTATGATGAGTTAGTGGAAGAACGGTGAAAACCGAACTAACCCACATTGAGCACATTTAAATATATATCAAAGTTACTGTACTACTGTTAGCTCAATAAAGTATTATTATTATTATATTCAAAAAAATTGTTAAAAACTAACAATTTTTAGGTGGGCAATTTTTGTGCATTTTTGTAGGATTGTTTTACTATCGTTTGGTAAGTAAGATTATTGATGTTTGTTGTTAAATTCTTGTTTTTGAGATGGTATCAGTGCTGTCAGGTGGCATGCTGGTTGCGCGGTAGATTTGGTTCAGAAAAAGCGGTAGATTTGAACATAAAAACGGTAGAAACAATAATATCAACATTTATTATTTTATATTTATTAATATTATTATTTACATGAATAGAGATAATTATGGCGCATCAATCGGAATCAGAAAAATATTCTGATTTAGAATACATATTATTATTATGTTTTGATAATATGAAACTATCAATATTTATATTAAAATATTCTTCATTTATGTAGTTTTTTGTATGCAATAAACCTATAATTGAAGCTGTTGACAAACAATTACGCTGCTTGGTCTTCATTAAATTTATTTGGGAAAATACTCTTTCGACATTTGCGGAGGAGTGTGGCAAAGATAGTACACTAAATACAAAAGATGTTAAATTTGAATAAACGCCATTTCCGTCACCACATTTTTCGGCATTTACCTCTAACCAAAACTTTTCAATACCTTCTTCTTCATTATATTTGAACATTGAATTACGAAGAAGACGCCATTCGTTATCAATTTTCTGAATATTTTCAGAAGTTACTAAATTGGGAAACAATTGTAACAATGGCACAATAGATTCTTCATCGCTATTTAGTATTATCTCCGGATCTATTAAATTCATAGATTGCAGGATTTTGCAGTTAAAATTAAATCGCTGTTTGATCTGTTCTGCACCTTCAATATAAAACAACAAACAATTATGTTTAAATGTATGTACATCTTCACTATTTACAGTAATTTGAAGTAAATATGAAGTTACTTTGGCTCCCAAATATATATTGTTATGCTCCTTAAAATTGTCGCTGTTTTTTGTATCAATTTCTGGTAATGGTTTAGTTTGCAAGACTGATCTTTTGATAAAGAAATCTAATAAAGTTGTATATAACGACTTAATCCTGTTAAATAATTTATGAATTTGTGGTTTTGTTGATTGCATCTCTTTATTTAAATTGGTAAATATTGATAAAGCATGCTCAAGAAACAAAAGATAAAGATATGTGATTGGGTCGTTCATTCTTTCTAATATATTTGTCGCTTTGATAAAATTATCCGCTGTCGAAGCATCTATAAAATATAACTTTAATGCATTAAATTGCTCAATTAATCGACATACGACGCTTTCTAAAGACAACCAACGCGTTTGTGCCGGATGCAAAATTTTGTGGGGTTTAATACGACAAAAGCTTTGAAATTCTTGAAAAAGCACTACTCGTTTTGGACTATTTGCGAAATAATTACATACATCCCGAGAAAATTGTTCGATTTCGCTAGGCAACTTTGCGTAGGCACAAGAAGCGCATAAATTGAAACTGTGACATATGCATTTAAAAAAATATAAGTTAGGGACATCGTTTTTAAATTTAACTACTACAGAATTTCTTACACCAGCCATTACATTTGCGCCGTCACATGCTAAACCTATCATATTTTGCTGATATGGTATTTTGGCACATTTGAAGAAATGGACAATATGATTGTAAATTTTTTCTGCAGTTGCCTCTTTTAACTGGATCAGTGTTAGAAATTCATCTTGTACCCTATAACAACAAATTTATATCATTAAAGTACCGAACAGGCGCATGAAAAGTTTACTTACTTTTTACCGGAAAAATATCGGGCAACCAAACATAAGTGCTTAGTGCATCCCAGATCCGTAGATTCATCGACGATAAGCGAAAATTTGTTATTGCGTAAATTATCGCATAATATTTCGTGCTGTTGTAATCCAATAACATTCTTTGTTATTGCAGTCGCTTTTGTTTTTCCACATTTAATTTCTTTCGCAATGTCAGAATCCGTGCACACAGCTTTAATTAAACTGGGAAGGTGATCAGCTATAGCGAATGGGAGGTTGTGTTCTGCTATAAAAGCCGCGATATACAAATCCGCTTTTCTTGCTGTCCCATTTGGTTTTTTAGAAATTGAAAATAATATATTTATTTTTGTTTGCTTAACAACGGCTTTAGCCGAACAAATGTGACCCTGACTGTTCTCATGTCTTATTAATTGTATCTTTCCTGATGAAATAATAATTGTTTTGTTGCAAGATTTGCAATGTGCTTCGCTTTTTATACGACCAGGGGCCACCCAGTTAAATTGAGCCTCCCATTCGTTTATGTACTTTTGATTGTACTTAATTTTGCATTTCTTTTCTTTTGGACTTGATTCATATTCGCTAGAACTAGCATTAAAATTAATTTAAAATAAAAGAAAGTAAAACGAAAGCATCATCGTAAACCAAAAATTAACTCACCTCATGATAAACTTTTTAGTTAAAATGACTATTAACACAAAACCCAACCACTAAAGGTGCATGTCCACTAGCAACAAAATTGCGACACTGGTCTCAGAAATAACTTTCAAAAGTGTATCCACTAGACGCAACTTTTTCCGAAAGTTACTCTCCGCAATTAAGTTTTGAAATTGATCTCGGGAGTTATTGCTTGTAAAGTGTAGGATGTGTTTACATTATAAAAAAAATTATCAGAACTATAATAACGTAAAGTAGACTTCTTGATTATTTAGATTTATACTAAAGTTATACTAAAATGGCATATCAAATTAAATGTAGTGCTGCATATATTGTAATTCATTTATTACAACAAAAGAAGAAAAAAAGAAAAATGTGGGTGAGGAACTGGATATTACGGAGATGCGATCTTGGAATTTATGAAACGCTGTTGTCGGAATTAAAGTCGGATGATCCTTACCAACTTGATAATTTCTTTCGAATGACAGCTACTGATTTTGAGCATCTTTTGGAAATTGTAGGACCCACCATTACGAAGCAAGATACCAAAATGCGTTGTGCCATCACTGCGCGAGAGCGTCTGTGTGTGACACTGAGGTTCTTAGCAACAGGTAGGTTTTCAATTGAAACAACAGTTATACGTAATTATTTATTAAAGATTACTTAAATAAGAATAACATTATAATATTTGTAGGAGATTTATATCATTCGTTGATGTATCTGTTTCGGATACCAGTGTGTACGATTGCTCATATAATACCTGAGTGTTGTGAGGCGCTCGTTGAGGGTCTAAAAAATACATATATGAAGGTAAATAGTATGACATGACATGACATTTTTTTAGATTATTCATACCTTGATCAGTATCAATCATAATACTGATCAACTTGAATAATAAGATGCAGTCAAGGAAGGGCGAGAAGTATCTTGTTCAGCTACTTCTAGTATTGCACGTTGAATCATACGTTTTAACCTTTGTTGATTTTCTCGATTCTGTAAATTTCTTAATTCACAAGCCACAAAATCTCCAAATATTTGAAATTCATCGGCTGGTTTATCGATTATTTTCATTGCTTTATTTAAAAGATCATCCTCCTTTAATTGACTGTTATCCTTTCGTTTTACCCTTTTCTTTTTCATGTTGTCAGGATTCTCGTTTACATTAACAATCGCCTCAGCATTTTTTGATTTGTCCTCTTCTTCCTAGAAATATACAGCCAGTTCGCATTTAGTTTTATCTCTAAACCAATACTTTATATGTACATATAAATAAGTATAACTTTAAAAATGTTTTTGATTTGCTAACTATATTTCAGACCCCAAAGACACCCCAAGAATGGCTTCAACACGCATAACTTTTTGAAAAGTTATGGAATTTTCCGCATTGTGTAGGAGCAATAGACGGGAAGCACATAATGATGCAAGCTCCTTCAAATAGTGGCAGCAATTTCTATAATTACAAAGGATTTCACAGCATCGTATTAATGGCATTAGTTGACGCAACTTATAAATTTTTGTATGTGGATATTGGATGTAACGGAAGGGTATCAGATGGAGGTGTATTTAATAACTGCAATTTGTCACGTGCTTTGAAAAATAACACTTTAAATTTTCCAAGTGTCCAAAGTTTACCTGGACGGGAAATGTCGGTACCTTACATCATAGTGGGTGATGATGCCTTTGCGATGAAACCTTATTTATTAAAACCATATCCATTTCGAGGTCAACCGGCGCATAATCGAGTATTTAACTATCGCCTATCCCGGGCAAGACGAGTAGTGGAGAACGCTTTCGGCCTTATTGCTAATAGATTCCGTATATTAAGAAAACCAATTGAACTTTGCCCTGAGAAAACCACAGTAATTGTCTCAGCAATATGTGTACTACATAATTTTCTGCTGTCGCGTGGTAGTAAATTTTATGCACCACCAGGTACTTTTGATACAGATAACAGACCGCGTGAATGGAGAACCGCAGGGATGTCGCAATCTAATCTTTTAGATTTAGAACATGGAAATGCTCATAACTGTGCAGCAAATGCTAAAGAGATAAGTGACGAATTTAGAGATTATTTTATTTCCCCACAAGGAGAAATACATTGGCAGTATCAAAACATCTAAATTAAATTAACTTCTTTTAGTTAATGTTAGGAACTAATAAATATATTATTTAACTCATTGTGTTAAGTGTTTTAAACGGTTATTTAGTATAAAAATTCATAAATCATTATACGTATTATTTAAAATGATAGTTAATAAAAGTACTTACAAGATTATCAATAGTCTGTTTATTGGAATGATCAGCTTGAATAAACTTTATAGCTTCAAAAAACTCCCAATTGGTTTCATATTTATCTTCCGTTCCGTCTCCACTATGGTTGGCTTTTATTTTTCTTAATTCGCTATGAAATTGAGTTCGTAAATTATGTAATTTACGACCGATTTCATTCTCATTTGTATTTAGCGCAGCTCCTATGGTTCTCAATGCATTTCGTTTTTTTATTCGATTTCTGTAATTTTTATTTTTCACATCCATTACATTCGGGATGTAATTCCCAATGAGAAATTAAAGATAATGTATCTTCTTTAGACCACGATTTCTTATCAGCCATTTTTTTTCTCTCGTTTCTTTCCAGATCGTTTGGAAACTCTTACAAAGTGTCAGCAACAAACGAAACAGTCGTCTACACTAGTAAACACAAACGCTCTCGAGAGTAAATTGTTCAACTAAATTTCGCTTGCAAGTTCACTCTCAGATGTGTATACACAAGTGTCTGTGTTCGATCTCGCAATAAATGTCGCAATTTTGTTGCTAGTGGACATGCACCTTAAAACAAACGTACAAGCAAAACCACTAGTTAAACACGATGGAATAACGATTAGCAACACATCTCCGGTTGGGCTTACAATTAGTTTAAGTAATTTAGGAAATCCCCGAGATCTAAATCTGACCCTAAGGTAGGTTACCAACATAGTTTCGATCGGTAGAAGAACTTGAAGACTTATTACGAATATTCAAAAAAAAAGCGGTTTCTGTTTTGTGTGGATGGTGATCACAGAGAACTGAAATCTGTACGTCCCATAGATGTCGCTAAATGTAGTAATTAAATTAGGAATAAAAATGTAAGTTTATTTCAAAGCAGGTAGGGGATAAATTTGATAAAATATAGCGTTTGTTATAATATTGATAATGAAACGGTAGATTCCAATCATACAACGGTAGCACGGTAGCTTAAGACGAAAAGCGGTAGATCTGACAGCATTGGATGGTATAGTCGTTTTTGAGATACACTCAGCAGCAGAAGTCTGCGTACAAAAAACTTGTAATACTTTAATTGAAAAAATAAGAGTCATAATCTAAAGGCGCGTACACATACAGCGAACGAAGGCGAACGAATTCAATCGAACAGATTTGGACGAATTCGTTCGCTGTTTGCTGAAAATATCGGCTTTCGTCCACATAAAAACGAATGTGTAGCAAACGAATTGTTTCGCGCTCATTCGCTTGTTTTCGGTAATTAGTGGAAGTAATAATGGCAACAAATGATGACTTAATTATTGTTGCAAGTGCAGCATGCATAATTATAAGTGACGAAGAGAAAAGGCAGAAACGAAGACGACGCTGGTGGATGACATCTTTATTTAAAAGCAGAAGTAGATATAGGGGAATGGATTTATTGAAAGATTTAACGACCGAAGTAGAATATGGGCTCTTTGAAAATTTCTGTAGAATGAAATCTGTAGATTTTGAATGGCTACTGAATCGTATTGGCCCAAAAATAGCAAAACAAAATACATCATTCAGAGAAGCGATACCACCAACGGAAAGATTAATGCTTACATTACGCTACTTAGCCACCGGGGATTCATTCACTAGTTTAATGTACACCTTTAAAATTTCCAAACAACTAATTTCTTACATCATACCGGAAGTTTGTTCAGCAATAATTGAAAGCTTCGATGATTATGTGAAGGTAAGTGAAAAAAATAAGTAAAAATAATATATTTTCTTAATACAAGTTTTTTAGTTTATTACCAAAAATACAAAAAACAGTCATTATTATTTGAATTAAATTAAATTAATTTTCGACATCGTTAAAAGTATTAATGTAATCTACTAAAGGCGCTAAAGAAGTTGTAGTATCAGTTTGAGGTTGTTGATAGGGAGTGTTAATATATGAGGGTTGGTTGTATGTCGTTGATGCGTTTGAGGGTGATGGAACAAAAGAACAAATACTTCGTGGGTATGATAAATTTTGATCATATTGTGAGCATGATGAATCTGTGGGTGAAGGTGAAGGAATGGGTACTGTAGCAGGGGCATTGTATTTACCCATATCAGCATCAAATAAAATATTACCAATTAGGTGTTCAATTACATTTCTAGTGTACTGACTATAAGTTCTATGTTTTGAGGCTAGGTGCTCCCCGTAAATTGTGCTGGCATCTCTGAAACTGCGATTTTTGACTGTGTCTTTTAATATTTCATAGGCTTCTTCTGCACGAGAATCTTTCGTTTTGATAGCCGACCGTTTTATCTTCCTTGGTGAACAGAAATCAGATTTTCGTTTCGGTGTTTCAACTGATGTTCTTATATTTTCTGCGTGCTCAGTATAATCACTGGGTTCTTCAACAATTTTTTCGAGATCGTCCACCTTTTGTTCTTGGGTTTTCCTTTTAAGCACGGATAACTCCTTAAAAAATAATTTAATTAAAACAATTGAGTGCTTAATACGTTGCCAAAGTCACCCGATTATAAATTCGATCTGACCGCATATTTTATGTACATATGAATATTGTATAAACTCAAATATTGTATATATTGGTGACTGATTAGATATTATAATAGTATTAATTTTTTCAGGTGCCTAGTAATGCAGAAGAGTGGCGGAGTGTAGCTGAAAACTTTAATAGTCAATGGAATTTTCCTCACTGCCTTGGAGCTGTAGATGGCAGACATTGCATACTACAAGCACCAATACACAGCCGAAGTGACTATTTTAATTATAAACAGAATTTTAGTATTGTTTTAATGGGTATTGCCGACTCAAATTATTCGTTTTTGTTTGCCGACGTCGGTTGCCAGGGTAGAATTTCAGATGGGGGTGTGTTAAAAAATTCAGTTTTCTGGAAAAAACTACAAACCAGTGACTTAAATTTACCGCCTGAAGAAGTTTATTTATTTATTTATTTATTTATTCGGGATACGAACAGTTCTAGCTAATAGGCAGACAAAAGTTCCGTATGTGTTCGTTGGCGATGATGCTTTCAGCCTTCATGAACATCTTCTGAAAGCATATCCAGTAGAACAAAAAAAGGGATCAAAAAAACGAATTTTCAATTACAGATTATGTCGTGCCCGACGAGTAATCGAAAACGTGTTTGGGATAATGTCAGCTGTGTTCAGAGTGTTAAGAAAAGTAATGTTATTATCCCCAGAAAAGGCTACGACAGTAGTTTTGACTTGTGTCTATTTACATAATTTCTTAAGAAAAAGCAGACATTCCCAAAACCTTTATACACCGCCCGGAACGTTTGATGATGATAAAGACGGTACCGTTATGCCTGGAAGTTGGCACAAAGTCACAGATATGACGTCACAATCGTTTGTTCCAATGGCAAAAGTTGGAAGAAAAACTTCAGCTAATTGTGAAGCAATAAGAAACGAGTTTGCAGATTATTTTATGAACGAAGGGAGAGTTGACTGCCAAAACAATTACGCTTAAATATTCTGTAATTACTCTATAACATTTAATAAAATATTGCCTAATCTTCAACAATATGTACGTTACTAGCTATACTTATCTACTGTATTCTTGTGTACTAAAATATAACAATGTCTTCACTTACCTCGGTATTTTTTGTTTTTTTCGGAATAAACTTATCCATTAAAAATAACATAGGTTTGAAAGCAAACCAAGTTGATGTATACACATCACTGGTGCCAGAGCCAGTTTTCATGGTTTGTTCGTGTTTCATTCGTTCTCGCCTGAATGAACTTAAAAGGGACTCCATTTTTTTTTGCTGCGTCTGCTTCACAATTAAACTGCAATTTTATTCCAAGCGTCCATTTTTTTTATTCTATCTTTATGATTATCGTCAGCCGGATTCCACAGGCATTCATTACTGCGGTACTCATTAATGAGTTCTAGAGCTTTAGAATTACTCCATTCCATTTTAAACTACGAGTATCAGAAAGTGTACTATGAACTGAAATGAATATTCGGCCAATCGCCACAAAATCACGTATATATTAAAACAAATTCGTACGAATTTTATGGCAAATATCCTTTTATGTTTACCACTTTACCGCCTCGCAAGGGAACCGCAACGAATGCGAACAAACACGTTCAAACGTGTTCGTTGATACGTACACATCAACCGAACGAATTCGTTCGCGACCGTTCGTTCGCCTTCGTTCGCTGTATGTGTACGCGCCTTAATGTGATAAACTTGATTTTTTTTTATTTTGTATATTAACTACATATAATTCTATTAACAAAATATGCTTCAACAGAACAGAAACAGTAGTTACAGAAAAAAATCAAAACTAAAAATTCTACAAATAACGGGTATGCAAAAATCTGCGTACAAGTCAGGACAGTATTTATAAAAAATTCATAAATGAGATCATTGTTTCTATATTAATATGAGGTCGGATAACCTTTACGTTTAATGACCTCCCTTAAACGTTTAGGCATGGAGTGCACTAATTTCTTCGTTTCGTCCGAACTGATTTTGGCCCATTCCTCAATCATAACATTTTTTAACGTTTCCTTCGTCGTTATGTTGTGTTGCCGAATCCTGCGTTCCAGTAAATCCCAGAGGTGTTCGATGGGATTCAAGTCCGGCGATTGTGGAGGTGTTTTAAGTTGCTTTGGGGTATTGTATAGTAGCCAAAGCTTAGTGTTGTGGGCGCAATGTTTGGGGTCATTATCTTGTTGAAAAAAGTATTCGGGCCCCAAGCCCAAGTTTTTGCTGCTAAGCTTCAAATTTTCTTTTAAAATGTCTATATACATTTTATGGTCCATTGTCGATGTTATGAAAACCAACCTTCCCACCCCTTTGGTGCACATACACCCCCAAACCATAACTCCAACACCTCCGTGTTTTACAGTCGCTTTCAAATTTTCGGGATTAAGGGCAGTATTAGGTTTTCTCCATACAAGTTGTTTACCCTTAATGCCGAAAATGCAAAATTTGCTCTCATATGTAAAGAGAACTTTCTCCCAGAATTCAATGGGCTTGTCTAAGAGTTTTTTTTTTGCAAAGGCGATCCGCTTCTGACGATTGACCTCTGACACAAATGGCTTTTTTCGTGCAACGCGACTGTGATAGTTAGATTTTTTAACGTCCTTCTCACCGTATCTTTGCTGATAGTTTTATGAAATTCTTCATGTACATTTTCTACTATTTTTTTCTTTTTTTCTATTTCTACTATTTTCTAAAATTGTCAGCCTAGGTTCTTTTCTAACCTGCTGTACAATTTTTCGCTTCTCTCGGTCAGATCGCGGACGTGAGAGGTAATCTTCAGTGTCTTTATAATTATTAATGACTCTTTGAATGGAAGAGTGTGACCTGCCGACAGTTTCTCCTATTTTTCGAAAAGATTTTCCCTCTTTCCATAACTTTACAATAATTTTTCTCTCTCCCAATTCAATTTCCTTTCCTTTCGTGTCCATTCTAACTTTTAGCTTCTAAGCCTCTGCTAATATAATTGACACCGATTACCTTTAATTTAAATCGGAAAGCGTAGATCGCCAACTACGTATTTAAGTAAATAAGTATATTTTGGAGAAGGCGTCTTTATTTGTACGCAGATTTTTGCATACGCATTATTTGGAGAATTTTTAATTTTTTTGTAACTAATATTTCTGTTTTATTGATGCATATTTTGTTAATAGAATTATATGTAGTTAATACACAAAATAAAAAAAAATGAAGTTTATCACATTAGATCATGACCCTTATTTTTTCAGTTAAAGTGTTAGAAGTTTTTTGTACGCAGACTTCTGCTGCTAAGTGTAGCTTATTCGGACAAGATTTTTGGACCACCTGTACATTGATATTTGTAATAAGATTATTTATATTAATAAAGAAACCCATAATTAATGCAATAAATAATAATTCAAACCAGGTAACACAGTCCACAACAAAAGTGTTTTCTTAACACGTAAATAAACAATTTTCTATTAAATACGTTTATTACTTCATTATAAACTAACCTATAAAAACCTTGTACAAAAAAGTGAGGTTATGTAACCATAAACACCCATCAAAACACATCAAAGTTTACAACAAAAACATTTATAACTATAACCCCCAAAAATTATTAATTTCAGATGGATAAAGAATACGCATCGCGTTTATTACCACCGTCTAAAGATACAGCAAGACCAGCGTGTAAAAAATGTGGATACGCTGGGCATTTAACGTTCCAATGCAGGAATTTTATAAAAGTTGACCCAAACAAAGAGATTCTGTTGGATGTGAGCAGTACCAGTAGTGAGAGCGATCAAGATTATCTTACCCCCCTGACGGAGTTAAGAGAAAAAGAATTAAAAGACAAATTAAAAAAGGCTAAGGCGAAGAAGAAAAAGTCCAAAAGAAAGTCGAAAAAGAAGAAACGAAAAAGGAGCGAATCAGAAAGTGAAAGCGATAGTGATTCTGACGATGATAAAAGTTCGAAGTTCAAGGAAAGTGATAGTTCAAGAAGTAAAGATAAGAAAAAGAAGAGTAAGAAGAAAAGAAGGAGGAGTTCTTCATCTGATTAATTGTATTTTTTTAAAAGTAAATGGATAATAAAGATCTTAAAAATAATAAAATCATTTTATCAATTTAAATTTAAACGGTAAAATAAAGTACCGTTTTAAAAACCGTTTTAGGGATTTTATTTTTTCAGTGTTGCCGTTTGTTTTCATTTTTCCATTATTAGTCACCATTCTGTCACTTTGACGTTTTAAGTGATAACACTTCCAAATAAAAGAAATGGTTTTTGAAGAAGGTAGAATTAAACAATGGCTTTTAAACGTAAGGATATTTCTCATCTTTAATTGTAACCCCTAAAAAAAATAATTAACATTTCTTTT
This sequence comes from Onthophagus sagittarius, assembly GCA_036711965.1. NCBI lineage: Eukaryota > Metazoa > Arthropoda > Insecta > Coleoptera > Scarabaeidae > Onthophagus > Onthophagus sagittarius. The sequence goes on along the minus strand of JASERS010000001.1, from coordinate 24,525,079 downwards.
TAGTACAAAAACCCTGGGATGGCTTTCAATGATATTAGATCAGTTGTACAGCATTACACAGGATTACAACCAACAAAAGAAACTTACAGTATGATTAAGAATAATTCAATAATAATCTTAATTAATTTTTTTTATTTCGTATAATTTATTAGTTTTTAATGATGGCACCCCAATGGAATTAGTGAATTTGCAAGGAACCATACCTGTGACGTATAAAGGCATAGTTTACAACATCCCTATTATTATTTGGCTTATGGATACACATCCTCAACATGCTCCATTATGTTACGTAAAACCCACCCCAACAATGAACATAAAAGTGTCTCAATACGTCGATCAAAATGGAAAAATTTATTTACCATATTTACATGAGTGGGCTCAAGATAAATCAGAATTATTAGGTTTGGTGCAGGTGATGATTGTTAGCTTTAGTGAACAACCACCCGTTTATGCAAAAGTTAAACCTAAAGAAACGCTATATCAACCACCTCAAGGTAAAGTAAAATTAAAAATATTTAAAAACATCTTTAATTGATTCAATTTTTAGTGAATAACAGTTTTCCTAGTTCGGTTTATATGCCGCAACCACCTTACCCCACTCCTAATCCATATTCTCAACCTCCTTATCAAGGAATGATGCCACAAGCAGCTCAAAGTGGTTATCCTCCTGGTGGTTATCCCATTTATCCTTCACCTTACCCAGCTTATCCACCACAACCATCTTCGATGATTAATACAGGGACAGGAACGATAAAAGAAGAACATATTAAAGAATCATTATTGACAGCTATAGAAGAAAAATTAATGCGGCGCATGAAAGAAGAGTTCCAACAAAATCAAGCCGAATTGGATACTTTGAAACGTACTCAAGAAGAACTGAAACAAGGTAGTTTGAAGTTACAGGTGATTTTGGAAAGATTGGAAAAAGAAAAAAGTGATTTGGATAAAAATATCACCGTGTTGAAAGATAAAGAACAAGAATTGGACAAAGCTATTGAAAGATTAAGTAATCAGGAATCTATGGATGTTGATGATGCCGTTATTACAACCGCCCCATTATATAAACAGTAAAAAAATTCCACTACACAAAATTAATTATTAATTATTATTTAATTTTTGTAGGTTATTAAACGCTTTTGCTGAAGAAGCAGCATTAGAAGATGCAATTTATTATATGGGTGAGGCTTTAAGAAGTGGAGTGATTGATTTAGAAGTATTTTTGCGTCAAGTTCGCACTTTATCAAGGAAGCAATTCATGCTCAGAGCTTTAATGCAAAAGTGTCGACAAAAAGCAGGGCTTACCGTTGTTTAAATTTGCCATTTAAAGTTATAAGATTAAAAGATTAAACAAAATATAACCTTTATAATAACGTTACAACGCCTATTATATTAAAAATCAAACAGCAAATACATATTTTATTTATTTTCTTAGCAAGCACATATTTAAATTGCATGAAAATAAATGCACAAAAAATCTGAATGATAAGAAATTATAGAAGTTTGTAGAAATATATATATCTATATTCAAAGTTTTTGTTTGTTTAAATTTTGTTACAAATAAGTCCTTAAGTTAATAAGATCTTAAATCACTGGAAGGAAATATTGATTGTGGGTTTTCAATCAATTACCCAGGTATTATTTTTAAATACCCAGGTATTTACTTTCAAAGTAATATATCCTGGGGTGTACTGAGGTGATAAGTACTGAGGTGTACTTATCCAAGATGGTTATTTTATATTTTTTATATTTTTATTTTAATACGAGTTCTTTTTTAATAAAAGGCAATAGCAATAGTTATTTATACATAAACTCAAAAATAGTACAGTAACGAATTAGTTAAAAATCATGGTCAAATAGATATTTTAATTTATTAGTTGTAAAAAATGGTGGAAATTTACAGTATCTTCACAATCAACAAATATGAAGTACTTTATGATATACTTAAAAGCTGTAATACTTATGTAGTGAAACCTCTAGTACATAGAATAGTCAGGATTACCATTTATAGGTTTAAGTAATATTCTTTAAGCTGTTCCAAAATGTTTTACGAATTGTTTGCAGAAGGTACTACTATCCGTGCCAGAATGCCCCTCACTTTGGAGATCGATATCTTCTAAATCGTTCGATGAAAAAAATTGCGGTAAATTTTATTGTAACCAACGAACATTTCTGTGTATTATAGGTTAATTTGGAAATTTGCGGATCCACAGCTTTTTTTTATCGCGAGTTAATTGAAAAAAGTACTCGATATTTGAAAGTGTCGAAAAGTTTGTCTTCTTTGCAATCTTGTTTCTCAAAAACTATTTGATGAAAAATTCTCTAATTTGAACTAATGGTAAACCAATGTGTCCTCAATGTGGGACACATTTTATTTTAATGATATTCAATACGGTTTCGTGGAAAATCGCGTTTTAATAAGATGTTAAAGAATGTCGTTTATCGAATTCCGAGATCAGTTTTTCAAAATGAGGACTCCCTCATGAGCCTCACCTTTCCTTGGAGTATTATTTCTGTTTCTCTTTAACTTGTATTCCCATTAAATAGCTCATAAGAAATTAGGGAGTCCGTATTTCGTCAAATAGTTTTTGAGAAAAAAAACGCAATGTAGACAAAATTATCAATACTCTCAAAAATCGAGTACTTTTTTCAATTAACTCGCGATAAAAGAAAAGCCGCAGCTCCGCACATTTTCAAATTAAACCGTAACACACAGAAATGCTCACTGATTACAAAAAACTTTACCACAATATTTTTCATCGAGCGATTTCGAAGATATCGATCTCTAAAGTGAGGGGCCTTGACATTTGGCACGGATAATAGAGGTACTAATATTACGCTATCAATGCTCTCAGATATGATGGCAGTTCTGGTTTGAAAGTAAAAATTGGCTGGTTTATGCATATATTTGCATGTTCACATATGCATCAATACACCAGATGGAGCCGTTACTTACTCTAGCTAATTACCGTAAAAGTGAGAACAGAGTTCTCACTCTGTTCTCTGATCTAGGTTACTCTAGGTAATCAAGCTGCAGATGAGCTAGCACGAGAAGGCATCGTTAATGTATTTGTCGGATCAGAGACAGCAGTTGATACGTCATTTACCACGGCCAAACACCTGATTGGATTATGGGCTAAAGACAGACTTCGCCTGTTGTAGACCAGTTCTCCTGGAATGAGATATACGATATTATTTAGTATCGTTGCTGTCAAACCCGATAACAGTTTAGAACTTACGCGTGCTGGTATTAGAGTACAAATGGGTGTCTTTACTGGGCACTATCGATTAAAGACACATCTTAACTTGATTAAGTGGTGGAGCATGTCTTGTGCCACTGCCCTGCTGTCAACAAGTTTTGAAGAAACACTTTCGTTTTGTCTAACAGATTGTTTGGATAGCAAATTTTTTTTGGAAAAGTACCTTTATAATTTGAATAGCGACGTTTTGCAACACTTTTCATGACGTTTGTACTGACGTGTTCGTTAACTTAGATTCAATAAAAAGCGATAATTCTTCGTCTTTGGAAAGTGGACATATTTTGGTGTTAGTCAAAGATTTGTTTACTAACACAAAACCTAATCTTGAACCTTGATGCGCGAGTGAGAGTAGAAAAAACTATTTCCTTTATTACATCTGCTGCATCTAATTTACCTAAGTTCCATTTGTGCAGCATATGTAATTTCTTGAAGAGAAAAATCAAAAATAAGCTTTTCTGTTTTTCTTCTTTTGGTTCGTTCGCTACAGCTTGGAAGAAAACGTCTGACTTTCTGCCATCATCTTTTTCCTTTCCTGAAGCTGATTTTTGTATATTTAGTGTTCCATAAAAATTATTGCAATTTTGATTAAAAACTTTTTGTGGGCATTATAGTATTAATTTTTGTGATGAAAAGGTTCCCTTGATATCTATTTTATATCTGCAGATTGCGCTTCCCAAACAAAAACACACAGCAATTGTATATATTTTTTCACATTTTATGTACACAGTGTATAATAAAACCTTATTAAAGGAAAAGCCGCAAAATACCGCAAGAAATTTTAATAAAATCTACAATAGTACGCCTTATACTACAAGATGTATACAATATTTCTTTTGAACGATATTAAATAAATTATGTTTTGCCTATCTAAAAATGGCAAAAATAAATATTTTCACAATCTAACAAATGATGTAGTCAAACAATGTTACAAAAAAACTAATTATCGTATTTTCGCATTGTGTATATTATAAAAGACTACTTATTACCAGCAATAGTTTCCATGACAAATTTTGAAAATATATTGAAATAAAGGAAAAAATTAATCTAAGAACAAAAACTTTTATCGCCGTTTCATTTACGTAATAACTGTTTACTAAACAATCAATTGGCCACTAAAATATTTCAGCGACGATTATATACTACGTAGCTTGCGTGGTTATGCCAGCTTTGCCAGCTTTGAAGGCATATACGTCTTGAACTTGCAACGACCACGAAATGCCACTAACATTTTGTCCACCGTTGTGTTATAACCTAATGAGTATGACATTTGTGATTTTTTGTTAAATTTTTGCAGTAATTCTGAAATTGCTGGGCTCGGAGGCCTAAACTCATCATTCGTCCACCCCAATCTAGATTTCGGGGTGGGCGAAATACTTGTTATCACTGTTTTCCATACTTCAAGTTCTGCTTTAACCACTGCTATGTTGCTTTCGGGAAGCAGTGGCGAGTACATGGAAATTGCTTCTTCAGTTTCAGAACTGGCAGTAAAATTTGAAGATAGCACACCAGATAATGCTGATACTATTTTACGATGTTTGGTAAACCTTTCAACCAACTGTTGAATTGTATGATCAAGAAATGGAATGAACAAATTAATTTAATATATTTAATTGTCTAATGATTTATTTAATTGTTTTCCGACGACGCGTGGCATTCGCAGTATACCACTATTTTCTTCCAGTAAAACCTGTGCGTCTTCATAGAGATGAAGATATTCGAGGTCAGTGTTGTTTCTCAGGAGTTGTAAGACATTAATAACATCATCTACATGTTTGAATGCCGTGATGAGATCGATGACAATTGTCTGTAATTGTTTTGACAGCGACAATGTATAGCTCATAAGTTTTTGAAGAATCACTAAACACATCACAAAATCCGAAGGTCGAAGCGTACTTTGCAATTGGGCGGCTTATCGCGATGTTTCCTTATTGTGATTAAATTGGAGTTCTTCGAAAGCATTCGCAATCGCTGAATAAATTTGTTTGAATCTTATAATAGTTTCATGGTTGTAGACCCATCGTGTTTCACACATTGAGAGTAAACTTTTTTGGTTATCGACGGGTAGTAGCTCTTGAAAGTAGGAACCAACAGACTGAACAATCCCAATGCAATTTCTATTGTGAATTTCGTTCGTTCAATTGCAGCAAATTAGGTAGTTCTCTTGATAAAGACGCTAGGACAAACGATTTTAAAAGTGCGAAAGCTAGTAAATGTTTATTTAGTTAAAGTTTAGCAGATATTATTATTGTATCTGCTAAGCTTTCTTTTGCAGTATTATATTACTAGTACAATAATCTGTAAATATGTGTTTATAAGACTTTTTGACAACATCTAAGTATGACTTTAATAATCCGCACGCTTCCGTAATTTGAGTTAACCTGGTTTAATTGATTCGGTTTAGCGAAGCTTTACTGAACTTATTTTGTACCAGTTTGTACCACCAATAAAAAAATTGTACTGTATGCCGTTAATAAAATGCGGGACGATAGTTTAATGCTAAGAGTTTGCAGGACCACATTAGAAAAAGACAAAAAAAGTAAACAAAGGTTTTAAGAAGATCTAAATTTGTACTAATTTTAGTGAATAACACTTTTCCTAGTTCGGTCTATATGCCGCAACCACCTTACCCCATCCCTAATCCTTATTCGCAACCTCCATATAAAGGAATGATGCCACAAGCAGCCCAAAGTGGTTATCCTCCTGGTGGTTATCCCATTTATCCTTCACCTTACCCAGCTTATCCACTACAACCATCTTCGATGATTAATACAGGGACAGGAACGATAAAAGAAGAACATATTAAAGAATCATTATTGACAGCTATAGAAGAAAAATTAATGCGGCGCATGAAAGAAGAGTTCCAACAAAATCAAGCCGAATTGGATACTTTGAAACGTACTCAAGAAGAACTGAAACAAGGTAGTTTGAAGTTACAGGTGATTTTGGAAAGATTGGAAAAAGAAAAAAGTGATTTGGATAAAAATATCACCGTGTTGAAAGATAAAGAACAAGAATTGGACAAAGCTATTGAAAGATTAAGTAATCAGGAATCTATGGATGTTGATGATGCCGTTATTACAACCGCCCCATTATATAAACAGTAAAAAAATTCCACTACACAAAATTAATTATTATTATTTAATTTTTGTAGGTTATTAAACGCTTTTGCTGAAGAAGCAGCATTAGAAGATGCAATTTATTATATGGGTGAGGCTTTAAGAAGTGGAGTGATTGATTTAGAAGTATTTTTGCGTCAAGTTCGCACTTTATCAAGGAAGCAATTCATGCTCAGAGCTTTAATGCAAAAGTGTCGACAAAAAGCGGGCCTTACCGTTGTTTAAATTTGCCATTTAAAGTTATAAGATTAAAAGATTAAACAAAATATAACCTTTATAATAACGTTACAACGCCTATTATATTAAAAATCAAACAGCAAATACATATTTTATTTATTTTCTTAGCAAGCACGTATTTAAATTGCATGAAAATAAATGCACAAAAAATCTGAATGATAAGAAATTATAGAAGTTTGTAGAAATATATATATCTATATTCAAAGTTTTTGTTTGTTTAAATTTTGTTACAAATTAGTCCTTAAGTTAATAAGATCTTAAATCACTGGAAGGAAATATTGATTGTGGGTTTTCAATCAATTACCCAGGTATTATTTTTGAATACCCAGGTATTTATTTTCAAAGTAATAAGTTATCCTGGGTATATACTGAGGTGTACTTATCCAAGATGGTTATTTTATATTTTTTATCTTTTTATTTTAATACGAGTTCTTTTCTAATAAAAGCAATAGCAATAGTTATTTATACATAAACTCAAAAATAGTACAGTAACGAATTAGTTAAAAATCATGGTCAAAAAGATATTTTAATTTATTAGTTATAAAAAATGGTGGAAATTTAAAGTATCTTCATAATCAACAAATATGAAGTACTTTATGATATACTTAAAAGTTGTAATACTTAGGTAGTGAAACCTCTAGTACATAGAATAGTCAGGATTACCATTTATAGGTTTAAGTAATATTCTTTAAGCTGTTCCAAAATGTTTTACGAATGGGTTGCAGAAGGTACTACTATCCGTGCCAGAATGCCCCTCACTTTGGAGATCGATATCTTCTAAATCGTTCGATGAAAAAAATTGCGGTAAATTTTATTGTAACCAACGAACATTTCTGTGTATTATAGGTTAATTTGAAAAAAGTACCCGATATTTGAGAGAGTCGAAAAGTTTGTCTTCTTTGCAATCTTGTTTTGTGGAAAATCGCGTTTTAATAAGATGTTAAAGAATGTCGTTTATCGAATTCCGTGATCAGTTTTTCAAAATTAGGAATCCCTCATGAACACCTTTCCTTAGAGTATTATTTCTGTTTCTCTTTAACTTGTATTCCCATTAAATAGCTCATAAGAAATTAGGGAGTCCGTATTTTGAAAAACTGGTAACGGAATCTAACATACAACATTATTAAACACATTTTGGTAAAAATCGCGTAGAAATCCGCCTGGTCGTTTTCGAAAAAAACACATCTTACTAATACGGGATTTTCCGTGAAATTATAGTGAATATCGATAAACTAAAACATGCTCTGCATTAAGAACATATTGGGTTAAAATCAGTTCAAATTTGAAAATTTTTCGTCAAATAGTTTTTGAGAAAAAAAAAAACGCAATGTAGACAAAATTATCAATACTCTCAAAAATCGAGTACTTTTTTCAATTAACTCGCGATAAAAGAAAAGCCGCAGCTCCGCACATTTTCAAATTAAACCGTAACACACAGAAATGCTCACTGATTACAAAAAACTTTACCACAATATTTTTCATCGAGCGATTTCGAAGATATCGATCTCTAAAGTGAGGGGCCTTGACATTTGGCACGGATAATAGAGGTACTAATATTACGCTATCAATACTCTCAGATATGATGGCAGTTCTGGTTTGAATGTAAAAATTGGCTGGTTTATGCATATATTTGCATGTTCACATATGAATCAATACACCAGATGGAGCCGTTACTTACTCTAGCTAATTACTGTAAAAGTGAGAACAGAGTTCTCACTCTGTTCTCTGATCTAGGTCACTCTAGGTAATCAAGCTGCAGATGAGCTAGCACGAGAAGGCATCGTTAATGTATTTGTCGGATCAGAGACAGCAGTTGATATATCATTTACCACGGCCAAACACATGATTGGATTATGGGCTAAAGACAGACTTCGCCTGTTGTAGACCAGTTCTCCTGGAATGAGATATACGAAATTATTTAACATCGTTGCTGTCAAACCCGATAACAGTTTAGAACTTACGCGTGCTGGTATTAGAGTTCAAATGGGTGTCTTTACTGGGCACTGTCGATTAAAGACACATCTTAACTTGATTAAGTGGTGGAGCATGTCTTGTGCCACTGCCCTGCTGTCAACAGGTTTTGGAGAAACACTTTCGTTTTGTCTAACAGATTGTTTGGATAACAACTTTTTTTGGAAAAGTACCTTTATAATTTGAATAGCGATTTTTTGCAACACTTTTCATGACGTTTGTACTGACGTGTTCGTTAACTTAGATTCTATAAAAAGCGATAATTCTTCGTCTTTGGAAAGTGGATATGTTTTAGTGTTAGTCAAAGATTTGTTTGACTAGCACAAAACCTAACCTTGAACCTTGATGCGCGAGTGAGAGTAGAAAAAACAATTTCCTTTATTACATCTGCTGCATCTAATTTACCTTACGATCTAAGTTCCATTTGTGCAGCATATGTAATTTCATCAAAAGAAAAATCAAAAATAAGCTTTTCTGTTTATCTTCTTTTGGTTCATTCGCTACAGCTTGGAAGAAAACGTCTGGTCTTCTGCCATCATCTTCTTCCTTTCCTGAAGCTGATTTTTGTATATTTAGTGTTCCATAAAAATTATTGCAATTTTGATTAAAAACTTTTTGTGGACAGTATAGTATCAATTTTTGTGATGATGAAAAGGTTCCCTTGATTACTATTTTCTATCTGCAGATTGCGCTTTCCAAAAAAAACACACAGCAGTTCTATATATTTTTTCACATTTTATGTACACAGTGTACAATAAAACCTTATTAAAGGAAAAGCCGCAAAATACCGCAAGAAATTTTAATAAAATCTACAATAATACGCCTTATACCACAAGATGTGTACAATATTTCTTTTGAACAGTGTTAAACAAATTATGTTTCAATGTGTTTCAAGACTAATTGCATTTCGAATCTAACTCCTTAATTTTTTTCAATTTTGATCAAGATTTATGCGTAAAAAATTCAATACGCTCTTATAAAAAGTGTGTTTCACAATATTATAAGATACTATCACTAATGAGTAAGCGATGTATGACAAGAAATTTGAAAGGGAAAGCATGACAATACATAATCAAATAATCTATTTATTATATGTATAAAATAACTTCTCTAATCGAATAATGCATTTGAGAAGCAACAATAACCACAGTAAAAGAAACTCAAAATAAAATGGATTCAGGTCCTTTAGGTATATGTGAATGTAAAAAACGTTGTAAAATTAAAAACAAACGCTAACAGAAAACAACGTGCATGGGTTATAATGGCGAAGTTATTTCATTCCGATTCTTCAAAAGATTCTCCTTTAGCACAATCTATACACATCTTCTTGTTGCATACTAAGTATATTGGCTTCTTACAACAAAAACATAAATAAGCAGTTTTTCTTTTTGCCTTTGCCTCATATAACTTGCAAGTTTTCCGTTGATTTGTAGCTAATTTGTCGCTCTGGCTAGCTTCACCATATCCATTGTTGTTCTCGCCTAATATACAACTTATTGACAAGTTAAGTTCTCTAGGTAGTCTTACATTATATAACCGTTCTTGCATGTATGGTACCATTAATGTCTTAGCTACTTTCGTGAACTCCATTGTGGTCACATTGGATCTGTCTCGGTATAATTGGTGCAAAATGTACGCATTTGTTGTACTCATGTTTAAGATATGATAAAAAATTGCCATTGGTTCACGACGGGTTCAACGACTTGACGAATACACAATACACTTCTGGTCCATGGTATCAACTCCACCTTTGATATTGTTATAAAAGGATATTATCTCAAGTTTTTGGTTAGCAGAATCGGTCCCACCTGAATGATGCATTGATGAAAGTAATAACACTACTTTGTTCCTCTTTAGGAACGTATGACGATATTGTGGGGTTCTTTTGTAAATCCATATAAAGGTGATCCTATTTGGCTCTTTCGCGATGGTAAAGATTCGTTGGGTACTTCCCTGTTATTTTTTTCATAGTTCCTACCATTGTTAGACCATATATCGGTTTACGTAATTTAATGATAGCTTGCGTGGTTATGTCAGCTTTGTCGGCTTTGAAGGCCTGCACGTCTTGAACTTGCAACGACCACGAAATGCAACTAACATTTTGTCCACCGTTGTGTTGCAACCGAATGAGTATGACATTTGTGATTTTTTGTTAAATTTTTGCAGTAATTCTGAAATTGCTGTACTCGGATGGATTAGTTTTCGTACTTCTCGATCGTCTAAAGTCTCGAATCGCATACAATTAGTAAGGACGGTAAACCTTTTGGGGGACAAGGTAAGCCTAAACACATCATTCACCCACCCCAAACTAGATTTCGGGGTGGGCGAGATACTTGTCATCACTGTTTTCCATACTTCAAGTTCTGCTTTAACCACTGATATGTTGCTTTCGGGAAGCAGTGACGAGTACATGGAAATTGCTTCTTCAGTTTCAGAACTGGCAGTAAAATTTGAAGATAGCACACCAGATAATGCTGATACTATTTTACGATATTTGGTAAACCTTTCAACCAACTGTTGAATTGTATGATCAAGAAATGGAATGAACAAATTAATTTAATATATTTAATTGTCTAATGATTTATTTAATTGTTTTCCGACAACGCGTGGCATTCGCAGTATACCACTATTTGTTTCCAGTAATACCTGTGCGTCTTCATAGAGATGAAGATATTCGACGTCAGTGCTGTTTCTCAGGAGTTGTAAGACATTAATAACATCATCTACATGTTTGAATGCCGTGATGAGATCGATGTCAATTGTCATTTGCAATCGTTGAATAATTTTTTTTGAATCTTGTAATAGTTTCATGGTTGTGGACCCATCGTATTTCACACATTGAGAGTAAACTTTTTTGGTTACCGACGGGTAGTAGCTCTTGAAAGTAGGAACCAACAAACTGAACAATCCCAATGCAATTTCTATTTTGAATTTCGTTCGTTCAATTGTAGCAAATTAGGTAGTTCTCTTGATAAAGACGCTAGGACAAACGATTTTAAAAGTGAGGAAGCTAGTAAATGTTTATTTAGTTAAGGTTTAGCAGATATTATTGTATCTGCTAAGCTTTCTTTTGCAGTGTTATATTACTAATACAATAAATCTGTAAATATGTGTTTATAAGACTTTTTGACAACATCTAAGTATGAATTTGTACTAATTTTAGTGAATAACAGTTTTCCTAGTTCGGTCTATATGCCACAACCACCTTACCCCACTCCTAATCCGTATTCTCAAAGTGGTTATCCTCCTGGTGGTTATCCCATTTATCCATCACCTTACCCAGCTTATCCACCACAACCATCTTCGATGATTAATACAGGGACAGGAACGATAAAAGGAGAACATATTAAAGAATCATTATTGACAGCAATAGAAGAAAAATTAATGCGGCGCATGAAAGAAGAGTTCCAACAAAATCAAGCCGAATTGGATACTTTGAAACGTACTCAAGAAGAACTGAAACAAGGTAGTTTGAAATTGCAGGTGATTTTGGAAAGATTAGAAAAAGATAAAAGTGATTTGGATAAAGCTATTGAAAGATTAAGTAATCAGGAATCTATGGATTGGGAATATACCTAAGATGGGTAATTTTAAGTGTTTTAAATTAAAAAAAAAATACAACAAAGGCCACTAAAAAAGTAACTGAGTAAATAAGTGTTTAATCAAAAAATACGAGTTCTTTTTTAATAGAAAGCAATAACAATATTTATTTACAGATAAACTCAAAAATAATGTAATAACCTCTAAATCAGAAGTTTCCAATCTTCTTCAGTATGAATAACTATACAGGATGTATCCGAACGGAGCCTACGATATTACCTAGTAATATCGATCCGATCCGAATCATTGCAACAAACTTCTAGGGGTGATTCTTTAGTGAATTTGAAGGGTACTTTAATTGAGAAAATCTTTTATGAAAATTTTTTATTATTTTTTGAAATTAATAATCTTGTTTTAAAAAATCACGAAAAATCGAATTGTTAAGATATCTTAATGAAGCATTCATGATTTATAGGGGAAAGTGTCTACTTTCTTGTGAGGACACCGAATCTTGAAAATATTTATTCGCTTTTGAGATATAACTCATTAAATTTAGCGTGAACATTTATGGCTATATTTATGGAATTCTTGAGATATTTTAATCATACATTCAAAATGTATAGAAGTGTCTGTTTTGTCCTGGTGAGAACCAAATTAGAAAATCTTTATTCGTTTTTGAGATAAAGATTATTTAAGTTATATATATACAATTTTTTATATTCAACAATTTTGACTAATTTTGAACGAATTTTGACACATTTTGAATCGATTTTAATACATTTTGATTCAACTTTGACTCATTTTGACATATTTTTAATGCCTCATTTCTCAAAGAGACTCATCTCGAAGGGATTTTGACGAAATCGACACAATTTTGACATAATTGGAATCAATTTTGACTCAGCTTAAAACAATTTTGAGTCTCTTTGAGTCACCTTTCTCTCATTCTTATTATCTCTTGTTTCTTCTAGACATCTTAATTCAATCTGGGTCAATTTTGAATAATTTTGACACATCTTTGACTCCTTTGACATACTTAGGAGAAACTCACAGTCAGTAATCAGACCTGCGCAGTAGTTAACTATGCAGTCAAGTATTCATTGCGTTAAAGTAGTTGTATTTTAACTAACTTCTACGTCTGTTCTGTTAGCAGTTATACTCCCTTGTGTTATGCTTGCATAAAACTTTCGAATCATAAAGATTTAGTAAAATATAAATTAGAGATAAAGTTATTACAAACTTTTGTTTTTTTTAACAACTTTCAATTTTAATTAATCTTAATTTAATCTAACTTTTAACGATTCACGTGACCCACACGTGAGTCACGTGATTCATGTATAATATTCACGTGAGTGGCGTGCGTGAATCGTGTGGGTATAAATCGTGAACGAGCGTGTCTCTACAATATTTATTTATTTATTCATTCAAGATAAACAGGGTTTCCCCTAATTCATAGCATATAGTAAGAAAAATGAAGGACTTGATACAATTCACAGAAATTATTAAATATAGTATTATTATTAATAAATTATTAAATATGCTATTATTATTATTTTAATAGGTACAATATAGGAGGCAGTTTGACAATAAATATTATTTAAAATAATATAAACATTAATATAAATAATAAAATGTCGCTGTTATTTGGATTATATCCTTGTTAACTGTATTCTAATAAATCTTAAAAATACTTTAATAACTAGGATGTATTGTAATTTGCCATTTCATTGTTGCTAAATCATTCTGGCAAAAGTAACTTTGAAAACTTTCTGTAACTTTCTGAGGGCTTCAATTAACTTTAAACCGCATTAGTGATTCCCTGTCAGTTGAATTGAGATTCGAACTAAAATAATCAATTCAAATTCAAAATCATTTAATCATTTTTAGTTTTATCACTCTTGTTTATTATACTTTTATTTATAATTTGCTTTTATATCGGTTGGCAATGAATTTTCGCGTGACATATTAAATCAGCCGGTTTCTAGTTTTTTGGTAGTCGAGCAGGTAAAAATTGACAAGTAGTGAACGAGCAGAGGGGAATGCAAGCCGTTCGCTGTAATGAGATGTTCGCAATTTCGCTGTAACGAATTAGTTCGTTATACATTATGAATAATAGAGGCATTAAGAGCAAAAGTGGACTAACCCACATATATTATACGCTGGGGTTAGTCCACTTTTGCACTCAACGCCTCAATAATGAATAAGTTTATTAGTATTTTGTTCATATTGTAATTAACATTTTTTTTAAGTAATCATGCTTTAAAACGGGTTTTGTTAGCAAACCTTTAAATTGTGATATAAATAATGAATTCGATAACAAATCAGATGTGGGTTACCTGTGTATAGTATAGAGAGCCGTTAAAACTTCAGCTCTTGTAGGGGGTGTTATTTACCACTTATTCCTCATCACCTTCATCGCTTTCTTCACTTTCTTACCATTCTTGGCTTGCATTCACTAATGGTAAATCGATTTCAATTGCTTCTGAAGTCACTACCTCACTGTCAATAGTGCAATATTCGTCAAAACTAACTTGTTTAGGTACTGACAAGATGTGTTGATAATTTTCCCATTCTACATCAGTAAATTCAGCCTACAATGTAGACAATAAAAGCATGTAAAGTAAAAAGTTACTAAGAAGAACTAATTATCGATGAATGCTTACGATCGTTAACTGATTGTCCTCATTTCTTCTTGAGAGTCAGTTGTCCACGCTTTGTTAAAACAATTTTTTATAATGTTTGATGTTACTGATACTGATGATATGTTACACGATATCGCATCTTCATGCACGCAATGAATAGGTGATCAAGAGGTTGGAGTGCACTCGTTGTGTTAAGTGGAAAATAAATCACCTTCACATTGTCCAAATTGATATCCTTAACATTATGTGCAGCACAATTGCCCATCGTTAGCAATACTTTTCTGTTTTGCGCTGCCATCTTTGGCTGGAAATGAATAAGCCATTCTCGAAATGTCACAGACGTTACCCACGCATTTTTTTTATTACTATAATGGCACGGTAAATGGGAACGATCTATTTTATTTAAATATCTGGGATTTTTTGACTTTCCTACTATCCACGGATTTAATTTTTCGAATCTATCTGCATTGCAACATAAAACTGCTGTTACTCTTTCTTTGCTTTTAGTGCCACCGTAACACTTTTTACCTTTAAAATCCAAAGTACGGTTTGGCATAAGATTATAAAGAACACCAGTTTCATTAATGTTAAAAACATCTTTATCACGATAGGCGTTTCGTATAAATTTGATATTATGAGAGAAGACAGGAGCTTCTCTCATCTATAGTAAGCACATTAACTTCATTTTCTTCTCCAGATAAGGCGTGGTTTGAAATACCGTGCCTACTCTTAAATCTGTGCAACCACCCAGATGAAAAATCACATCCTATTATGTTCAATTCAGCAACGATTGATTTTGCCTTATAATGTTTTATGATTCATTATAATTTTGCCTTAATTTTCGTTATAATGAAAAAAATGGTATATAAAATGTATTGAAGATATTTGTTGCATAATTTTGATTCGCAATAACGGTCATTTCGTTAAATCGATGTTCGCTATATAGGGGGTTTACTATAATTGTTAATTTGCGAAAGGAAGGAAAATCATTATGAGAAATAGGTAAAATAGTTAAAAATCCCATTCAACCCTGTAGTATATAGCAACGAAATATCAAGAACAACAAACTTGTGAAAATACACCACGTACGGGCAGACCTAATAAATTAAGTGCTATTCGCAAGGTAATTAATGCGCGAATCCGCGAATCAGTGCACTGGCCAAAACGATAGAACATGATTACGGCGTGCATGTTGTACCAGAAACAGTAAGAATTGTACTGCGAGAACAAGTTTTACACGGACAAGTTCCCAGGAAGAAGCCCTATATTAGTAAGAAAAACAAAACGCTACGTTACGAATTCGCTAAAAAGCATTACAACAAACCGATATCATTTTGGGAGTCCGTTCAGCGACGAATCAAAATTTAATGTTTTCGGATCCGATGGAAGAAATATGGTGTGGCGTAAGAAGAATGAGCACTTGAAAACAAAAAAATTATGTGTTACTGTGAAACATGGAGGCGGAGGCGTTCTTGTCTGGGGGTGTATGAGCGCTGCAGGTGTTGCAAACTTAGTATTCATAGATGGTATTATGGATCAACATGTATACCTCAACATTTCGCAAAAAAATTTACATGTAAGTGCCCAAAATTTTAACCAAAATGAGTCATTTATCTTTCAACAGGATAATGACCCTAAACACACAGCAAAACGGGTGAAAGAATGTCTAGTTTATACAGTGGGAAAACAACCCAATACACCCCACAATCGGCCAATATGAATCCTATCGAGCACTTATGGGATGAAATTGGACAGAGGATTTGTAAGCACGAAATTAAAAATAAACAACAGCTTAAGATGGCAATTATTGAAGAGTGGAATAAAATAGACGACATAGTAACAAAAAAAATTAGTACGTGGAATGCCAAAGTGACTATTGGAAGGTTTATGTACTAAAGGAGGATCTACAAGCTATTAAAGGAATTAAAATAGCAACATATTGATGTTTTATTTTGTTATAAATTTTCTGTACGGAGACTTTTTTGACGTCGTCTTTATACCTCTACCCTTATAACCACGTTTATTTATGTTTTGTAAAATAAAGTTTTCGTTTTTATGATGCTGGTTTGTTTTCTTACTTATTACAACATATCCTGGAATAATATTTCGGTCTTAAACATCATATTAAATAAATTAGAGGGGGTAACTTGAAAATGTTGTAAAGTGTACGGAGACTTTTTTGACTCAGTGTACAAAAACTTAAAAATAATACAGTAACCTCTAACCCTTAACTGGCGTCGTAACTATTTTGTACGTTATCACCGTCGTGACGTCCCTGGGAAACATTCAATATGCTCTTATAAAAAGTGTGTTTCACATTATTATAAGATACTATCACTAATGAGTAAGCGATGTATGACAAGAAATTTGAGAGGGAAAACATAACAATACATAACACTACTTTACAAGAAAAATCTCAGACTGTGATATTTTTTTTATAACGTAGAATGTTGTACTGACTTCAACTCGGTCTTCAGTTTTTCGCTATCACGACCAGTTTTCAAGATATACCCAAATATGTGGAAAATCCTAAATTAAAAAACACAGTAACGGTTCATGTTCAGTATATTTGTTGACAACAAAAGAAGCCAGGCGTGGATTAGATTTTTAGAAAGCCATAAGGATGAGAATTCTCGCGAAATAATTTCTGCAATTTCTAACTTACTGCACAATTACCATACCATAAATGCAAACATGTTTCTCAAAATCCATTTTCTCCATTTGCACTTAGATTTCTTTCCATGCAATCTTGGAGCTGAAAGTGACGAACAAGGCGAGCGGTTCCATCAAGATTTAATGACATTGGAAATATGTTATCAAGGTTACTGGGAGACACAGAAATGATGGGAGATTATCCTATAGAATTCTGGAGTGTTATTAGAGAAATCGACCCAAAACATACGAAAAATTGTCGAAAAGTAATCTTATTCCGCACTATACTAACAATAGGTAAAGTAGTATACATTAAATATAAAATTTAATTCCATAAAAGTTCTGTAATATAATTTGCTGTATAAACCTAGTCAATATAAATAAAAAGACAAAGAAAAGTATCGCTTGTAAGATCAGCCAAACACCTAACTGCACATAGTGGAACTCTTCCAAAACCAAATCCTCCTGACCAATTATGCTAAATGTTCAATATTTAGAATAGCTAAAATAATATTGATTTTAGTGAATTTAATGTTTATACTTACTGTCTGCAACAGTTAAAATATCTCTTTATTAAAAACAAAATTGTTCGTAATAATGTTTCAACAATACAGTGAAAATGGCAAAAATAAAATTTTGCACGATTGTCGTAAATTAACGATATCTCTGGTAATATACATTCGACCATGGTGTCCAATGCTTCAAAATTTAGAGAATTAAATGTTCTACAGGATAGAATAGCTTTTTTGTTCATATGTAATAATTTTTTGTTCCGGTGCGATTTAGTGAAAAGACAATGGGAAAAAAGTCAAAAAATTTGATTTTGTTGAGTTCTTTTAGGCTGTAGCAAAATAATGGAAAGACCCATTTATGCGTTCAATACTTCAAAATGTTCGCCTGGATCTCAACTTTCATGTCCATATAGTTACAGAAGTACACTATGCCAAATAATAAATATACTGAACATGAACAGTTACTGTGTTTGAAACTGAAGACAGTTTCAGAATCAGCCCAACATTCTACGTTATAAAGAAATCGCAGACTTTGAGGAAAAATTTGATTAAAATTTGTAGTGTAATTTAAATATGACCTCTGTGAGTGGGAAGGTGTAGCGAGAGAAAAATATAAAACTGCATTACCAACCATAACCAAATTAAAATCAAAATATTAGTTGTAATAAGAAATAAAAGGAGAAAATTAAAATCCAATAATAAAGGAAAAGAAACAAACAAACTTTTGGCAGACAGGGGTTAATAAAAATTAAACAAAAAATATAACTTTAACAGCATTCGCAAGTATGTAGAAAAAACTTGAATATTCCCTTATTTTAGCGCGTTTAAATGTACTTCCATAAGAGATGTATTAGAAATAAACAATAATACAAAAAAAAATAATAAATCAAACCAACGAGATCGTGATACCTTTAAACAAAAGGAGAAAAAATATAGGAAAAGAAACAAACAAACTTTTAACAAATAGGGGTTAATAAAAATTAAAGAAAAATACAACCGTAACAGCATTTGCAAGTATGTAGAAAAAACTTGAATATTCTCTTATTTTAGCTCGTTTAAATGTACTTCTTTAAAAGAAGTATGAGAAACGTTTATGCAAATTGTCATCTTTTTACTCTAATATTAGTGGTTAAAATTTTACCATGACTTACAGACCACCATGTATAATTCAAAAATAATTCATATTCTGTCACAATTTTCAAATAAATAACATCATGCTTTACATTAAGTACTTGAGATTCCTTAGCTTGTTTATAATTAGATTAAATAAAACTGATTTAAATTGGCAATTTATTTTTGTTATATCAGCATCAAATAAACTGAAGTAGTCTGCAATCTACAAAACACAATTTATCTCATCGCGATTAAAACAAGTGCATAGTGATTCCGTTTGGGATAAATTGACTTATAATTATTATTGAAATGGAAACTGGTAATTTTCGAGTAGTGGTACAAATTAGTACAAAATAAGTACAGTAAAGCTTCGCTAATCCGAATCAATTAAAACCAGGTTAACTCAAATTACGGAAGCATGTGGATTATTGAAGTCATATTTAGATGTTGTCAAAAAGTTTTATAAACACATATTTACAGATTTATATTATTAGATAATAATAACTTTAACTAAATAAGCTTTTACTAGCTTGGTCTCTTTTAAAATCGTCGGTCCTAGTGTCTTCATGAAGAGATCTGCCTAATTTGCTGGAATATAATACCTATTCCCAGATTCCTCTTCATAACAGTCCTAAGATATTTGGTAAATCAATTTGTAAAGTTCTCTATTTCAGAAACTATTAATTACAGAGGCCTTCGTTAAAAAATGTCTTCAGATGTACTACTAAACCCAACCCAACCCATTATATTTAAATTGAAGTAAAACTAGCACTAACACTAGAATTAGAACCGTTCGGGTTCCGAATGTTTCTAGTTCTAGATCTAGAGGAAGATCTAATGATATAAGACCAGAACTAACACTAGGTATAGAACTGGAATGTTTTGGGTCTTCAGCCGCACGGCTAAGCCCGAACCTTTCCACTTTTAGGTTAAAACATGTATAGTTCGAACATACGGTTTAATTTAGCGTACCACGTGCGAGGTGGGGAATATTTGTGAGGGTGGCTTGAGTCTGGTTAAATTCAGGTTTTACATATTGGTTTGTGACACCAGACTCAAGTAACCTATTGGGTATAAATAATTTATATTTCTTAGATTATTGATCCTTGTACTTAGATATGTACTATAATTTAATTTGTGTTGTTTTACTTTTTAAAATGTTAATTTTTGAATTTTATTAGTGTGGTTAATGAACCAGTTTTTCTTTCGAATTGGCATCAATTCATACACCTTATACCGAACCGCATTCCACCGAATTTTCCGCAACAAGGTCTAGTGTTAGTTCTAGTTTTACTTCAATTGGAATACAAAAATACATCAAAAAAATGTCTTCAGATACATAGCTAAATTCAACCCAATATATGTGTTTATAATATTAATATATGTGAGCATCTGGATGTAATGATGCTGGATGCTTCATCAGGACATTCGACTTATTTGATTTAGCTTTTTGCTACTCGCACCAGCTCTCGGACCTTGGCGGACAATATTGGTGACTTAATTATTCATCTGTAGTATACATGTGATAATAAGTAGACGTCATCACTTTTTTTTCAGATCATCTGCACTGTTGATGTTTCTGCTGATAGCAAAACTGTAGTATGTCTAGACCGTGTCTGAGGACGCATGCTAAACCCGAACCTTTCCACTTCTAGGTTTAGTGTTAGTTTTAGTTTTACTTCAATTGAAATACACAGGGTTGCCAAATCAGTTTGCAAAGTACTGCCTTCCGGAAACTATTCATGGTAGAGGCCTTCGTTAAAAAAATGTCATCAGATGCATGGCTACATCCAACCCAACCCTTTATATTTAAATTGAGTTGAGTTAGGTTGGACGAATGAAATGAGTGCTGTTCCTCTTTTCATACAACATTTAACGCTAAAGAAAATTTGTTTGCACTTCAAAGGGGACACTAGGTACATGATGGGGATGCCATGCATTTCATTGCAAAAACAGGCGCACCCCTGGTGTTGGCGCCCAGGACTGTAGTCCTATTAGCCCGTAGGTTTAAGATGGCGCTATTCTTCTTCCTCATCTGACTATTCAAATACATCTAGCATTTTGTTAATAAATTGCAAGGATTTGCAAACATTGGGAAGCATGAACTCAGCGATTTTAATAGTGTTTAAGAAATAAAGAGTTTAAATTAAGTTAGAGAAGATTGTCTTACTTTTCCTTTTTTTTTGAACAAAACTTTGATGAAAGCACTCACTATTTTATAATATTAGAAAAAAACTGATTGAACTTGAATTTTTGGGAGAACTAACGAACTTTATTGATCGAGAGTTTTCAAGAGATCACATTCTGTACAAAAAATGACTTTTTCAGGGAAAAGAGAAAACAAACAACTTGCTGGATCGATTTTTGTGTGAGCAAAATAGAAAATGAAATAAATTATAGTTAATGAATTTAAATTATAGCTTTAAAATGGAACAAATAAAATCAAACAAATTAAAATAAAATAAAGAAATAAGTTAATATTTTCAACAACTAGAAACCATTCAGTGTTTTTGAAATATCGTCTTCTTCTACTATCTTTTACCAATTTGGATTACAAGGGACACAATGCAAATTTTACATTTTCTAATTTTGTTCGGATTACAAGGGAATTCGGATTAATAATCTGCCGGTAAAATGGAAGTCGATGCAATTGTAGAGAAGTTTTTGAGGTCTGAAGTAGTCGAAAACGTTCAAGTAATCTTACAATTAGAACAAAATCCACATGATAATAATAGGAAAGCACGAAAAAATACAAAAATATTAAAATCTGAATTAATAAGAAAACTGAAACACTTAATATATAGGTATGATTGGTTAAATCAATACGGAATGACCTTCTCTAATACCCTATTCAGTTTCCTACACTACCTACCAAACACCCTGTATCAAATTTTCTTAAAAAGTTTCAACATTATATTGAAACAACTGTATTTTTAAATGCTTAATTCTTTTTGGTTCACATAAACGTTGGAAACAATTTAAATGCATTGTGATGCAAAAAATGTTTTGCCACAAATTTCTTTTGTATGTACGTGTTATTATTATTGTCATTATTCCCTTACATCTCACCATTGATGAATTTTCGCGTTTCCGGAACAAACTGAAGAGGGGTGGATTCAATATTAAAACAAGGGCACCACACCATTTAAAACACAGAAATCCATCAATGGTCAGATGTGAGGGAATAATGACAATAATAACAACATATACGCACAAACGAAAACCTAGAAGGAAAAGTAAGCTTAACATATTTTATTGATAGAATAAAGAAATATTAAATTGTAGAAATATATAATAATTAATAATACACAATAGCAAGGAGTAATAAAAAAAAAGTTTAATGTTGTTAATGTGGCTGAATAATGCGTTTTTTAAACTAAAAATAAATACAAAAGATTACAAGAAAAATTAAAAAAATTATATAAAAAAATAAGTACTTACTCAAAAGATTTATAAATTAATATGATCTGACTACTTGCATTTATTTTAGGCCTAAATAAATAAACGGTCCCGTACGCAATCGGAACACAAACGCTCATATTAGTTATCGATATTTTCGAATTTCGGATTCCAGAAGAGCCAAGAACATCGGGATCATTGGTATTGCTGTTTTTTATTGTCTCTTCTCTTCTTGTTTCGTCCAAAAGGCAATGTGGTATCACCGGAATATCGATTGTTATCTTCATCAAACATCGTTTTATTTGATGAAGCACTGTTGTCGCTTTCATCCATGTTAACAGCTTCTTTGTACATGACGATATCGATAAGATGTTGCCTTTCGCTGTATTTCTCTTTAGTTTTCTTAGCGTGCGAGACACAGTTTTGTCAGATTTGTGGCGTCACTGAAGCGGTAGCATCGTGACACAAAATGAGAACATCGTCAATTTTATAGATATTGTTCTTTGCCACTTTGTTTTTAACATAAGCCTATATTAAATGAATTGCGCTAAATTCACAGTATGCAACTGGTAACCAAAGTAATTTTACCTCGTCACCCCTAATTTCTTGTACTAAAGCATCTAATAGATAACGTCTCTGATAATGATAAGGACGTGACAGCAGTAAAAGTTGTGGTCTGGTCATTGATGAAAATGAAGTATAACCTTCAGGTAGCGACGCATTTCTCTTATGAAGCCATCTGATGACATCCCCTTTTTTCGACAATATTCGGATGTTCCATTAATATTGGTTTATTGTTCAAGTTTTTAGTAGTAATCAAACATCAGCCTCCTAATAACTCTTTGCTGTTTCTCGATGCATTCTATTTTCTTTCAAAATTCTACAGATATTAGTTCCAGGCTATTATGTTTAAATTTATATGCATTATTTATGTCTTATATTCAAAAAATACTTATTGAGTTTGTAATAAAACAATTTTATCTAAAATTTTAAATATCTTTGTTTCTTATTTCTGTTTCTCTTTAATTTATAATTCCATTAAATTGCTCATAAAAAATTAGGGAGACCTAATTTTGAAAAACTGATAACGGTGTCCGATAAACGACATTATTCAACACATTTTGGTAAAAATCGCGTTGAAATTCGCCCGGTCATTTTCAAAATAATCGCTTCTTACTAAACCGCGATTTTCCGCAAAACTATATGGAATATCGATAAAATAAAATATGCCCCACATTAAGAACACATCGGGTTATCATCAGTTCAAATTTTAATTTTTTTCGTCGAATAGTTTTTGAGAAAAAAAGCGCAAAGTAGACAATGTTGCTTCCACCCTCAAAAATCGGATACTCGTTTCACTTAACTAGCGATAAATGAAAATCCGCAGATCCAAAAAATTCCAAATTAACATATGATACATAAAAATGTTCACTTATTACAAGAAACTTAACCGCAATTTTTTTATCGAGCGATTTCGAAGATATCGATCTCTAAAGTGAGGGGCCTTAACCTTTGGTAAGGATAGTTGTAAATAGATAGAAAAAATAGTTTTATATAAATTGTACGCTAGTTTAAAATTAAAGTATTAAAAAAAAAATGAATTAATTTGCAATTATTAAATCTGTTGAAATTATTATTTATTAAGCTTGAGAGGAAAAGGATTCTGAGGACGAAGAAATAAATACTTGCTATTTCTTCCTCTTTTCCAATATGGTTGACAATTGACGATCAATATAACAAGAACAACCGGACGTTGCTCTACAATGGTTCCAAAATTCAAAAAAAGAAGACGATTGTACGTGATTAAAGTTGATCGTAGAATTCATGGTATTTGATATTTACGTTTTATTGAATCCGAAATAAAAAAAAATGTAATTAAAAGTTGTAATTAAAAGCCTTAGACGTGTGGCGGCTTAAAGAAATTGAAAAGACAATAAATCGTGATCTTAGTGTAGCTTAGTTGGGAAAATCCCCTTACTGACCTCGTCTTCTCTACTTCGTCTTCTCTACCTCGTCTTCAAAAAAAGATAATAATACTCAAATGGGCGCCGAACAGAATTCTAAAATTTTGCTTACTTTTCGAAACGTTACACACTCCACGATGCAATTAAAATCGAAAGAGAGAGTAATTTCGCCTTAAAACTCCCCCTTTATACCTACACGATTTTCAAAAAAAAAACTCGGAACCGGCTAACATTGCACGCGAAAATCCTCAAAATACCTTCAACAACCAAAGTAAACTGTTATTATAGATTAAAATTAAATAAACGTTAAATCAAGTTGCCAGAAAAACAAAATAAGTTAAACTGACCGAAACTGAATTTATATTATTAATAAAACGCAGAATCTAAAAGAACTAATTATGCTAATTAAATTCCCTAGATTTCTAAAGTATCACGCTTTGTCGAAATTTTGGCTCGAAAAGTCACGCGACAAGTTTAAATTTCAATTAAAAGGTTATTTAGTGAATCAACATAAAAGATCAATCAAGCAAATTCCCTAGACTT
This sequence comes from Onthophagus sagittarius, assembly GCA_036711965.1. NCBI lineage: Eukaryota > Metazoa > Arthropoda > Insecta > Coleoptera > Scarabaeidae > Onthophagus > Onthophagus sagittarius. The sequence continues at coordinate 24,500,133 of JASERS010000001.1, read as the reverse complement.
CCCAAATTACTAGTCAAAGTAAACTTCGACTTATCAATAAAATTCTGTTGTATACATATGTACAGATGGTTCAATTTTGATATCCGAGTAGACTGTCTTGGAAATTATAAAAAGACTTGAGATGCTTCCAGATGACTTGATATTGCATTATCATATATAATTTGCTACCAAAAGACAGGATACAGCCTCTAGATAAACTAATACTCATTCTAGAAAAATTGATATTGCTTCCAGAAGACTGATAGTGCTTCTAGAAGATTTAAAATGTTTCCAGAAGACTAATACTACTTGCAGAAGACTTAAAATGTTTCCAGATCACTTACAATGATTCCAGACTAATTATAATACTTCCAGAAAACTTGCAATGCTTTAATATGACTTGACATTGTATCTACAACTTGATTTGCTGTCAGAAGACTGGACATTGCCTCTAGATGATTTGATACTGTTTCTAAAAAACTTGATATTGTTTTCAGAAGAGTTGAAATGTTTCCAGAAGATTAATACTGCTTCTAGATGACTTAAAACGTTTCCAGACGACTTACAATACGTTTAGACGACTTACAATGCTTTTAGACGACTTTCTATGTTTCTAAAAGACCTTATATTACTGTTAGAAGACATGAAATTCTTCAAAATTACTTAAAATGCTTCTAAAATACTGGATATTGCTTTCAAAAGACTTGATACTGCTTCTAGATGGTTTAAAATCCTCCCAAAAGACTCGATACTGCCTCTATAAGACTTTATACTGCCCCTAGAAGATTTGAAATGCTTCCAGAAGACTTGACAAGTTCCAGATGACTTGATACTACTTCTAGAAGATTTAAGATGGTTACACAAGTCTCGACATTGGCTCTGATAGGCTTAATATTGCTTCCAGACGATTTGAAATTGTCCAGAAGACTTGATACTGCTCCTAGAAAATTTAAATTGCTTCCAAAAGATTTGGAATGCTTACACAAGATTGGATACTGCTTCTAGAAAACTTGATATTACTTTCAGAATACTTGACATTGCCTCTATAAGGCTTAATTGAAATGCTCCCAGAAAACTAATTTATTTGGTACCAACCGTATTTTCTTTGCAAATCTTTCTTAATGCTCCCAAACTTCTAAATGACAAATCTTCTTCCATGAAATCCCGGCATGAATCCGGGATATACTGGGACTGTACTAAAACTGAAATGTACAAGTATCTTAAAATTGAGGTACTATTCCTAAGATGACTAATTGTTTAATTGTTAAGACTTCAAGACATTAAAGATGGCATTTGCACCTCCTAGCGGTCACCTTAGAATCCTGAAAATAATTTCCAGTATTTTCTTTTAGCTACTTTAGTCATAAAGTTTTTTCCTGCAAGTCTACTATCAAATAATTGCCAGTATTTTCTCTTAGCCACGATTTTATGACTAATAAAATCTGTTCCTGCAAGTTTGACTATCAACTTACGAAGTCTTTTAGCAATTTACAACTGCTGGTTCGTCGGACCGCCACCATCCATTCAAGTTAACATTTTTTTTTTCAAGATATGTGTTCTTGATTACGAAATGGGGGTTTACGTTCGAAAAGATTAACAGATTTTTAAATATATAATACTGGAGAAGTGAGTTTGTAAATATAATTATTTTGGACGTCTTTTACGATTAATTGCGCAAGTGAAGAACGATCTCGGGATTAAACGAGGACACAAGCTGTGTAACTCATCTCCACAAAGTTCGAAATCAAGTAGAGGATTATCAAAATTTGTGAAATGACTCAAACGGTTCGTCGTTTTAATTACACTGACGTCACTCTGAAATTACTACCAAAGAAACGGCAGATGAGCGTTTTTATAATGCGTTTTTAGGGCTAGATCCAGCAATTTGTGTAACATTAGGATGCAAAATAGAGGATTCTAAGAATTCTGCAGCCAACTGATTTATCTTTAGAGCATCAGTGGTACATCTAACACAATCTTCGCAGCTTCATAAGCGCCGGTTTTTGAAAAGATGTATGGATGCTGGATACTGAAATACTGAATTGGGAAAAGACTCAAATGGCGAATGACAGTTCTCAAAAAAAGAGTGAAATGAAAAATGCCTTTTTTTAATTTGCAATAGAAATGCCTTATGTCAGCAGTGATTACAGCTTTACAAGTAGTATTTGGTATTTTTGAAGCAAATGCAAATCATATTAACAGTTTCTTGCTTTTTGCAACAAAATTGTCTTCCTTAAGAGTTTGCATTTTCAAACAACATTTTCTGCCAGCAGTTTTATAAACGGTATCAAGTCTTTTGAAGCGTTTCAAATCTTCTAGTTTTCCAGCTGCAGTATAAAATCTTGTGAAAGTAGTTCAAGTCTACTGCAAGCAATATTAAGGCTTTTAGAAGCATTATGAAGTCTTCCAGAGGCAGTATCAAATCTTTTGGAAACAGTTCAAGCGTCCTAAAGGCTTATTAAGTTTGTTTTAAGCAGTATCAGCCATCGAAGAAACGAAAGGTGAAGTTTAGTAATGTTCTCGAACCGGGAACGGAGTAAGGTCCATGTTTTTAACTACCTATACGTAAAAGCGTTTCAAGATAGATCACAGAAACAGCTTGATATTGTGGAACGTATGTTTTGTAGATTTAGAATGCGTTCTTTTCTAATGGATTTTTAAGTCATTATGTATTTTCTTAACAAATAATTTTTGTTTCTTTTGTGTTTGTACATACTCTTCTTTCTCGTAACTTTTTAGTTTACTTTTAAATAAGCGATGAGCTTTTGGCAGTGACATATGCTAATAAACGGTGACCACGGTACTTTAATAATCTAAGGACTTTAATGCTAATAATTTAAATAGGACTTCTGTGAATGGAAAGGTGTACTAAAAGTAAATATAAAACTGCATTACCAACCATAACCAAATCAAAATCTAAATATTAGTTGTAATAAACTGATTACAAAAAAAAATAATAAATCAAACCAACGAGATCGTGATACCTTTAAACAAAAGGAGAAAAAATAAAGGAAAAGAAATAAACAAACTTTTAAAAAATAGGGGTTAACAGCATTCGAAAGTATGTAGAAAAAACTTGAATATTCTCTTATTTTAGCTCGTTTAAATGTACTTCTTTAAAAGAAGTATATGAAACGTTTATGCAAATCGTCATCTTTTTACTCTAATATTAGTGGTTAAAATTATACCAGGAACTACAAACACACCATGTATAATTCAAAAATAATTCATATTCTGTCACAATTTTCAAATAAATAACATCATGCTCTACATTAAGTACTTGAGATTCCTTAGCTTGTTTAAAATTAGATTAAATAAAACTGATTTAAATTGGCAATTTATTTTTGTTGTATCAGCATCAAATCAACTTAAGTAGTCTGCAATCTACAAAACACGACGATTTATCTCATCGCGATTAAAACAAGTCTATAATGTTTCTGTTTGGGCTAAATTGACTCACAATAATTATTGAAACGGAAACTGGTAATCCCCACAACGTTTTAAAAATTTCTTTCCCACCATACATCGAAGTCCACCGGTGCGAATACGAAATTTACCATCACCTCAAGAACGAAAATATAAACTACCTGTTCGTGATGCGAGTAGAAAGTCGTCCGACACCGGTTATGCTTGTGGTGTAGTTGATATTGCACTAATTTTTGAAAAAACAAAGAAAAAATCGAAAGGTTTTAAAAAACGAAGGTAAGTTGATTTTTTTAAATATTAAATTTGCATAAAATGAGTCTTCTCCAAGAATCGATTAAATTTCACGGTCACTCTTCATCGCACGTTTACGCATATATTTTAAAAAGAATTTACAATGTTTATAATTAGAAATGAATTGGGAATGACACACCGTAAATATGAGTTTTACTATAAGAATCGTGACGACATTCACGTTTTGTTTGTTTGTATAAACATTCGTTGAGTGTCTCACTTAGAGAGAGTTTCTTAATATTACCCGCATTTAAGTATAAATGATGCAACAAAAAATTAGGTTATTTACAATCGGAAAGTTTTAACATATTCAGTGTAACCTGTTTTTCATTATTACGTTTTATGTAAAAGTTATCAATTACGTTTCAGTAATTTTTGATTATAATCAAAATTAATCTTTCCAGTAAAAAATCATGAACAAAATTATTAAAGCATTATTTCGAAAAAAACCAATTGACTTAAAAGAAAAAAGCGAGTTAAAACGGGTTTTGGGACTATGGGATTTAACATTTCTTGGACTTGGAGTTACCTTAGGGCTTGGAACTTACGTCTTGGCCGGATCGGTGGCTAAAATACATGCAGGTCCGGCTGTTTGCATTTCTTTTTTCATTGCGGCCGTGGCCTCTGCTTTGGCAGGTATAAAAGTGTCTTAGAACTTTTAAAAATTATTTTATTATTATTTTTTTTAGGGTTGTGTTATGCTGAATTTGCGTGTAGAGTTCCTAAAGCAGGTTCAGCCTACATTTATAGTTATGTTACAATGGGCGAATTTATAGCGTACATAATCGGTTGGAATTTAGTTCTTGAGTATGTAATAGGTACTGCTGGATTGGCAAGAGGATTAAGCGATTACATAGACGCATTAACAAATAATACTATTAGTACAGCGTTTCGGGATGCGATGCCTATTGATGTTGAATTTTTATCGAGTTATCCCGATTTTTTTTCTTTAGGCATGATGATTATTCTAATCGGTAATAATAATTTTTAGCTCATTTCTTTTGTACATTATCACCTTTTTTTCAAGTTATTATGTCTAATGGAGCAAAAGAATCGTCGATATTAAACAGTGTTCTAACCGTCTTGAATATAGTAGTTGTGTTGATTGTTGTTGGATTTGGAGCTGCTGTTATTAATTTTGATTTTTGGAGTATTCCAAAAGAAAATATTCCTGAAGGTGTAAGAGGGGGGGAAGGAGGCTTTGTTCCTTTTGGTTTGCAAGGAATTTTAACCGGAGCTGCTCAATGTTTCTTTGCTTTCGTTGGATTCGATGCAGTTGCAACGACAGCAGATGAAGCTAGAAACCCACAAAGAATGATCCCGCTTGCCATAATTTTGTGCCTATTTATAAGTTTTCTAGCATATTTTGGTGTATCCACTGTTTTAACGTTAATGTGTCCTTATTACGCACAAGTAACTAAAAATGTTAGTTATAAGCTTTTAAACATTTTTAACCGCTTATTTTTTAGGACGATAAAGCTCCATTTCCTGCTGCATTTGATTACGCTAACTGGCCCAGCATTAAATGGATAGCTTCGGTTGGTGCAATTATTGCTATGGCATCAACTTTAGTTGCTAATTTATTTACATTACCTCGTATTTTGTATTCTATGGCTAAAGATGGATTATTATTTAAACAATTATCTTATATTAGTAATAGAACCAAAACTCCCGTTATAGCTACTGTTGCAACTGGTTTATTTGCCGGTAAGTAAATTATTATAACAAAATACACTCAACATAAAAATTATTGTTTCAAATTTTTTAGGAATTATGGCTACAATTTTTGATATCAACCAATTAGTAGAGATGCTTTCCATTGGAACGTTGATTGCTTATACAATTGTATCTCTTTGTGTCTTAATGTTAAGGTACAATCTTATTTATGGTCGCTTTAATATTGTATTACATCCTATTATCAGAATTGGACCTTAAAGTTAATTCATTACATTTAAACTGAATTGCATTGGATTCATCATCATGTAATTGCAGATCAGATAATGTAGACTTAGTTTTCTCAGGTTTATTGGGTGAAAGTGTTCACTGAGCATAGTGTGTTTGGCTTTGTCATATTTAACACGTGTTAATTACATCATATTATTATACTAAGGCGGTACAGTTGAATAACATTTGCTAACATTGTTGGGTTTCACATGGCAAAATTAATATCGATAACATTTTGGTAAATTTATTAACATTTTAGTAAATATAGATCATTTGAAATTGTAGATGCAGTAGTGTTTAAAAAGACTCATTGATTTCTTGTTTGGAAGCACTCATGTTAAAGGATGCGCTTTCTTAGTTACTTACTCCAGTCCCTGTAGAACGTTGGTTCTCCTTACTATTGCTTTGCAGTTTTTCTTGCAGAGTTTCATGTCAACTTCCATTTTCTCCAGCTGTTGTCTGCAAAGTCAATCATGAAGTCATCGAATCTCAGATTTCTGTGGTATGTTCAAGCCAGCTAAGTCTGACTATTCTTATGTCGATAAAGAGATAGCTCTCACGTATGTAGTCCTTCAATCATAGCACCCATATTTAATAGGACATTCTATAAATGCGCTTCTTTGCATTTGTATGCAGTAGTCGTGATCTGAACCAGTTTCTGAAGAAGGTTTCAAGAACATATTTTCAACCACACGGCAAAACCCGAAGGCTTCTAGATTTAGATCTAGTACTAGTCGTAGTAACAGTTTTAATGTTACTTCACACTAAATTTACCTCTGCAACTTATTTATGTAATTTAAATCCTGTCCCTAACGTTCTTCTCTCGTCTATTTGTAATTACATCATGATATACATCATGATATTTTTTACATAATATTTTTTGTATTTTTAGATATACACCAATTAACAGTGAAATACCGCATAATGAATGTATCCAGGATAAATCAGTTTTTCAAGCGGGATTTTATGCCTTTAAGATTGCTTTTAATTTAAATGGAAATAAATACCCCAATAAATTGACGAATTCTTTTAAAAATTGGTCAATTATAATTTTTTGTACGTAAAAAATAACTCTGTTTTTACTCATATTTTATAATTTCATTTTTAGGTTTACTTTCAATCGCAATTTGCGTTTGCATGAAATTTCCGATGTTTACATCACTAAGTCACCCACACTTTTTAGCAATTTTCGTCATATTATTAATTTTGCTATTAGCAACAGTCGTGGTTGTTGCTCGTCAACCAGAACAAGAAATTGAACTTTCGTTTAAGGTAACTTAAAATTAATTTTTTAAAACAATAAATTATTGAACTATTTTTTCTTAAAGGTTCCTTTAGTTCCAATAATCCCATTTACAAGTATTTTTATTAACATATTATTAATGTCTATGTCTAAAGTTCAAACATTCGTTCGAATTGCGGTCTGGTTAGGAATTGGTCTTTTAATATACTTTGGATATGGTATATGGCACAGTAAAGAACGAGACAGCATTAAGAGGAATCAACAAATTACAGCTGCAAACGGTGTTGATGTTACGAGGTTGTAAATAATTTGTTTGTTGTGATACGAAAATATAAAATAAATTATTTATTTATAAGTTTTAAATTTGCATTTGATTTTGATTTATAGACTAGATATTACTACTATAATTTGAATTTGTAATCAGTCAATTTAATACCCCATTTTATTGATAAAATATTTACCTAATAATATAGTAGTAGAATTTAGAGTTATTTATTATAACAAGAAAAGGTATCAATCGATTTTGACGAACAATATTCCGTTTAAAAGCTTCATCTTGGACCAAACGGAAACTGAAATTCCCCAATGCGAAATATTTTTTCAATTCCGTTAAAACGCCAAAACATTTGCGAAAGTATACGAAGACATAAAATCAAGGTCTACACGTTATTGAATTTGCTGTTTCTTGTATCTAAATCGCAAAATATCTTATACAGTTCACAGAATAAAATTTTTCAGCTTTCAGCATTTGATTTTCAAAGCCCTGATTACGTTTTTATATTTTATTGAGTATTCATATCCAGGTTATATCACATTATAGCCTGAGCGTTTAGTATAGTTCATTGCCAATAATGTTTTTGCAAAAATATCTTTCCATCAATTTTAGTTTTGTAGATATTGGCTGTATCTCTCCAAATTTTTTATTTTCAGTTTGTAATGGGTTATGGATTATGTTTTTCCATGTTATTATAAACAATTTTAGGGAATGAAGACTTTCACTATCCATTATGATTTTTACGTTATGAAAGTGAAAACTTTTTATGTCCGTTCACGATGTAGACCCTCGCGGGTCACGCACGCCACAAACGTGAATATCGTACATGAAACACATGACTCACGCGTGGGTCACGTCACTTCACGTGACTCATGCTCGTTGAGGTGATTAATTAACCGTGTTTCAGGAAAGAAAGTCACCAGATTTTTCAAAAAAATTCACCAACTATTTTCAAACTTTCGTTTGTTAATTTTTAAGAAATGTATCGATTTACATCAGAAATAAATCAACATTTTATTTACTTATTACCAACAATTTTTGTGAATATGTATATTAATTTTAATGACGCAATATTAAATTTTGTGGAAATGACTCTGTCCTGTTTTGGAAATGGAGGTATATATGTACACATGATATACTGTTACAAAAGCTAGGAAAATATAACTTTCCTATATTTCAAGCTAGATTTCAATCCGTTAAGTCATAAGGAAGGCTTTCAGAAAGAAGGAATGTTAGTATAGGGGTTCCTCAAGGCTCGATCTTGGGGCCTCTTCTCTTTCTGATTTATATTAATGATCTAGCAAGAAATATCGATGATGCATCTATGGTCATATATGCTGACGATACTACATTGATAGCTAAAAGTAATAATCTGGTGTCAACTGCTGCGGTCTCTTAATGAAAATAGGCACAATTTTGTTAAATTTCTCGGGATTCATATGGATCCCGCATTGATCTGGGAGCAACAGACGACTGCAGTGTGTGGAAACCTGAATAGGAATATTTACTGTTTACGGATACTAAGCAAGAATATATCTAGACGGGTTTTGAGGATCGCGTACTTTTCCCTGTGCCAGTCCCTAATGTAATATGCATTAATTGCATGGGTTGGTGCTTCAGCTTGTAATAAAGTTTTTCGACTGAAAAGGTATGCAATACGTATAATTGATAATTTAGAGTATCGTGAGGATTGCAAAAATTCCTCTGTACCTTTGAAAATCTTAACGTTCCCTTCTTTATACATGTACCAGTGTATGTTATATGTCAAAACTCACTCTCACCTGTTTGTCACTCATGATGATGTGCACCAATACTCTACAAAAAACAGAAGTAAAATTTTGCAGAGGTACTCGAGATTGTTTAAGGCTCGCCAAAGCATTAATATGATAGGCGTAAAATTTTTTAATAGGTTGCCAGAGGCGATTTCTGGATTGCTATTAGTCATATTTAAAAGTAAATTGCATTAGGCTTTTGACGTACAGAGCTTACTACTCGTGCACCGAGTATTTGACCGAAACTCTCACCGAGAGAGGTTTTATTTAATGGTGGTTTTATGTTCTGTACGAGTGTAATACTATATGATTATACACAATAAAGATATTATTATCATAATCAGTGTTGCGAGTTTTTGAAATATAATCCTCTGTTGCAAATACAAACTTTTAACAACATGCAAATATTGGTTGTAAGGACACAGATCTTTGGTAATAAGACAATACGATTTTCCCATAAAAAATAAATCGGGGTCATGTCAATTGATGAGCATGACCTGGAGACATAATAGCTCATACTGCCAACAAGTTGGCAGACTTCGATATGATGAGCATGACATTGAAAACATAATAGAACATGCTGCTAACAAGTTGACAGTCTGTAATATAATGTACAGTGTTTGGAACATGCTGTTAACAAGTCAATAAGTTAGACTTCAAACTGATGAACAGGACTTTGGAGTAATAATGTGTATGGAATCAAGGAACAGTCTATAATTCGAATATAATTGAGACAGTACATAAAAATTTTATTAAATATATATTCTACAAACAACACAAATATTTTATTGATTTTCACTCTCATGAATTTATTCGAAGAGGTTTTGATATGACAAAATTGTCGGTTAAACAGGGGATGATAAATTGTAAATAAGTAAGATTCGACTTAAAAACGACGTTTATTTAAAGTATGAATCGGTGCTACACGTGTTTCGACCGGTTTTAGAACATCGACAGGCATGATTGAAAACATGATGCACATAAAATTCCTTAAGACAACCATTACAGAAAATTATTAATATGTAAATGTAATAAACAATATTTACCTTCAAGAAGGCTACAGGTGTACAAAACAAGATATTATATATATAAGTAAGTATGTATAAGTAACATTTCTTCGTATAAAATCTTTATGTTCACCTGAACCGTTAATCGCTCCGTCCGTATCTACTCAAATTGCGCTTATTAAAGATTTCATCCACAGGAAATTCACAGACTGGTGGGATAGGACAAAGGGCTGCTATCTGTCTAAAGAACTGCTGTTTTATGCTTCAGCAAAGAGAGCCTTGTCTTTCGTAAGATTCGGTAGAAACGCCCTACGTATTTTAACGGGGTTCATTACGGGTCACTGTAAGGTAAACAAGCATCTCTACAACCTTGAGCTTGTTACTAGTCCCCTCTTTTGCTTTTGTGAAGAGAGCGAGGAGACTGTTCGACACATCTTGTGTGTCTCCCCCACTTTACAAGACCTTAGAATGCGAGACTTTGGAGAGGAATGGCCGAGCACAGATAGCATCAGGAACACAGTTCTGAGCTGTATCCTAGCCTTCGGAAATTCCTTAGGCTGGTTGATGTAGCCGGAGAGAGTGGAGGCGGATGTACAAGGGGCCCGTTGGGGCCTAGGTGCTGTATGCTTTAGCGTACCCTCCTCTTTCCTACATACATACATACATCTTTATGTTTCGAAAAGAGCAATCTTTTTAAGCCGAAATTTAATATAAAAGTTATTAAATTCAAACGGTGTGTTATTATATATAAACTAAGCAATAAGTTTGAGTTTCGTCATACTTTGGTGGCTGTACCGGGAGGACTGATGAATTTTGTTGTCGTGTTTTCTTTCAAGGTCAACAAGGCGGTTGAATATTTAAATTTTGAAGATTCAAAGCAACATGTAAAAATTATTTGAAAAAATGTTTGTTTACTTCATTTTCATGAAGAATCTGATGTTGTTAAAATCGAAAATGTTATTCATTAATGAATCGGGGTTTTGTTTCTTGATTTTTTTGAATAAAAAACTCCTCATACAGATCGAGTTCTTATATATTTTTTGTATTTTATTGATGATAGACTGCATAGAACTGAGGTTGTAACCATTGTTAATTCCAATTGTAATAATGTTGTTAAGTTCCTTAGAGAATTTGTTCAGATCTAGAGGAGTTGTGGAGTTGTAAGAATTATTGGGTATGATGGTGTCGGTAATGGTTGCTTTTTGAAGGATGTCGAAATCAAAAGCAACTTTGTTAATGTTTTTTGTTATTTTAAGGTCTAGAAAATTTATACTGTTGTTAATTTCCTTTTCCATAATAAAATGTAAATTGTTGATCGATATGGGGGATGATGTGGGGGATCGATATGGGGGATGATAAGTTTTGGTTATCTGTAATTGTAAATTGTTGATCGATATGGGGGATCGATATGGGAGATGATAAGTTTTGGTTATCTGTATAAGATACTAAACAATAAAATCGACGCACTATCAATTTTGAGAGATGTTGCTTTGTATGCCTATGCACATTTCGGTCGCCTTAGAGTTTTGTTTAATGTATAACGGCTCATGCTGCCAACAAGTTGGCTGACTTCAAATTAATGAGCAGGATTTTGGAGAAAAAGCAATTCATGCTGAAGATAAGTGGCAAATTTAATGTACAGTTGTTTGGAACTGTAATCGCTCATGCTGTCAACATGTTGGCAGACTTCAAACTGATGAGTAAAAAATCACGTCAAGGTATATGATTTAAGATATGCCGTTGTAACAAACTAACAAAAAACCACTTAAACAGTTATAGTACTAATTATTATATTATATTGTTATTTTTCAAAGTTAATATTTACATTGTTTAATATTGCATTTTTGTATTTTACGTTAATGCGGAGCTGAACAAGTTCGATATACCGGTTTGTCCGGCGTTCTGTAAAACATTATTATTAAATAAAAATTGAAATATCGAAATAAAAAACCAAAGATGCTCACGATTACGCACATTCACGTGAGTGGTACAAAAATTGGTGCCCGCTCACGGTGGCTCACGCATGACCCACCGTGACCCACGTAAGTTACACATCTTTGCAATAACTATTGGTTATTACTACAAAACTATATTAGCTTAATTTTAAGGAGTTATAGATTATGAATTCTTACACCATAACTCAACATTTTCATGCATAAGACTTTTCTCTATTGATTTTAACTTTGGAGTTTCAATTAATTTTTATGGTGTGTCTGGTTGTAGATTAGCGTTTATGGTTCATTATAAATAATGTTGATGCAAAAAGTATTTTACTGTCTGTTTTTAGTTTTTGAGTTGTTGTTGATTTTTATGTTGAAAATCCGAAATTAACATATTTTGAAGATTTTGTTGTATATTATGGTTTTCTGGTTCATTACAAACAATATTCGTTTAATAGATTTTTCTCCAATTCTTGTTTTTTGAGTTATGGTCAATTTTTGTGAATGAAAACGCAAAATAAAGACGGGGAAGGGGATTCTTGATCCGAAGCGGAAAACGATTCGTGTTTTGAACTTTTACAAAAATAGTTCTTCCTTGTATCAAAGACAAAATTAGCATTTATTTTATCTTTCGAAATCCTCCGGCTAACCTTACACAATACGCTTTCCATTCCTTCGCTTAGATTTAGAAATATTAAGAAAAGAACACCTTCTTCTTCAAACAGCCTGGTGTGATCGTCAAGATATCACTTGTTTGTTGTATTGTTTTCGGTTAACAGAGAGTCTTTGTTAACAAAGCAGAAAAAGTTTGCTATCTCTAGAAGTTTAACAAAAACTCCAGACTTACATAAAAAATAAAATGCAAAAGCAAACATACATTGTATGGAGTAAAAACTCCATACACCCAACTTGAGGAACATACCATCTCTCTCTAGCTTACATATCTCACATCTTAAAATAATGTGATTGCGATCACCGTGTTTTCCCCCTTAAATAGTTCTCCCTTAATAGTTATAAACATAGTGATAGTGAGTCACAAAAATTTTAAATTGATTGTGACGGTCGGCAAGGAAGCAGTCAAGGGCCTTTACTTTTCTTAGTGATTATTAGTGATTTGCCGCCAATTATAAGGGAATCTGAATGCCTACTATTTGCTGACGACCTAACACTTTCTCGAAGTGTACGTGATTATATTATTGATATTATATCAATAACCATAAACTGAAAAACATTGTACGGAAAAGAGATTTAGAGATAATATATGCACAAAGCTTTAACTTTGATGAGCATTAAAAGCTGTAATTGTATCAGCTCTAAGGTTGTTGCGATTTATTATAAAAAACTATACCACCCCTTTATCAATAATGACAGCATAAAGCACCTAAAGATCTCTATCTTATATATCTTGCGTTCCAAAATAATATGAATGAGATCATTTTCTTCAACTACAACTTGACGAATCCGCCATTCTGATCGTGTATATTATGAACATCATGTGCTTAGATCCAGGGAAAATTGATCTATATCTCACCGCTTCTCTGACATCTCTCCTAATCAATCTCAAAGCTCTGGCTTTGTCCCACTCTTGGTGTCATGCATTCAAACCTTCTTTCTTCATCTCATAAAAGCTGTCACAAACGTCACATTTCGGACAATCATTCTGTTTTACCACTAGTCCATCTGTCATCTCAGTTCAAACAATTGCTCCATAATCTGGAGTTCAAGCAAATAAAATTCTCGAATGTTCTGAAGCACGTTGCTGGCTGTATTCTTTGATACTACTCACTAGATACAGCTTGGAAAATCATACTCAACTTGACCAACATTCCATCTCTATCTAACTTAATATCTCGCGTTCCAAAATAATGTGATTGAGATCAACGTATTTTCTGGCTTGACGAATGCACCATTCCGATCATGTGCATTGTGAAAATCTGTTCTTCACCGATTCTCTCACATATGTCCTAATCAATTTCAAAGCTCTGACTGATTTTTTGAATCCCTCCTTCATCTCATAAAAGCTGTCAAAAACGTTGCTGCTGATCTGACAAAATAGAGTGGCAGAGCAAAATCATTATCATTCTGCTCTGCCACCAGTCCATTCGTCATCTCATTCCCAATTATCGCCTCATAACCCGGAGTTCAAGCAAATACAATTCTCAAGTCTTCTGACGCATATTGTTGGCTCTGTTCTTTGACCATATTCACCAGATATAGATCGGCATTATCTTTGGACTTCATTTCTATCGTATTTCATAGAATCCGTTTTCAGATACAGTGCTCGACAAAAGTATTCACAGGCAAGAAGCGTAAAGGGCCAAAAATCTTTACATGCCTTCCAGGAAAAGAGACCAAAATGAATTTGCCAAGTCGTCATATACCTCCGAAAGAGTAAATATATACCACGAGTATCAGTCTATTTGTGTTTGTGTAGTCTAATGCCCACCACACAGCAAACAATTCAGCCAGCAAAATATTTGTATCATTTGACAACTTTGAGACAGCCCCAAATGCGGTGCCTATACTTCAAGGTGGACTCGCTTTATCAATAAAAGATCGAGAGATCGATTTTAATCGTTATAGAAAAAAATTTTGGTATAAAAGTTGTAGTAATCTTTGTTATTACCAATATTGCTTTTCTGTACTGTTTCACTTAAAATCAGATGCATAAATATCGAGAAAAGATCGAAAAGTTGAAAATTTGATTAAATCATGATTTCTATTGTTGGTAAAACATCGTATTTAGAACGAATTAAAAAAAAGTTTTGGTATAACCGTTATAGCAAATTAATAACATTGCATGATTACTTTGCATGAACTTTAAAGAAAAATTAAACATTACTAAATTTGGAATATATAATAGCTATTTTGATTTTGACTTTAAATAAAGATTACATTATTTATATGTTTAGATTGAGTGTAAGATAAATTGTAATATAAACAAACTATTAATTCAATGAAATCAATCAATCCCAAATAAAGTTTATCTAATCTAGATTAAGAAATTTGATGTTTGTTGAACTAACATAAGTTACAAAAATTTTGTCTGTACTATTAATGTGTTTTACTAGGAAATAACAAATTTTTATGACTGATATTTATAAGCAATGGCGTACTTAGGTTGGGTTCGCATAATTCTTTAATTATTTTCTCGTACTTTTACAGATTTAGGGTCATTAAGATTTCCAGAAAAAATATTTTTGCTGCTAAAAACTAAATTACAAGAAATAGAGTGAATTTATGAACTTATTCGTAATCTAAAAACATTTATAAGTTTATTCATGTCAAAATTTTTATAATTAAATGTGGTACAAAAAAAAAGAAAATAGTATTTAATTTATTTTTAAGTTATTACACCTCCAAAAAGTTATCGAAATCGCCACCACTGTCCTTTTAAGTATGTGGATTCAACATTTCCAAAAAAGTTGCGTAAACTTGTACGATTAGAAATTGTAGATCAACGAATATCGTAGTAAGTGTCTAATAGTTGTTTTTGAGACAAACTGACTCATTCTAGTCATTGAATCAGAAATTGGTAATCTTCTGAACGGTGCGAAGCTTGAATAACGTAAAATTTATTGATTAATCATCGATTTAATTAACTAATTTTATATTGAATAAGAAGACTTTCTGAAAAATTTTGAAGGTAAGTCATATTTTATATCTTTTAATATACAAAACAAAATGAGTACCTTCCAAGAAATGTTTTCACGGCCACTCTTTACAAAATGTGGAATCACAGTGTTTATAATTAGAAGTGAATTAAATTATGCAAAGTAAAAATGGTTGCTATAAAAATCGTGCTGTTCCTCGCACTTCGCTCATTTTAATAAAATTTTATGCATAAAAGACAGGCGGTATCTTAATATTATAAGCGTTTCCAAAATAAAATTAATCTTTCTAGCAAAAAAGAATCATGACTAAAATAATCGAAACATTATTCCGAAAAAAGGTAATAAATTTAGAAGAAACAACCGAACTAAAACGCGTTTTGGGAATATGGGATTTAACATTTCTCGGTCTCGGTGTTACCTTAGGATTGGGAACTTACGTCTTGGCTGGATCGGTGGCTAAAGTACATGCAGGACCTGCTGTTTGTGTATCTTTTTTCATTGCGGCTGTAGCTTCGGCTTTAGCAGGTATGAAATTGTCTTGAGCGTTTCACGAAATTTTTTATTTATTTCTTTTTGTAGGTTTATGTTACGCCGAGTTTGCGTGTAGAGTTCCAAAAGCTGGTTCGGCTTACATTTATACTTACGTTACGGTGGGTGAACTTTTAGCTTTTATAATCGGTTGGAATTTAGTTCTTGAGTATGTAATCGGAACAGCTGGATTGGCAAGAGGATTAAGCGATTACATAGATGCCTTAACAAACAATACTATTAGTACAGCGTTTCGGGGTGCGATGCCTATTGATATTGAGTTTTTATCAAAATATCCCGACTTTTTTTCGTTAGGCATGATGATTGTTCTAATTGGTAATAATGATTATTTACTTAATTCTTTTTAAAAATATCATTTTTTTTAGTTGTTATGTCTAACGGAGCGAAAGAATCGTCGATTTTAAATAGTATTCTAACCGTCTTAACTTTAATTGTAGTCTTAATAGTTATTGGATTTGGTGCTGTCGTTGTTAATTTGGATTTTTGGAATATTCCGAAAAAAAATATTCCTAAAGGTCTAAGCGGTGGAGAAGGAGGTTTTGCGCCTTTCGGTTTACAAGGAATTTTAACTGGTGCTGCTCAATGTTTCTTTGCTTTCGTTGGCTTTGACGCTATCGCAACGACAGCAGATGAAGCTAAAAATCCACAAAAAATAATCCCACTTGCTATAATTTTGTGTCTTTTTATCAGTTTTTTAGCATATTTTGGTGTATCCGCCGTTTTAACATTAATGTGTCCTTATTACTTACAAGTAATAAAAAAATGTGCTATAAGTATTGATTATTTTACTACGATTAGATTTTAGGACGAAAAAGCCCCGTTTCCTGCTGCATTTGACTATGCTCATTGGCCTTCTATTAAATGGATATCTTCAGTGGGTGCTATTATAGCTATGACATCAACTTTAGTTGGTGCCATGTTTACTTTACCACGTATCTTATATTCAATGGCTAAAGATGGATTGTTGTTTAAACAGTTATCGTATATTAATAAGAGAACTAAAACTCCCGTTGTCGCTACAATTGTAACTGGTTTATCTGCTGGTAAGTAAATAATTTTTTAAAAATTACGTTATATGTAAAAATTTTCAGGTATTATGGCCACAATTTTTGATACCAATCAATTAGTTGAGATGCTTTCCATTGGAACGTTGATTGCTTACACAATTGTATCTGGTTGTGTCTTAATGTTAAGGTACAGTTTTATTTTTTATTATCTAATCATTTATTGCAATTTGTAAATATTATTTATGGATGCCAAAATCTCCAATTCGTCTTTAATATGTAAAATCTTCTATAGAAATCTTTTTCAAATTTTTTGAAGTAATATGACTGATTTTCCTATACTGAAACCACTTTTGCATTGAAGTAATAGAACCTCCTAAAAATTAACTTGCGTGAACAAATTCTGATTCTCTTGGATAATCCTCCCGGATATCTCAGCAATGTATCGCACCTGTTTGAAGATGTAAAAATTAAATATTTGTTTAACCCTTCGTTAGGGTGATACCCCAAAAATAAATACATGCAGTTTATTATTTTCAAGAAAGTTATGTAAATTTTTATCAACAATCAGGTGTCCTTGATACCTGCTGTCCTTAATCGCTTCGAATTCGAGAGTTACTATGCGTTATAATTCAATAGTCCTCTCTAAACGACATACCTAACTGTTTCATTTCATATCACAATCGTTTATGTTGGATTTGTATAGTATCGGCGCATTCACACCAGCAGATTTGAGTTTATCGTGGGCTATTCCTTGCTACAGTATAATTCACCCTTTCCTTTGTTGCATTATAGTATTCAATTATTATCTAGAAGTTGCTTATCTTCAGTTTCCGAAATACTCCTAATATTCACATTTTAGAGTTTGTTTCCAACAAATATCGAGAAATGTGCCTTTTATTTCAGAATTTCTGAAAGAAATCCAATCTAAAAAGCTTGTAATGTCTCAATGAGTTTTCAATATATTGGTCATAAATATCTCTAATTGCAGCTATTAAATTCAAGTAGTTCAGGTTTGTTTTGAATGTTATTAAAGCCCATACAAGGCTTGTAATAATATATAAAATCATTGTTTGATGGTGTATGGTGGTTGTAAATAACTCCACTCCACTGCTATACGTACTCTAAAAATCGTAAGAGTTTTGTCTGTTATACCCAAATACAATAAGCTAATACTGCTTTCAACTATGTTATAGTCATTGATTTCACTAACTATCAGTGTGTAGCATCATATGACTTCTATTTTAACATTTGTATATTCTCATACCATTTATCATCTCGTCTGTAAAAAATAAAGATCAAGAATGAAGAACCATGCAGGCACTTTTTGCAACACTTTTTATCCCCGAACTTTGGGTAATTATATTCTCTGAACGTGTTCTCAGATTTGTTGGAAGTTAAGTAACAATAATGGTCATTACGTAGTGAGATGTAACAATGGTATATTTGTCTTCAAAATTAATTTTTTTATTTCCGTGTATAAGAATATTCAAGGCTTATTACTTGTGGAAAACATTTCAAAAAAATATTAATGAAACCCATGGAAAATTGTCAATTAATGAGTTTTAAGAGCACTTGTCTTAGCCGCCTCACCATCATAGCCCAGACATGTTTAATCGACAAGACCGGTGATCGTGCAGGCCAGGGCAAAGTCTGCAATCCAACATACTCCAGGAACCTTCTTGTAACTGCAGCAGCATGGGTCTTGTATAATCCTATTGGAAAGGGACATTTTTCAACGTCTGCATAAAAGGTACTAACAGTGGTTCTAGAATGTGGTTGATGTAACGACATCTATTTAATGTGCCTGCACTGATCTTAAGTAAAATCATATTTCGAGGTGTTTAGGTTGTATGTAATCTTTGAACTCCAAATTCCGCCTTTTCCCTCGATGTCGGCGCATCTTTCTATGGCCATCATTTATCCATAACCCAAAGTTTGGTTCATTATTGTAGATGATGTCATTCTATTGATGAACCCACTCTTGCCGTACTAGACACCATGCAAGGCTGGCTGCTTTATGGGGAGGTTTTAATGGAAGTAAGGACGGTATGAATAAAGGAATTCTTTTGTAGACAGTTGCCATCGACAAGTGTCAGTTCAAAGCTCTCGTTCAATCCACGGCAAACGACCTTCTGTTTGAAATCGATCCCTAGTAGCTAATACGGCTGAAGCCTGGGCTGAGGCCTTAGCTTAAATAAGGTATCGCTCAGCCCTAATAGCTAACCTTCGTGGTATTGATATTACTCAAAGAGAAAGGAAATAATATTTTAATAATATAGTCAGTACATAATCAGTAATTTTGTATTTACTTTTCTTCGTAGATTTTAGTTTTATGGTTAAAATAGTGAATAAAAGCAAAAAGAAAGAAAAATAGTTTATGCACTCTAACTTGTTGAAATTGTTGATGGTTTTATCTAAATTAAAGATTATCATTATCTTCCATTATTTTTTTAATTTTAATGTATCATTCAGCTTTTTCTCCCCATTAAGAGCTAGCATCTGCTGCAAATTTTGCTCTGAAAACACGTATTTTGAACTGAGACTTAATACTACTTGGAAAAGAATTTAAATGCTTCTAGAAGACTTGATACTGGTTGTAGAAGTCTTGCAATGATTTCAAAATATTTAATATTCTCTTTGGAAGACTTGATACTGCTTTTAGAAAACTTTAAGGTTTCCAGAAAACTTTCAATACATTCAGAAGAATTTCAATACATTCAGAAGGTTTGATTCCTGTTATAGAAGCCTTGAAATGCTTCCAAAATACTCGGTATGGGCTCTAGAAACTTGAAATGTTTCCAGAAGACTCCATACAGCTTCTGGAAGACTTGAAAGTGACTTAATTCTGAGACTTAATACTGCCTCTGGAAGGCTTGCTCAGCTTCCAGAAGACTAGATATTGCTTACAAAGGACCTGATGTTGGTTGTGGAATACTTGAAATGCTTTCAAAAGACTTGATTTTGCTTCTGGCAATCTTGAATTACTTCTAGAAGAGTTAACATGTTTCTAGAACATTCAATAATCATTCTGGAGGACTTGATATTACTTCTAGAAGACTTAAAACTTTCCAGAAGACTTACAATACTTACTATACTTAGAAGATTTGATATTGCTTCTAAAAATCTTGAAATATATATAGAAAAAACTAGATATCGTTTTTAGAAGCCTTAATACAATGCTTCCTAAAGACTTGATACTGCTTATAGAACTGCTGGCAGAAAACATTTTCATCGCAAAAAGAATATACCATAGTAGTTTCATTCAAAGAGTTTCTGTGGTTGCACATACATTACATTTACACTCATACATACACTTCATCCAATTCAGTTGCTTTCATCATCCAATACCACTACTTATTTGCAAAAACCGGCGCCTATGATCCTAACCCATATTTCCTCCATATCTCTTGATGATTTTTCTGGATTATTGTAAACGCAATTTCTTGTATATTAAAAACAATTTTCGATATTTCGACACATTCACTACTTCGATACTGATACTTTGCGGTTATTGAGTGTCGATACCGAGATAGGTGTCGATACCATCGACAAGTACCCGTCTTCACGTGCGATGCAAGAGCGGGTTATCCTGCAGGACGGCGGCGCCTTTGACTACCTTCTTCGGATCAGAAAGAGCAAATCCGAGAAGCAGTAGCCTCGGAATGAGGCACCCGTCTCTTTCATACTGATAATTCGGTCCTTATCAAAGACATTAATTGCTAAGGAAGAAAATATTGAATGAGTGAGTGAGTGAAACATAACAGTTAAGCTTTTTTCGGGGAAAACTCATTGCTTCTTACAAGTAACACTAAGGAAGTGCCATACGACGATTATCGGCACGTATATCATCATATCTGCCCGATCGCCGTTTTAAGTGTAGAAATCACCCTTTCCGATTTTAGAGATATGCTCGATTGTTTTACGAATTATTCTTATTTAATCTGATGTCCGTTTTCGAGAATTCGAAATGGCGGACACAAAGTGGGGGCGCATTTTTAAAACATTGTACACCCTTGTTAAAACTTGCGAAAAATTAAAAAGAAATGTCAGAAATGAGGGTAATTTTAAGGCGATTTTATAAAAAAAAACGGTTCATATCGAAAACTACCCCTAACATTAACGAATTATGGAAACTCATCACTACAAGTAGTGATGCATATAATAAACAAACCTTTCTTATTGTTTGCACTACCTAGGATAAACGGCGTGAACGTGATAGGGTTCTCATTTTTTTATCTATGCCTTAAAATTAGTACAGTAATTTGAAGAGAACTGGTTTGTTACCGCAAAGGAGTGCGGTAGCAATCATTTCATTATTGCAATATCATTGCAGAGTTCACATAAGCTATTGCAGTTTTTGAAACAAAAGTCTGCAGGGGTTTCGCATTTCTCGTGAAACTGGTTATGTATTAATAACTGTACTTTAAGTATGTTGTTCCGTAAATGTAAATTTACATCATAATTACACAGCATAACAATATTACAAAATTGTCTTAAAAAATTCTTCCAAGGTCTAAAAGTATAAGCGTCCAGCGGCTGAGTGAATCCAGTGGCTCTAGCGGGAATCATAAAGATTTTGATGTTTTTATTGCCTGTATCAATATTGTTAATTATTTTTCAGTCCTCAGGACTGGCCAAGAATCTAGCAAAAGAACAGAGCTTTCCTAAGTGTTTCGTAATCAGATGTTAATTTACGGCAACATTGTTTTTTCAACAGTTGGTCCAAATTAGCATTAGTCTCTTGCAGAACTATTAATAAAGGTGACTTTAAATCTTCGTTGGCAGAAACGATTTTCTGAATAGTGTAGCTGTGCGTCAAAGAATTTAAAGATTGCCCTAAACACTCGACTTTCAATGATCTTTTTGTAGCAAGCGTGCGACCTGCATGAGTTTCTAAATTAAATCTAATTCTAAAAAAATTGTCTTCACCTACCGACGTAATCTCTGACTTTACCTTAGAAACAAACTCGCTTGATGCTTGTAGCAACTGTTCCTTTGATGACATTTGCTTTTTAGTCACAAATTTATTTATTTTTTGTGATACAATTAAATGATTCACTTTAAAATTATGTAGCCAAAATGAGGAATAATGCCGGTTTCAAATTGACTTCTTCCCTAGCCCGTAAGGTCCATCTTTTTATATCAATATCATCAACAGGAAGTAATCTCTTATAGGACATTTTAAATTGATCCAAAATATACTTCGAAATTTGTAACACACCACATTTTCTAATTTATTCCTCCCACCTATATAATGATTTCAAACCAAGAACTTTCCTAAATCTATGCTGAACTGACTTTAAAGGCAAAGCTTTTGTTCTACCGGAAAGCCAAAATTGTATAGCCTTCTTTTTATATTTATTATCAATATCAATTATAGTTTCTTTGCGATTATTTAGTGATTCTTCAAAATTTTTAACTTTTAGAAACATCATCGCAAGAAATTGTTGCAGGATATACATTTTCTTCATTAAAACTTAATGTATCGATGCTTTCAACAAATATTTTTGAATATATAGCATCATTAATCAAATTTCTTAAATTAGTTGCAAAAGAATTTTCCTCCGCTGTAATAACTGAATAAACATCATATTCAGGAAAATTAAAACTTCTTTGTAATAAAAGAACTATATTTCTTGGGTTTATCGACATTTTCTTTATAGATTCTTTAGATCCGTAAATCGAAAGCAGCAAGAACTTTTTTCCGGATTCCCCACTGATTTTAGATATTGAAGCCAATCTGTATTCGATGCTTCACTGATTCATTCTATAGCTTTGCACTTGTCATACATTTCTTAGTAATCGACGAAATAACTCTTATTTGCAACAATTTGCAATTATCTAGATAATTTATTCCTTTTATGTCTTCCATCTACATTTGAAAATTAGCCCAAAGCATATTTAAATAGTTTACATTCGACCAATTGTTGTTCAAAATTTTTTGTTGATTTATTTTTTATAATAATTGGAATTGTGATTATATGCAAAATAAATATATACTACTATAAATATGCAAAGAAAGAATTTTGTTTATCTTCACGACTGACGTAAAAACAAATCATTTGAATCTTTGTTTAATTTGCATATTTTTCCATTTCCATGCATATTAACTATTACATTGAAATATTTCGTCAAACAAAATTATATAAACGTCACATTGTTAATTATAATTTCTGAATAGCCCATCTAGTTCTGAAACTGTTTGGTTTCTTATAACGTTTTGATTACATAACTGGTACGTCATTTACGTCATTTCAACTGCAAAATCTCCACGTATTTGGTTAAATGTCAACTAAAGAATTAAATACTAGATAAAAATTTTTCGTAATTCTTCTTTTATATCCTCTTTTTATTTTATTATATTTTATATTTATATATTTCTCTTTTTATATTTCTAAGGACTTTTGAGTTCAATACACCCAGAGAAATCAGTGTCAATTACAATGGGATTTTGTAATTACAAGACGTCGATAACGTTTGCAAATATTTAAAAATTTCGATTTTCTGGAGTAACCACTTATGTAATCAAAATTAAAAGATTTAGAACTAAATGGGCTATTCAGATATTTTAATTATGTAATTGTCGCCTACTCAAAACAAAAAAAAAAACATAATATGGAGTAATAACTGCGGAACTCTCCCAGCTTTTCCATCATTTCTGTGTTTTTAAAATAATATCCAAAACCATAAAAAGACGTTAATTGAATCTACGAACTTACTTCTCAAATGGTTTGAATTAATGCGATTTCGAGCTATACAACATAAACGAATTTTTTTAATAACAACTTTAACAAGAACTTTAAATATAGATAACTTAACGCAAATTGACCAATTTTGAACCAAGAATACTCTTTATGTAACCTTCTTAAATTACTACATGGTAAGAAAGACGAGAGAGTAAGCCCTACAGTGCATTGAAAACAAAATTATAAATGCTTTATTGATATATAATGGAGTTTATTTTTCGTTGACAGTTTTCTGCATATGTCTGCATATTTTGTAATAATGAATGCATATAATTAACACAAAACATGCATATTTATGCATATATATCTTTGTTTTTTCGTGCATATAGTTCACAACTCTAATAATAATTAACGAATTATGATTTTATCAGCAATATTAAGAGTTATTTATAATGGTGAGAAATCTAATGCAATAAAAATACATCGTAGACGTAGATGTTACAATTAAGACAAATACTGTGAATGTAATTGCTGAGATTTGGTCTTACTTATGAAGAACTAACACTGCTTTTGTAACTAACTTTCTATTAGTGGCCAGAGACATCCAAGGAATAATAAAATAACGAATAGAATCTTGTGTGATTATTAGATTTGTACCGATTAATCGGCGACTAATCGGAAAAGCCGATTATTCGGTCACTTTTTAGTCCACGATTAGTCGGCGATTAAACAATAAAAGCATCGATTAGTCGGCATTTATTATAATGCTGTAAATAACATACAAATGAAAAATAATATAAAAATAATTTAAGTATTTATTAATTACAAAGTGAAATATTACTTGAACAATTTCACTGGCTACTCCTTTTTGACTAAAATGTCAACAATATTTAAAATCAAAAAAGATATCTTATCAGATTAAAACGCGGCATAAAGCACGGCAATATTTATACAAAACCGAGCACATTGCTGGCACGAGTAGGAAAAGGAATTGAATGTGGACCTCATAAGGTTCACAATTCCATTAAAACTGCCGATTGGTTGCCAAATGAGTTTGAATGTATTATTGGCAAAATTTACTCATTTTTATATTTACAAACTGGTTTAGAACAAATAAATTTATTAATATCATCATAATACATTTTTTACATCCTCTAATCAATAGTTGGTGAATAAAGGATTCAAAAAAATTTGTTATATCTTTTAAAAAACCCAACTGGTCAAAAGAATTGTATGAGGTAGCATGCCTTCCTGATGAATTAATCAAGGATGCAACGATAAACATACGTTCAACTGCTGGTATGCAGATGGTATGTTGAGTTGTATTTTATAAATATTTGCTTAATTAACATATAATCATGGCGCATTTCATTATTAATTCTTCTATCTTTCCATGTAATGTAATCAGTGTTGTTAAATACCCGGCTATTTATTTTCAATTGAAAATTCCCAGGGTATGTAGCCAACCCAACTCAAGATAAGTATTTCGAAAAATTTATAAAATTTTAAATCTGTACAAAGGCAAAGACCATTGGGAAGGTAACCAAGTTTAATTTAAAAATACAAAAACCTATTAAAATAATCATCAGGGTTTTTGAAAATACGTATAGGATGCAAAAAAGTCTTGCACTCTGCAAAAAAGTCTGATAAAATATTCGCAACACGTGCTGGGACTAAATTGAGAAAAAATGTATTACAAGCAGTATCTAGTCTTTAATTGTCAGTTTAAACTTTTAATATGATGAATATCGTATTTTGCCAACAGCATTTAGTATTTTTGGAAGCAAAATTAAATTTTATTAACAGTTCCTCGTCTTCCACAATAAAAATGTCTTCTGCCTGCAGTATTTAGCTTTTAATTAACGATTTATGGACTACTTATGTAAAGATTGTGCATTTGATTGAATAGTATTTAATATTTTTAAAGCATACTCAGTTGGTTTATGAACAGTATTCAATTTTTACAAACAGTTTTAGAAGTAGTATCAAGTCTTTTGGAACCATTTCAAGTCTTTCTAGGGAAGTAGTATTTGTTTTCAAAAAGCATTTCAAGTTTTCTAAAAGCATTTCATGTCTTCTAAAAGCATTTTAAGTCTAGTGAAAGCATTTCAAGTCTGCTGGGAGAATTTCAAGATTTTTATAAGCAATAACAAGCCATCTAACAAGTCCTCAAGAAGCATTTCAAGTCTTGTAGAAGTATTTCAAATCCTCTGAAAGTGGTATAAAATTTTTTAAAAGCATTTTAAGTCTTCTACAAGCTTTTCAAATATTTATGAAGTAATATTAAGTCTTTTAGAAGCAATACTAAGTCTTTTGGAAGTAGTCTTAAGTTTTGTAGAAGCATTTCAATTGTTCTAAAAGCATTTCAAGTCTTTTGGGGGCAGTTCAAGTCTTTTGATATACTTCAAATCTTCTAGAAGCAATATCAAGTCTTCTGGAAGTAGTATGAAGTTTTCTAGAACCATCTCAAGTCTTCTAAAAGCATTTCAAGTCTTGTGTAAGTATTTTAAGTCTTCTGGGAGCATTACAACTCTTCTGGAAGCAATAACAAGCCATCTAGAAGTAGTTCAAATTTTCTGAAAGCAACATCAAGTTTTCTAGAAGAATTTCAAGTCTTGTAGAAGCATTTCAAGTACTGTGAAAGCAGTATCAAGTTTTCTAAAAGCAGTTCAAGTCTTCTAAAAGCATTCCAAGTCTTCTGAGAGCACTTCAAGTCTTTTGGAAGCAGTTCAAGTCTTCCAGCAGTAATAAAAAGCCTGTAGTCTTATACGATATAAATTGACTTCTTTCAATTTGCTGTTAGGATCATTCTTAGAATCGCACGGGATCATCGTAAAGTAATATTTTTGAACTATTTTTACATTTAACTACTGCCTAGCTCTGGTCAAAATAACGTCAAGATTATAATAACTAAATCTACAAAAATTCCTGAGTGGGATAAAGCACAATAAGTGATGGATTTATTAATTCAAAGGGGGGTTTCAAAGCCAGAACAAGACACAGTAGTGTCTAATGAATTTTTACTGATTTTGAAGTATGCGACACTTTAATTGTCTCAGCGTGGAATGATAAGAATGTTTCTAATAAAAATCGTTGGGTAGAAATATCATCACATTTTCATACACCCCAACTAGATTATTCCAATTTCACAATTATAATAAAATATGCTATTATTAATTATGCTGTATTAAAAACAAATTTTAATAATTTTAAAATGCACCTGATTATCAACAAAACTAGCTAGAGTCCCATTTTCAGTCGAAATAAAAACGGTCACGTTATGTATGGGTATTATTAAAGTACCCGTACACGCGATTCTTTTCTCGACATTGCTCAGGATCTGAATCTTCTCTTTATAAAAATAAGACTTTACCATAAACGCCTGTATTACGAAAGAAAACCGGATACATCTGAACTTGTTACAAGAGGAGTATGTGACATATAAGTGTTTCCAAAAGTATCCGAATGAAAGTGTCCAAACTTTGGTCGGAATGATCGGCAATAGCCGATTAATCGGCCGACTAATCGGCCCTTTTAGGGCCGAATAGTTGGATAGTCGTTAGTCGGCCAAAATCATAGTAGGTCCAACTTTAGTCCAACTCTCTGTATGTCGGTCCATGTCAAACGAGAAATACCAAAAAATTGGCATTATACAATTCAAAAGATACAGATTAAAATTATCTTATTAAATTTGTAATAATGTTAAAGTTGATATTAAATGAGTGTGTAATAATAAATTTAAAATCATTTCTTTAGATATACACCGATCAACAAGGATATATCACAAACTGAATTTATTCGCCGCAAATCAGTTTGGCTTCCTGGATTTGACAGTTTTAAAACTGTTTGTAATTTCAATGGAAATAAATTCCCCAACAAATTCACGAATTCCATTGCAAATTGGTCAATTATGATTTTTTGTACGTCAAGAAAAACTTTTTAATTTATTCGAATTGATTAATTTTTTTTAGGTTTACTTTCAATTGCAATTACTGTTTGTCTAAAATTTTCAAGTCTTATTTCATTAAAACAACCATATTTCTTATCATTTTTCTTATTGTTAATAATTTTATTGTTATCAACGGTTGTGATCCTTGCTCGTCAACCTCAGCAAGAAATTGATCTTTCGTTTAAGGTATCTTAAAAATTATTGCTTTAAAGAATAAATTATCATTTTTTTTGTGTATTATAGGTTCCGTTTGTCCCATTAATTCCTTTCGCAAGTATTTTTGTTAACATATTATTAATGTCTATGCCTAAATTTCAAACATACATTCGAATAGGCGCGTGGATAGGAGTTGGTCTTTTAATTTATTTTGGATATGGTATATGGCACAGCAAAGAACGAGAATCCACTCAAAGAGATCTAGAACTTCAAACAACACACAGTAATGTGATAATGTCAACAAAGTTGTAACATATTCTTTGTTGTGATACAAAAACGAAATATATAATTTTTTTTTAAATTTAATATGTTTTATTTATCTTTTATTATATTAGGTTGATATTTTGGCATTGAGGCATTAATTAAACTGCGACGACCACAAATTTAAGGCGACAGCCAGTCAATTTAATATCCAATACGATTGATTAAATTGTTCTAAATTCTGGTCGAGTTCAACGTTTAGTTTTACTCGAAACGTTCGGGAAGAATCATTGCCTATTTTCTTTATAAAATTTTTTTAAAAGTTAAAGAAATGAAAGAGAACTTTAATAAATTCCTACGAGTAATTTTTCGTAAAAAATCCCATTCCAATCAAGAATCTACAAAACTATCAAAAATGCTTACTACTTTCGATTTAACAGTCTTAGGAGTTGGAAGTACTTTAGGTGTTGGAGTTTACGTTCTAGCTGGGGAAGTGGCTAAAAAATACGCTGGCCCAGCTGTTGTTATTTCGTTCCTCATCGCAGCTATAGCATCCATATTTGCAGGTAACATTTTTTTATTTACATTTATGATTAGAAATTTAATATCATTTTAGGTTTATGTTTCGCTGAAGTTGGAGTTCGAATGCCTAGAGCTGGATCAGTTTATGAATATAGTTATGTTTGTATGGGGGAATTAATTGGGTTCTTACTTGGATGGAATTTAATTTTAGAATATATAATAGGTTTCATAAAAAGTGATGGTTTAAGTTTTCTTTACTTGTTTTATTTTTGTAGGTTCAGCAAGTGTTGTTAAAGGTTTATTTACGTATTTAGACGCTTTATTTCATCACGTTATGTCCAATTTTTTTGAACATCATATGCCTATTAAGCTACAATCACTTTCTAAGTATCCGGATTTATTTTCTTTCGCTATAACATGCTTATTTTCACGTAATATATCTAATATAGTTAAATTAAGAATTATTTTAATGTTAAATATTTTTTAGTATCTTTGGCTCTTGGTGCAAAGGAATCTTTTATGGCAAACAACATATTTACTGGCTTAAATATAATTGTCGTTCTGTTTGTTATAGTTTCAGGATTATGGAAAGGTAATTTTTTATAATTTTTTCATAAAATTTAACGTTAATTTATTAATAATCGAGATAAATATTTTTCGATAGTTGATTTACAACTTTTATAACTGTAAGAATTAATTTGTTGCAAAATTATTAGAGTTGAGTAGATAGGATATGGATGTAATTATAAAAATGATTCGTCTAAGAGGGCTAAATATGATTCCTAAAGTTATTTAACCTTCAGAAGTTGTACTGTCAGTAAAGAATTTTCTCTAACATTTGTTAAATTATGTTTGAACAACAAGATACCTACATCTACAGTGCTCAAAAACGATGCAATGAATAAACAAAAAAATGAAAAACAAGTTAAAAAATCCGATAAAGAGGTAGGAAGTCGTGGAATACGATGACTTAGAGTATTCGTTTCAGCGCAAAAAGAACTTATTACTGATTGTACCTCTCAACTGCAGAATTTGTACTTCTATGATTGACGTGACGAACCAATTCATATTTTGCTTTAACTCACACATTCATAAACGTTCCACTGAGCACTGGTAATAGATTTCATCATCTCATATTAATTAAAAATTTTTATTATATTAATTAGTATGTTTTCTTACCTTCCTTCTCTTCTCGTTTCATCTCTCATCTACTCGATCTTATTGATAGCTTCGAAACCGGCTTAGAGTTAACACGAGCAGCGATATACGAAGGCTTTGTGTTGATATAAACCTTTACTCTGTGCTCAATACTTCTCTTAGACTCTTCTAGCTCATATCTTCATTATTAGTAGAAACAGTAAAAAATTAAATGCACCACTTTAAAGCTTGACATTTTCTTTATTTAAATCCGGATAAAAAAGGGATAAGTTAAATAAGATTAATAAAAAATGAAGAACATTGCGTTGTACTTTAAATAGCACAAAATTACCAAATTTCAAACCTCTGAGGAATTGTTATTAAATCGAATGTTTTTAAATTGATATCACAATTATAAAGAATGCTCATTCAACTATCTTAATTCGAATTTACTAAGTTAAGACGTTTAAGTATCTTGTACTCTTGAAGATGGTGAATATAGTTTGGTTCGTATAATCCTTTCTTCTTTCAGAGCATGATCATGTTGCATAGATGTTGAATACGTACGTGTTTTGGTTATTACACTAAAATTTTTATTTGTTAAAATTGTTAATGATTTTTTTCTTAGTGGAAGTTGCCATTTTCAATTAATGTTTTAATTTTAATGTAATCTGTTGTAAATGTTTTTACAATATCACGTATATTGAATTAAGACTGAATACTGCTTCCAGACGACGTAAAATGTTTCTAGATGCTTTGACACAGCCTTCAAATCACTTGAAATGCATCCAGAAGATTTGAACTGCTTTCAGAAGATTTACTATGTGGAAAAAATGACAATGCAAAAAATATATATAAATGCTTCCAAAAGCTTCAATACTGCCTCTGGAAGACATGCAGATGGCTTGAACTACTTTCAGAAGACATGATTCCCTGGAAGATTTAGAACTGCTTCTAGAAAACGCGACACTGCTGTTGCCAGCAGACTTGAAATGCTCCAAAAAGACTTAAAATGTTTCCAGAAGACTTACGATGCTTTCAAAAGACTTGATACTGCTTCTGGAAGACATTATCTGCTTCCAGGAGGCTTGATTCTGCTTCCAAAAGTCTTGAAATGTATCTAAAAGCACTGAAATACATCCAGAAAACCTGAAATGCTTCTAGAAGGTCTGATAATGCTTCTAGGAACCTTGATACTGCTTCCAGATGAATTGAAATGCGTCCAGAAGACTCGATACTGTCTTGGAGGACTTGCTACCGTTTGAAATTCCAGAATACATGATACTGTCCTTAAAAGAATTGATACTTCTTCTAGGAGTACTTTCCAAAAGACTGGAAATGCTTCCAAAAGGCTTGAAGTGCTTCCCGAAAAATTTAATACTGCTTCTGGAAGAGTTGATATTACTTCCAAAATATTTCCAGAAGACTTAATACTCTAAGTTATCTAAAAGCTGACTTAAAATGGTTCCCAACGGAATTGATACTGCTTTGTAGGAAACTTGAAATGCTTCTAGAACACTTTTATTGCCGCTGGAAGAGTTGAAATGCTTCCAGAAGACTTCATACTACTTCCAAAAGATTTGGTATTTCTTCCAAAAAAATTGATACCGCTTCTAGAAGATTTCAAATACTTCCAAAAGATTTGATATTGCCTGATGTTGCAGATGCTATCTTTTCAGGCTTTTATTTTCAAAATCCGGCGCCCATATCATGTTGACCCTAATTGGTTCTCCCTAATTAATTTGAGAATAATTAATGAAATTCTCCAAATTCATCTTCTGTTCTTCTGTAAATTGTTCAATTCCCTGCTATATCATGATATGACATAACAATTTCAAGATACAAATCCAAAGATTTCTGGAGAGGTGTAATGTAGATGCGATGTTTTCAGGTTTTTATTTTCAAAATCCGGCGCCTATATCATGTTGACCCCAATTGGTTCTCCCTAATTGATTTGAGAATAATTAATGAAATTCTCCAAATTCTTCCTCTGTTCTTCTGTAAATTGTTCAATTCCCTGCTATATCATGATATAACATACCAATTTCAAGATACAAATTCAAAGATTTCAGTTTGTAATAATCTTCTTTGAAGTGATAATTTTATAGTTTCCTGAACGGAATTCAATTCTATTAGAGAATATACTTAAACTCTCACAAAATATAAAAACGGTTCAATAAATTTTTTAGGTAGTGGTGCAGGCTCAATCCAGCTCGATCTTCTTGTTACGTTACCAAATTCGCCCGCTCTTGCCCTTCGCCCACATAGAAAAATGAAATTATTGTAACATAGGGACATAGACAACCTTTAATATATAAACCTTAGTTAATGTTGTCATAGCTGTTTAAATTTAAAAAGTCGATTAAGTGAAAATGCCGTGGCGCAACAATTTCACTAACATTGAAGTGCGAAACAGGCTTTGTGTTTATATAATTTGAGTTAAATCGTCATATTTTGAGGATAGGATTTTACTGTTGAAATATTTCCAATTAGTAATGAATCACCTTGTATATATTGTTACCAGTTGAATCTCTTAGAAGATATCGGATATCGTGTATATTTGTTATGAATAAAGACCGGATTAAAAGGCACAAAAAAGACGGAAAAAGGCACTTAAAAAGGCATGAAATTTTGGTAACAAAAGCATTAAAAAGGCATAAAAATTAGAAATCGAAATAATTGCTATACCTAATTAATAATGTATTTTAATAATGTTTTCATTAAAAAATACATCGTTAAACTAAACATTCATATATAATTATTAAACCACTAATCACGAAAACAACTAATTATTAAATGCTGTTCTAACTGTTCCATTGTGATGTTGTGTCTACTCTCACTTAACGTATTCTTGTAAGCCGAAAAACTTCTCTCCACGTCCACACTTGTAATTGGTGCATACTTGAACTTTGTAATTAATGCGGGATCCATAATAAATCCAGTAACAATTTCACCAATTAAAATTGGTGCAATTTTTTGCAATGTGGCAAATCCTTCATTTTTACACAGAACGTCATTAAATTTATTCGTAATTATTTGACCAATATGTCCTGGTACGCTATACGTGCTGT
Source organism: Onthophagus sagittarius (assembly GCA_036711965.1). Lineage (NCBI taxonomy): Eukaryota > Metazoa > Arthropoda > Insecta > Coleoptera > Scarabaeidae > Onthophagus > Onthophagus sagittarius. The sequence continues at coordinate 24,467,305 of JASERS010000001.1, read as the reverse complement.
CTTGAAATTTTTTAATCATTTCTACTGCAGTCACTAAAGGTAAATCCCGTTTTTCGAGTGATTTTATAGATTCACTTATATAACTGTAATTGCTTTTTATAAATGCCATATTATTTTGTAGCTCCACTTCTTTTAGGACGGCCTGGCAATCTTGTATTGCTTTACTACTTATAGCCGGAAATTCATTTATTAATTGTTTAAAATGATCTAAGGCGTTTGTGTAGTATATAGCGGCATCTAGCCATGTTCCCCATCTTGTTAGAACTGGTTGTGGTGGTAATGAGGTATTTGGTAACCTCTCTCTAAACAATTCTACCCTTAAAGGGGTTTTAACAAATATTTGTTTACCGCTGTTTATTAATTTATTAACCAATGGGAATTGTAACCTTATAGTTTCTGCTACTCGATTAAGCCCGTGTGCTAAGCAAGTACAATGAATTAAATTAGGCTAAAAAATCTTCATATTAGACGCAGCTTTTACCATGTATGCCGCTGCGTCTGACACCATCAGTAAAATTTTATCATTCGGTACCGGCTCCGGTAAGAAAAAATGCGTTAATTCGTCGTGAATAAATCTTGTTACCGTATTATTATTTGTTTTACTTAATTCTTTGGTACTTATTAGAAAACTTTTTGACGAATTTTCATCACTTAATACTCCAAGTATTAAATTTGCCACGTATCGTCCACATACATCAGTTGTTTCGTCTACACTTATCCAAATATAATTATTTCCAATAATATTTTTTATTTCTTCAATAACTTCTTTGTAGACTGAAGTAATATAATTTTTGCGGAGATGGCTTTCATCGGGAATATGCATTGTACAATATGTTTGTAAAAAAGTTTTGAAATATTTATTTGTCACTTTATGGATTGGTATGTTTGCTTTTATCAAATCTTTGCAAAGATCAAAATTGAATTTTGATTGTTCAGTGTAGCCGGATGTTGATGCCACAGATTGTATAGCTGCACCTAAAGTTTGTTGTTTTTTGGATTGACTTTTAGTCAGTTTTAATTTTTCCTGATGCAATAATGTTTTGACATGCTGAATTATGTAGTATTTTTTGTCACAATTAATCTGTTAACAGTAATTAAATAACGTCAGTATTTTATAATATCTTCCATAATTATTAAATAATCAATATATTGTTCTATTAATTTTAGTGATCGAAGTACTATATTGAATCAATAGTGAATTTTATTTCTAGTGAATTTTGGGACTAGCATTCTTTATAATTTCCAATTTTTACCGTAAAAAGATTTAAATTTCGGTTTTAAATATTTAAAAAAAAATTAAAAATATTTAAAAATCTTTGGTATTATACATAATTTAATCATTATTTAAAAATATAATTAATATAATTAATTGTTTTTACTCGATTAACTCCATCAATACTTACGATTTTTGAACAGGCTTGGCAAAATAAACGATTGCGTTCATATTTCAATTCCTTGTAATCTTTAATCCATTCTTCTACGGTTGGTTTTTGCTTCGGCATTGTACTACGCAAGAACTTCACACTTTCACTCGAGTAACTTTAATACAACAAAATGAATTGAAGACTCGACGCAAGTCAGACCACATATGGGGAATCCCGTGTAAGACGACACGGCACAACGGGGAATTCCAAAGCTTAAATTCGGATCGATGAAAAACGCGGATCTTACGTTACATGGCACAACGAGGAAATGTACAGAGGCGCAGCGAAATATATTTTCATAATTCAACCAATTTTTGTGGAAAAGACGCCAAAAAGTTGGAAAGAGGCTTTAAATAGGCATAATAAAAATAATAGGCATGAAAATTCAAAAAAGGCAAAAAAGGCATAACTAGCCTGGTGTTATTTCACTTATTTTTAACTGATTCGTAAAGATATTTAAATATATTTATAATGCCTTTAATTTTGAGCATAAGCATATTTTCTATAAATCCGGTCTTTAGTTATGAATGTATATAGTTATGGAAATATTTGTTTCTGAGTCTAATGGTGAAACTCACGAACAATATTATGGAGGATTCGATACTGCGTAATGTATGGTATTACCTTCTTCCACATCATACTTTGAAAAGATTGAAATTATCAAAGGTTCACCATGACTTTAGGGGCATACTATATGTCTTACAAGGAGACATCGCAGTTCTTCAGACTCTTCACCAATTTTGATGAATTTTTTTGTGGTGAATCCATATTGAATATGTATCACTTTTACCAGAGCTTCTGATCCAATGCCCCTTCTAAGGGACGTAATTTATTTTTTAAGTTTCAACTCGTTTAAAGTTCATTTTATATGTCGCAAGGAAAAATCGATTTTCAATGATTTCTTATAGCGTGCTGTGTCATCGCCGAGCTTCGGTTCCGAAGTCCTAGGATCGAGACTCGAAATCGACTTTATTTTATTTACTATTTTGCGAAGTATTTTTTTCAACTTATTATTTTTTTTTATAGTCTATATTCATTTTTATAAATCAATAATAAAATTCAAAATTGTAGTTTATATAAATAATACACAAAAATAATGTGATCGTAAGATTGCACAAACGTGTAATTTTCTTGATCTATTTCATGTCTGGCACTGGTTGATGGCTGGTTTTTCGTAGTGGCTGATACCGTGTCTAATAATATTCGAAATGTTTGCAAACGAAGTTTCGAAAATAAATAAAATATTAAAATGTGTGCTTCGTATACATATATTTTGCATTTCTTACAAAAAAACTAACAGTACGACTTTTCATTCTTTATTTCAGAGGATATAAATGATTATTTATATAAACTGCAATTTTGAATTTTATTATTGATTAACAAAAATTAATATAGACTATAAAAAAAAGTAATAAGTTGAAAAAAATACTTCGCAAAATAGTAAATAAAATAAAAAAATAAGTCGATTTCGACTCTCGGATCCTAGGACTTCGAAACCAAAGCTCGGCGATGAACCACCGCGCTATAAGCAGTCGTTAAAAATCGATTTTTCCTTGTGACATATAAAATGAACTTTAAACGTGTTGAAACTTCAAAAATAAATTACATCCCTTAAAAGAGGCATTGTATCAAAAGCTCTGATAAAAGTGATACATATTCAATATAGATTCACCATAAAAAGATTCATCAAAATTGGTGAAGAGTCACCTGCGATGTCTCCTTGTTAGTAGAAGCTTTTTAATAAGGATGTTACAAATTATAAATTTATTTGATTGTGTTGATTCATCTAATTTACATTCCATTTTGAGTTTTATCAATGGATTCGCAACTTATACTTCAAGTTTCTGCATTGTCTGAAGCTAAACTCCTCAAAATCCCATTTACTATCACTATTCGATGCAAAAGCGTGCTGATTAGCAGAGTTCGTAGAATTCGGATTGGGACACTGCAAGATAAATGAGGTAATTGCAAAATTAGCATTACCCGTCATAGCAGGTTTTGAGAAATTGCAATACAATGTGTTAAAAGTATTTGAAACCAACCTAATTTTATAATTTTAATTTTTGGTTACGAGAATGTGAGCTTTGAGAATCTGCTTAGTATATGGTACTTATATAGTCATTCAATCTATAGCCCACTTAGTGAAGTCTAACTAATTTTAGTTATTAGCCTAGATGCTATGCAAAAAAGGTTTTTGAGAAACCTTTATTTTTTATCCAATTGAGTTAAAACTATTCGATAAAATAAAAAATTTACACAAAAAAATCACATTCTTTCACGCTATAAAGATCCTATTATATGATGATTGACAGGTGTAAACAAAATGTACTTCACGGTTTAATTGGGGAATAAAGGAAGGCGGCCTTCGCGGTATAATTGGGAGACAAAAACAAGCTACCTGTCTTAACATTCCTTTGTATTACAATAGATGATTGACAGGTGTAAACAAAAGGTCCTTCACGCTTTAATTGGGTAACAAAAGAAAGCGGTCTTCACGGTATAATTGGGGAACGAAACGAAGCTACCTATTTCAACATCCCAATTTATTCCTTTCATTGTGAATGCTTATACATATTACCAAACATCGCACACATCTCTAAAAACATCTAAATGAATGAAGAACTTGAGCCATGGTAGTAGCTTGGGTTCGCAACATTCTTTACCCCACTTAAAAATTGTTTGAAATTAAAAACTAAATAAGTATTCATACAAATCTTATAAAATTATTCAAAAACAATTGTTTATTGTTGAGTTAATTGGCGTGCAAAGTGCAATGGTTCAAACAATTCCTTAGACTTTAATGAAAAAGAGATAAATAAGTTTATCGCGAAAAAAGATAAGAATGAATTTTATCTCTAAAACATAAACAGGTGTATAGAAAGGTGTATTAATAAACTTATTTTCTTTATAAATTAATAATTTGTTTATATACCTAATTGAAATTATGACGTGCAAAATACACTTGTTTGTGCGTGGTACTCCAAAAAACTTTCCGCTCATTTGAGCCCCTTCAGACACATTACTCTCGAGTCGTCACTGACATACTGTATATATTCATTCCTATCCCTTCCTCTCCCGAAGATGTTGCATACAATTCAACTATTTCAGGTTTCTCATAATAATAAATTTACATATTCATGATTTGTTTTCATCTTTCAGTTAGTTCTTTACTACATTTTTTGGACCTCCCCATTACATTTGTATTTTATTCGTTCTGGCTGGTTGAAAACTTCTAGCGCATGGGAAACCAACTGTAAAAAATATATTCAAGAATCTTTTTACCACTGATTCTGAGTCAGCTACTTCTAATGGTGTTTTTGTCACACGTCAAGGAAAATGTGGTCACCGTTTAAACTCGCGGCGATTGAGAAAGAACGGTCACCGATTGTATATTGATACGTTTCTTAAAAATTACGGGACTAGTAATTTCTCCTGTACACGCAGAAATGCTTCTTAATTGCTTTTTCTCTAAACAACTTTCTTATTTTATAGGGGGAAACCTATAGATGAATGTCTGTCATATCAAATTTTTGATAAAATCTGCTATTCCTATTTTTGTATAACACGAGGCAATAGCTTCATTCCACAAGTAAAATTTGTTCAGGAAATATGAAAATTTGAGGAATCTCGTTTATTTATAAGTTGCTAAAGGTAACACTTGAGCATTGGAGAATATTTTGGAGCACAAAAAAAATTTTAGAACAAACATTTTAGCAAATCACATTTTTAACAATAAAGCAAAATATGAAAATTTATTGTAATCTATTTTGTTGTTTCATAACTTTGGCAAAAAACTTATTTGTGCAAATGCATGATCGCTTTGCGTTACATATCATTAGAAAGAGCAAATAATTTTTGATTAGATGTGTGTGACTCTAAAGTTTTCTCCAGGTCATATAAGAAAGTTATCCAGCTGAAGAAGATTTAATAAAGGCTAAGATATGTGAATTTAGTAGTTTTTGACTAAAATGCAGTAGCATAACTTCGTGAATGCCTCGTCTGTCGAGGCAAGAGTTGCCTCTGATTGACGTAAATTCGGTTTGATAGCAATGACACATGGGCTTGAAATTTAATAATTTAGAGGTATTTTAAGCAATGTAAATACCTCGTACAATCGAACAAAGATAGTAAAACGTCTGTATCTTCGTTCGATTGTTTTCTTCTCCAGTTATCTTAATTTTTGTTATTTTGTCGAATGGAATATATAATTATACTGGATAAAATGTTTATGTTACATCTTTGTTGTGATTTTTGACGTATTCTCCTGATAATGCCGTGTAGAAGGCGAAACCGGTAGAGAAAAATAAAATAAAATCCATTTAGTGCAAAAACCATTAGTATTTTTATTAAACAAAAATGGAAAGAAAGATATCATTTAATATAAATATATTTATGGTCAACTTCTTTAATACATTTTAAAAATGTGAGAAGCGAGTAGTTATTATTTCTGTAGCATCGAACTTATTAAATCAAAATAAAATTTGAATAAACCCATACAATAGGATTTTAAAATATTGTATTTAAATTAAAATACTATAGATATAGTCTTCCCTACAATGATTTTTATTTCTTATTTAGGTGCTATAATTATTTCAAATGCTTAGCATTCGTCATCCGGCACGACTACGAGAGAGACAACAAAAAGATTAAAATAAGTTAAAATATATAAAATATAGCTATAATTACCGTCAATAAGAGTAAAACTATACACTTCTTTGCTTGCACATCAACTGTGTTTAAAAGAGTAAACATTAGAAAATAATAAACGTCATAAACATTACATATTAAATTACATGAATTGTAAAAGACAATATTGCGGACATTTAACAACTGAACAAACTGGATGACAAGAACGAACTGTGTTTTTTAATGGAACGTACGTATTCAAAGCGTAAAAAGTTGTTTTAACTTGCTCCGGAAAACGACAACGTAATTTATATGAATCTCATAAAAGTTCGGGTAACGTTAAATTCCGTGATGTCATTTAATAAATTATGGTTGTTTTTATTTTTATGTATAAATAATTCTTCATAAAGATCCATTTCTTTAGATTTCTTTAATTTTTTGTTATAAGGGATATATTATTTGTAGTAGTTTTATGATTGTGTTGTGTTAGATGTGGATAAAAATTTGATTTAGATTGAGTTGTGTTCTTTAAACCGTGTATTAAGGCTTCTACCAGTTTATATAAATAAAACCAATTGTCTGCATAGAACGATGAAATTATTTATTTGAGTTCGGTGCTACAGTACTGTTTCGGTAACATTCATGTGTACCGTCATCAGGCACGACTAAAAATCATTACATTACATTAAGCATCAGTAAAATCAAAATCAAAATATAAATACCGTCATAAACACTTCATCGAGAAGATTCTGGTAGAGTTGAGAAAAACATTGAAATTTATTTTCTAAGATGGCTGAATATTGTAAAATTCTTCAAAAAAACCCTATTGTTAAATTTAAATTTGAAATCACTAAAATGCCAATTCAAACCAAAAACTTCCTACAAAGGTAACAAATTTAGCAAAATAGTATTTAAAAACAAGATGGCGTTACCCACGTTTTCGTTCTGTGCAAAAATCCGTTTTCCTTTTATTTTCTTTTTTAACCAACAAGTTGCGAAAATGCGTAAAGACTGCGTGAAAAGAAACAGAGTCAGTAATGAATTATTGTGAATTTGGAATGAGTCATACCTTATCTATATTCTAAAAAATTTTTATTTTCAACAAAAAGGGTGTTTATTCTAGTGAGTCTTGAAGTTGACTGAGGCTGCCAACCTGTCTATTGCGCATGTTGGTCTGAGTCGAGTCGTGGGCGGGGAAATTATAATTAATTATTAATTATTATTTATTTTATTAATTAATTAATTATAAATAAATTTATAATTAAAATATTCAGCCATCTTAGAAAATAAATTTCAATGTTTTTCTCAACTCTACCAGAATCTTCTCGATGAAGTGTTTATGACGGTATTTATATTTTGATTTTGATTTTACTGATGCTTAATGTAATGTAATGATTTTTAGTCGTGCCTGATGACGGTACACATGAATGTTACCGAAACAGTACTGTAGCACCGAACTCAAATAAATAATTTCATCGTTCTATGCAGACAATTGGTTTTATTTATATAGTTATATATTACGATGAACCTGGAGAAAAGTATTGCCTATTCTACCAGTTTGGCCAATGTAGTAGCTATCACAGTTTTCACAGCAAATTTTATATATACCAATAATTATAGGTAATTAAACTTATGGTTGTTATTTATCAAAATGTTTCCGATGTTATTTGTGGAGGAAAAAGCTATTTTAGTATCATATTTAGCTACATTTCTTTTAAGTTGGTTTTGAAATCTAGGGTTGTATGGAACAGTAATATATTTAGATTTGGGGTAGAAACGAGGATATATCATTTTGTTGATGTTGTTTTTATGTATTTTGTTATATATACATTGTAGATTAGAGATATCGTATCCATTATTTAATCCGATGTTCAATATTTTATGCAATTCTTCAATGTAATCATCATTATCCATTGGAATATTATTGAGTTGATTAAAGAGAAAATGGAACGTAGCGTCTTTATGTTGTTTTGCATTGTAGGAATGTTTAGGTATGATATTATCTGTGGTTGTATTTTTTCTATATATTTTAAAATTTAGCGATTGGTTATCAATATTTCTAGAAATTTTCAAATCTAAAAAGTTAATACTACGATTCGATTCTATTTCGGTTGTAAATTGTAGTTTACTGATATTGTTCAGGATGTTTTGTATGGCGATAAGATTAGCTTTAGTTCCATTATGTACAATTAATATGTCGTCAACATATCGTCCAAAAAATCTAATGTCTTTGGTAAATATTTCATATTTTCTTGAAAATAATTCTTTCTCAGTATGATTGACAAATATATCGGCTATAATTGATGAGATGGGTGATCCCATTGGAAGACCATCCTCCATCATGAAGAAGTCATTGTTAAATACAAAGAAATTTTGTTTACATATAAATTCTAAAATTGTTATAAAACTATTGATATCTTTGTTTTTTAGATTTAGTTGGTGATTATTGTTCTTTAGGTGTATTCTTATGATAGATATAGAATCTTTAACAGGGACGTTAGTGTATAAATTCTTAATATCAAATGATATAAGTATTGAATTTTTGTCTAGTTTAATCTTTTTTATCTTTTTTACTAAACCTAATGAATTGTTTATTTTATATTTAATTTTGGTATTAAATATATAGAAACAAATATATAGAAAAAAAATATATAGAAAAAATACAACCACAGATAATATCATACCTAAACATTCAAAACAATGCGAAACAACATAAAGACGCTACGTTCCATTTTCTCTTTAACCGACTCAATAATATTCCAATGGATAATGATGATTACATTGAAGAATTGCATAAAATATTGAACATCGGATTAAATAATGGATACAATATCTCTAATCTACAATGTATATATAACAAAATACATAAAAACAACATCAACAAAATGATATATCCTCGTTTCTACCCCAAATCTAAATATATTACTGTTCCATACAACCCTAGATTTCAAAACCAACTTAAAAGAAATATAGCTAAATATGATACTAAAATAGCTTTTTTCTCCACAAATAACATCGGAAACATTTTGGTAAATAACAACCATAAGTTTAATTACTTAGAATTAAGTGGTATATATAAAATTTGCTGTGAAAACTGTGATAGCTACTACATTGGCCAAACTGGTAGAAGCCTTAATACACGCTTTAAAGAACACAACTCAATCTAAATCAAATTTTTATCCACATCTAACACAACACAATCATAAAACTACTACAAATAATATATCCCTTATAAAAAAAATTAAAGAAATCTAAAGAAATGGTTCTTTATGAAGAATTATTTATACATAAAAATAAAAACAACCCTAATTTATTAAATGACATCACGGAATTTAACGTTACCCGAACTTTTATGAGATTCATATAAATTACGTTGTCGTTTTCCGGAGCAAGTTATAACAACTTTTTACGCTTTGAATACGTACGTTCCATTAAAAAACACAGTTTGTTCTTGTCATCCAGTTTGTTCAGTTGTTAAATGTCCGTAATATTGTCTTTTACAATTCATGTAATTTGATATGTAATGTTTATGACGTTTGTTGTTTTCTAATGTTTACTCTTTTAAACACGGTTGATGTGCAAAGAAGTGTGTAGTTTTACTCTTATTGACGGTAATTATAGCTATATTTTATATATTTTAACTTATTTTAATCTTTTTGTTGTCTCTCTCGTAGTCGTGCCGAATGACGAATGCTAAGCATTCGAAATAATTATAGCACCTATATAAGAAATAAAAATCATTGTTGAGAAAACTATATCTGTAGTATTTTAATTTAAATACAATATATACAATAATGAACATTGAATCTACATTGGCAAAATTTTAAAATATTATTGCTGATTGTACCTGCATACATATATACCTACATTATTTATTCACACCAGTCAAACTAACGATATTACTTCCCTAACGTACGATCTACAACTAGTCGGGTAACAAAGAATATTTAACTGGCAACGAATATACGAAAACCAAAAAAATAAAAGGGCAAAAGATATACGCATACAAAAGATAACAATTACTCACATAAAAAAACGATTTCTTGACTAACCATAAAGATTACTTGAATTTAGTAAATATTTGGTAGTAAAGTAATTTCTTGATTTAAGGAAATAGAATTATTATATTCATATCTCAAGAAATTAAATTATAGAAATAAAAAATAAAAATCTTGATTGTAGTTAACAGTTATTCTATAGCAGAAAAATACTTTTCTTGAGGAGAATAATTTCACTTTCTAATTGTAAGAAAGTATTCTTCCATTAAGACAATTTTTACTTAACAATAGTGTTTTTTACAATAGAATATTTTTCTTGCAATAAGTTATATTTGAGATAAGATTTTTTTCTTACTTGCGGAGATTATTTTCATGAGATTATTTTTTCTTGGTTCAAATAAGTTTGACATTTAGGTTTAGTCGTACCTCTCGTAAGATGGAACCCAATTCAGTCCAATCTAACGTAGCTTCAGAACTAACACTAAATTTAAAACTACAATATTAATTTTATTTTATTTTATTATTAGATTCAGAAGTATTTATAACAATCAATCATTGAGTGGCAATTAAAACTAGAACTAACGCTAAACCTGGTACTAGAAAGCTTCGGTTTAGCCGTGCGTCTTTAGTTTTACTTTAATGCAACTACTTAAGCCTAAATAGCAACTAAAAATGAAGCCAACACTAACGCTAGAGCTAATAGTAGACTTTGACCAAAAAACATTTAGGTTTAGTCGTACTTCTCTTAAGATGAAAGCCAAATGCCTTCCTGTCTACGTAGGTAAAAAGATATTTTAAATCTTAAATACTGTAAAATTAATTTATTGCAAATTGAATAATTATGTTTCATTTTTGTAAATAAGGCACAAATAATGCATATAAATTTAAACAAAATAACGTTGAACTATTTTATTCAAAACATTTAATTTTGATTTAATTTACACCAAGAATAATAAAACTTTAATTATAAAATTTTATAATCAATTCTCATCATTCAAACCAAAATTATTTATTAAAATAGTTTTTATTTATTTGCGTAAATGTAATGCATTATAAAAATCTTCTATATAAAAATGAAATGTACTTATTGAATTTGTAACAAAGTAATTTTATATACAATTGAAAATAACATTTCATCTTTCATTTATAATTCTATTAAATCGCTCATAAAAAATAGGGAGACCTAACTTTGAAAAACTAATTACGGAATCCGGCAAAGGACATTATTCAACACAGGTCATTTTCAAAAGAATCGCATCTTACTAAACAGTGATTTTCCGCGAAACTATATGGAATATCGATAAAATAAAATTTGCTCCACATTAAGAACACTTCGTGTTACCACCATTTCAAATTTGAAATTTATTCGTCAAATAGTTTTTGAGAAAGTTGCCGGCACTCTCAAAAATCGGGTACTCTTTTCACTTAACTCGCGATAAAAGAAAAACCGTAGATTCGAAAATTTCCAAATTTACATGCAGAAATGTTCACTGTTTACAAAAAACTTTACCGCAATTTTTTCATTGGGCGATTTCGAAGATATCGATCTCTAAACTGAGGGGCCCTGACTTTTGGCACGGACTTTATTTCAGAGAGTACAAAATTCTTGTTTATGCTATAAATACGGGATTCGTAAGTTTATATATGTGTCTTATAAATTGTCCTTATGTTAAAAAGTACTCCATTTTAAGTCACTTCGATATCTCTATAAGATAATTAAATTCCTGGCAGTCAGATATGCAACTCATACTCGATTCCGTGGCTATCTTTCCCCACCAGCTCGTAAACTAGCAGTTTTTCAACGCTTATTGCTATATTAAATTTATGCAATGCTTAATGACATTAGCGATGATATAAAACAACTTTCACATGTGTAGGTTAAGAAAAGGGTTTTATAGTCACTGTTATTGTGGGTTCATAAAAGTTTGGTTGTAGTTGTATAAAAACGTTTGATGTGAGGAACATGAGAAAATAATTCAGTTTTGCAATTTACATTATTCCATTTGATTTTTTCATTTTGTCATTCCAATTTAAATTTATTCTTTTATGTTTAATTTTGGGTTAAATTGAGCAGCTACCGATAGTTGGATCTTGCCCCATCAAAAATATTTGTTTTGCTTCATTTTCTTTGTATTATAATGGTAATCAATAAAGACGTTTATTATTATCAACTAACTTATTAATGTATCTATAGGGGAAAAATCAAGCTTTCAAATGGTGTATTTAGTTTTTCGCTATCTCTAATAATAAGGCCGATATCAGCTAAGAAAGCAGATAGAAAACGAATGATCAATTCTATGCTTTGTTGTTTGAAATTTAAAAGATCTTTGTAAACTTCTATTCTTCCAATTATGTTTTTTTAGTTAATTCTGATAATTGGGGAATACCTCAAGACAAAGTCCCCGATGTAAAATACGGAGTAGGTGGATTTCTTCCATATGGAATATCGGGAGTTTTAAAAGGAGCGCCAACATGTTTTTATGGCTTCATCGGATTTGATTCAATTGCAACAGCTGGTTTAAAAATAATTTAGTGTTTAATTCTTTTATAAATTTTTTAAATTAAATTTTAGGCGAAGAAGCGAGATTTCCCCGAAAATCAATCCCAATTGCCATAATTGTATCATTATTAATAATTTTTATGGCTTATTTTGGTGTATCAACGATTTTAACTATGATTCTTCCATATTACGAACAAGTAAGAATACAAATTGTTTCTAATTGATAATAAATTTCGTAACATTTGTGAAAGTTTCAAACTTTCTCTTACAGTTTTCTTTTTCTATTAACAATATTGTATTAAAAAGTACATTAACAGCATTTTATTAATGTTATTGTATTAACAACACTAATATTTAACAAAAAGATTAACTTTTCTTTTATTTAATTGTTTTAATTCTTTTGTTAATTGCAATTTTTAGGATCGTTTTGCTCCATTACCATATATTTACGATAAAATAGGATGGACGATTTCAAAGTATCTTGTTAGTATAGGAGCTATATGCGGATTACTTTCAGCGTAAAATTAATTAAAATAAATCATTAAATAAAAAATTAATTTCTTATTTCTAGTTTAATCGGATCTATGTTTCCTTTACCAAGAATAATTTATTCCATGGCTTGCGACGGATTACTTTTTTCATTTTTAGGTGAAGTTCACCCAAAATTTCGTACTCCTTTTACTGGAACACTAATTGCTGGATTTATAACAGGTTTCGTTCTCATAAATAATCAACTTATTTTATTAATATTTTGATTTACAGGTTTATTTGCCACCCTTTTTGAATTGGGAGATCTTTTCACATTAATGGCAATAGCCACTTTGGTTTCTTATTCCGTGGTTGCTATTTGTGTTATCATTCTTCGTTATGAACCAACAACAGAGAATAATGATGTTAATTCAAGACGAAAGCTATCGTGTTATCAAATTTGCTCCCAAGTCTTAGGAATACGCTTTCAAACACCGAATAAGTTAACTTTTCGTATAGTTTCTTTTGGACTAAGCGTATTTTGTACTAATTTAAAAAATTATTTTGTTTCATCTTGAGTAATGACACCAATTTTTTTAGTGATCACCACATTTATTTTGGCTGTCATATTATCTAAATTAAATCATGAGTATTTCTCAACTCCTCTTGTGATAGCCGTAATAATTTTAGCTTTAATAATATTTGTATCTTTGTGGATAATTTCAAAACAACCAAAAGGAATTGATCCGGTATTTGGGGTAATTGTCTTCAAAATAAAGTTTATTATTTAGTTTAAGTTATTATTTTTTAGGTTCCTTTAATACCTTGGTTGCCCGCTTTAAGCATTATGATGAATGTATACTTAATGGTACTTTTAGATATTTCAACTTGGTTGAGATATTTTGTTTGGATGGGTGTTGGTAAGTAAACCACAAATATAATAAGAGATATTTGCATCATATTGTTAATTAAATTTTAGGTATAATCATATATTTTTCTTATGGCATGTGGAATAGTAAAGCAATTTCAAATTAAGCCGTTGAAATCAATGCTGTTGTCGACTTTCTTTTTATGCAAAATAATTTTTTATTGTAATATTTTTCTTATAAAATTATCTTTATTTTTCCAACAACAATTTTTTTACATTTGTTTGTAAACAATTAATTTGTATAATTATATATGATCCTATTGAGTATCCTTATTCCATATAAACGATTTTATTTAATATGACCATCAACATCGTGTTATATGTTGATGCCCAACACCATGTTTCTTTGCAAATTGGCTGACGTTACTGGCGCTTTAAGATGAAAAATAGTTTAATAATGGTTCACTAAAATAAACTACAAGCATACTGCATAGGAATGTGTAGGTATTGATTCCCAATCACAGGCACAAGCACATCTATTAAGTTCATGTTTCTAATTAAAATTGCACTATACAAAGACAATTAGAATTTTATTCATTTGCTGATAGTTAGGTCGTTAGTGATCGTGGCACACAAAGGAACAAGTCGTGAACAAGTCTTTGATGTATATATACTGGCTTATCTTTGCCAATAGAGCAGCAAGTATTAAAGTTGCTTGTAGTGAACTCGTTTGTGTCCAAGATGCTACAACTGGTTATATATCGATATATCTGTTATCCGTGCCAGATGTCAAGGCCCCTCACTTTAAACATCGATATCTTCGAAATCGCTCGATGAAAAAACTTGCGGTAAAGTTTATTGTAATCAGTGAACATTTTTGTGTATCACAATCTAATTTGGAAATGTTTGGAGCGGCGGTGTTTCATCTATCGCGAGTTAATTGAAAAAAGTACCCGATTTTTGAGGGCGCCGACAACTTTGTCTGCATTGCGATTTTTTTTCTTAAAACTATTTGATGAAAAATTTTCAAATTTGAATTGGTGGTATTCATGGTATAAATTTGATATCGATTTCTAATGTGGGGGGCCTTGACTTCTGGCACGGATAATAGTCAATTACAACGTGCCATAACGTTTAAAGTGGTAAGTGTTACTGATTTGAATATTATTCTTATCGTACATGCGCAGAAAAATGATCGTTTTTCAATTTAAAATATCGTACGCAGAAAAATTATAAATTATTTTATAAATATACAATCTTTATAGAATACAAAAGCAAAAAAGATATTAATGTTTAAATCACTAACCTTTAAATAATTTTCAGTCAATGATGGTAATATCATATAAATGAATTCGTCAAGTATAATATTTTATTAACGAAAATACCGTAATATAATAATAAAGTTTAATTATTTTATTCCCCAAACTTTATTAAAATAAATTAGGGTCTATATAAAAAATTTACTTCTGGTGATAATTAAAATTTATTTTTCTAAACTAGTTTCGAGCCTTGCTCTTCTTCAGTAGATACGTAATTATTAACAAATTAGAAGAATTAATTAAAATTTTTCAAAATTTACGTCAAAAGTTATTGTGTGACGTTAGGTTTTTTTGTTTTTGTTTTTATTTATTTATTTTTTTTTTATTTTTCAAAAATAAGAAGAAGAGCAAGGCTCGAAACTAGTTTAGAAAAATAAATTTTAATTATCACCAAAAGTAAATTTTTTATATAGACCCTAATTTAATAATTGGTGAAAAAAGGATAAGAAAAATTATTTTTATATTTATTAAAATAGTTCTACAAAAAATGCCCAAATTGACAAAGTCAAAATTATTAGTTTTTAAAAATTTTTGAATCGTCGTTGATGGCGATAAATAATTTTTGTGATTTAAAAAGTTTTTTGTCTGAAAGGATTCTTGGTATCGTTTTTAATTTTTTACAAGAACTGTATCAAATTTTAGGTTTTTAATGATGACTGTATCTTGTGTTGATAACAATGAATAATATTCATATTATTATACACAAATATTAATTATGCAAATAATAATTATAAATATATATTATTATTAATTATATAATATAGAATGAGTATATTAATTATACTCATTCTTGGAATTTATTTAAAAAGTTTTGATTTTGTATCAAAAAATTGTTTCCATAATTTTTTGATTTTGAGGTACAATTCACTGTTTTCGAAGATATAATTTTTAAATTTGTGACTACCTTTGATCTCAAGCTGCTTAAGATCAGTTGTTCTGAAAAATTAACCTGATACAATTAAAAGGAAATGCATGATATTCGTGTAAATATTAAAAAAACAATTAAATGACCTTTGATATTGAAAGGCTTTATGATAAATTAAATGAAAATTAAATCGTGGTTGAACATCTTCGGAACGTGACACATGTTTACTCGAGTAAGCTGAAAAATCAAAGAAGAAAATTTCTTGTCGATTTATATCTGCTGGTACACCAAAATATTCGAAACAGGCCGACTTGATATGTCACACGAAAATTCATTGCCAACCGAAATATAAACAAATTAAAAATAAAATTATTATAAAGAAAATTGATAAAACTAAAAATAATTAAATGAAAAAATATAATAAACAAGTAAACGCAGATTCTTGTAATTTTGCAATAGCTCTAACTTTAATTTAGTTTTTATTAAATCTTTATGATTCGAATGTTTTACATAACATAACATAATCGAGTATAACTACTGACAGAACAAAAACAGAATACAACAACTTTAACGCATAAAGTAGTTGATTAAATAGTTAACTAGTGCGCAGTGATGACTGTATCCACATTACGGCTTAAATCTAGAATAGCCAATTTAATAAAGCAATTAAAATAATTAAAGTTTCACTTACCATATTGTTGGTACGACCATATTGTCCTAAAACCTTCATACACTACAATAGTAAACAATATCGTAAACAAAAGCAGAGTCTAAGGACTTTTGCTCAGAAAATTATTAATAATTCATTGTGTTATATTTAGCAAATTATTTTATTCAAGTCTTATAGAGGCAATGTCAAGTTTTCTGGAAGCGATATCAAGTCTTCTAGAGGCAGTATCTATATGTCTTCTGGACACATTTCAAATCATCTGGAAGCAATGTTCAGCCTACCAGAGGCAATGTTGAGACTGTTGTAACTATTTTAAATCTTCTAGAAACAGTATCAAATTTGGAAGCTTTTCAAGTGTTCTGGAAGCTATTCAGATCTTCTAGAAGCAGTATTAAGCCTTACAGGGGCAGTATCGAGTCTTTTTGAAGCATTTTAAAACATCTGAAATCGAGTCTTCTGGAAACAGTATTCACTCTATTGGAAGCATTTCGAGTAATTTTGAAGTATTTCAAATCTTCTAAAAGTGGTAACAAGTCGTTTAGAAACATTTCAAATCTTCTGGAAGCATTAGATTGGAAATTAATAAAGTAATTAGGTTGGAAATATTTGAGTTTCCTAGAAGCAGTATCAGTCGTCTGGAAACATGTTAAGACTTCTGTAAACTTCCACTATTCTAACAGGAACATCAAGTCTTCTGAAAGCATTGTAAGTCGTCTGGAAACATCTCAAGCCTTCTAGGTGCAATATTAAGTTATCTGGAAGCATTGTAAGTCGTCTAGAAAGATTTTAAGTCTTCTAGAAACAGTATTAGTTTTCTGGAAACATTTCAAGTCTGCTGGAAACAATATCAAGTTTTCTAGAAACAGTATCAAATCATCTAGAGGGAGTATCCAGTCTCCTGGTAGCAAATCAAGTCTTCTAGATGGAATATCAAGTCTTCTGGATGTACCTCAAGTCTCCTAACAGTAACATCAAGGCTTTTTGAAGCATTTCAAGTCTTCTAGATGTAATGTTCAGTTATCTGGAAGTATTGTAAATCGTCTAGAAATATTTTAAGTCTTCTAGAAGTATCAGTCTTCTGGAAACATTTCAAGTCTTCTAGAAACAATATCAAGTTTTCTAGAAACAGTATTAAATCATCTAGAGGCAGTATCCAGTCTTCTGGTAGCAACTCCAGTTTTCTAGACGTAATATCAAGTTTTCTAGATGCAATATCTAGTGTTCTGGATGCTCCTCAAATCTTCTAACAGTAACATTAAGTTTTTTTGGAAGCATTTCGAAATTTCTGGAAGCATTGTAAATCGTCTGGAAGCATTTCAAGTTTTCTAAATACAATGTCAAGAAGTCTGGAAGCATTGCAAGTCTTCTGGAAGTATTGTAATTAGTCTGGAATCATTGTAAGTCATCTGGAAACATTTTAAGTCTTCTAGAAGCAATATCAATTTTTCTAGAAACAATATGATGTCATCTAGAGGCTACATCATCTCTTCTGGTAGCAAATCAAGTCTTCTAGATTCAATATCAAGTCTTCTGGAAGCATCTCAAGTCTTTTTGTATTTTCCAAGACAGCCTATTCAGATATCGAATATCGATTTTTTTACAGTACGAAAGTATACGATATTACAAATTTATATACAACAGGATTTTGTTAGTCGTCGTAAGTACGAGTTATGGTAAGCCGAGATGTCGTAGGTTGAAGTCTATTTTGACTTCTAATTGAAATTTGGTTAATCAAAGGAATTTGCTTGATTGATCTTTCATGTTGTTTCACTAAATAAGCCTTCATTGGAATTTTAAAATTGTCACGAGACTTTTCGACCCAAATTGGCGGCAAACCGCGTATCTTTAAAAATCTAGGGACTTTAGCGACACATAAGTCACCCTACCATCTAAGTATCGCGACTACTAACTACATTCTTTGGATAACTATGTATATCCATAAACAAGGGTGTAAGTAATACTAGACCTAAGAATTTTTGGCATATTTATACTTTTCTTTACTAACTGCACAAACTGATATTTTTATTTCTTTGTGAATAAATTGATATATTCGAATTAAAAAATATATTCATGTATTACAATAAATTTTGAATTGGTTAAGTACCTACTCTTTGGATAAATACCCAATTTATAAATATCTACCTACCGGGCATTTACCTATCGCCAATCACTGTAAGTAGTTAGTATGTTGGGCAATGGCAACAATGTATTTAATTGATAAAGTGAAGGACCCTCGCTTTCAATACGTTACCATATATTATCTGAACATTGATTGTAGCACCTCGTCTTCAAGCGACCTCTGTTTAAACAATGTTCACTCAATGTTGCTTACGATCCAGGCAATAATTAACATTCAAATAGTCAACATTTAATACTAACTTTTAGGTGATTAAGAAGACGATATTCAGTGTTACTTTGTTTATTGAGTTTGTTAATAAGAATCATGTAGATCAAAAAAAATTGTCATAAATCTTTTAAAAAATAAATCGTTCAATTAATTTAAAAAATATTTTAATCGGTATTAAATTATTATTATTTGAGAAAAATAAGAATGAATTTCATATAACTTAGAATGCACCGATAAAAATTAATCATTTTTATGTGTATACCCACATCAATCATAATTTAGTAGTAATAGAAAAGTATAAAAAGTTTACGAGTTTTGTTTCCAATAAATTAAGAATCAAAATTAAAATCTACCATTTCATTTCATTAAACGCAACAATCATGTTGAAATTATGTAACTTTATAGTAATATTAATTTACGTTATAATATTAGTAAGTAAATGATTATAATTTTATTCATGCAAAATAGTTTATTGTGTTGTAATTCTTAGGAATTTAATACCTGTACTAGTGTATCTCTTGAGAACTGCAACTGTAAACGCCCAGGTAATTACAATGGTTATGATCCTAAACATAATCATGTACCATTCGGATCTCAAGCTATTATTCAACAAAAAGGATCTCTCAATTTTGAAAAGGAAACTCCTACTATTATCGAAATACCTTATAACGTGGAAATAGGCAAACAAGTAAAAACACCTTATAAAATCGAAGTTCCTTATAAACCGGAGACATCACCTTGTAAGATGAAGCCATCGGAAAGAAAAACACCTTGTCCGTTTGAAAAACCTTACAAGATAGAAACACAAAATCTTATTCAGCTACCTAATAAAGTCGAAAGTCCTTACAAGGTAGGGTCAACATCATCGACATCACCATGTAAAATGAAAAAATTAGAAAGAAAAACACCGTGTATTTTTGAAAAACCATATACGGTAGAAATAAAAAAGCAAGTGAAACCGCAAATAGAAACATCTTATAAGGTTGAGAATTCTAAAAATACGAGGAATATTTCTCCTAACGGTGAATCATCTTATAAGGTACAAACACAAAATCAAATAAATCCACCGATAGAAATACCTTATCAGGTCGAAATACCTTACAAGATTGAGAAATCTATGCAGGTGGGAATTCCTTATACGGCGGGGACTACCAATACATTCAATCCGCCCCCTAACGTCGAAAAACCTATTAATGTACACATACATAATCAAATGCAACCACATATACAAACACCTTATGTGGTCGAAATGCCATACAAGATCGAGAAATCTGCGCAGGTGGAAATGCCTTATACGATGGGGACTACCAATACATTCAATCCGACTCCTAACGTCGAAAAACCTATTAATGTACACATACATAATCAAATGCAACCACATATACAATCACCTTACGTGGTCGAAGTACCACATAAGAATGATAAATCTATGCAAGTGAAAACACCTTATCAGATGGGGACAACTAATACGATGGATCCGTCTCCTAAAGGTGAATCACCTATCAAGGTAGAAATACATAATCATGTTCAGGCACCTTATTCAGTCGAAGTTCCTTACAAGATTGAAACAACATCAACGACATCACCTTGTAAGATGCAAACACCTGAAGGAAGTTCACCTTGCGTTATGGAAAAATCTCATAAGATGGAGAGTCCTTGTAAAAAGAAGAAGAGAAAGAAGGGAAAAAAATCACGGTGTAGTATGAGGAAAAAAGAAGACAAGGATTATGATTATGATTATGGGTCTTATGACTGGCTTGGTTCCTTATTTTCCTATGGCAGCTACGGTTATGACTATGGTGGCGGCCACAAGAGCGGTAAAAAAGGAAGAAAACACTATGGGTGTGGGGTATGTTGGTAGAAAAAAAGGAGGAATAGAATGGGAATAGTTTATTATGGTATCATGTAATTTAATAAAAGAATAGAGACTAGCCCATACAATGTTTTAATTATAATACTTATATGTTTGATAATAAGACATTCACGTTTTCGCAAATTTAAACTATTACAGAATAATTGTACATAATTCTGCTATAGTAATAGTAATTTAGACAACGAAAATCAGATCAGTTTTAATTCCTCTGATAGTTGATCAGTGTATTAATCAGAATGTTTTTTCATCTTCTCGGTTGACTCCCATTCGAGAATGGTGCTTTCATGAGTCATTCACCAGACGATTTAACCAATCATCTTTGTTTTCAGATATCTTAAATATAATAATAGAATTAATAACAATACAATTTATTGCCACCAAGATATACAATAAAAGAAAAAGAAATGTACACATCATTCCTTAACATTGATAACAAAAGGTCGATTTATCGCCAGAGGCGATGTTTTCAAAACGACCCAATCAGCAATGTATGTTAAAAAAAATTGATATGGGGAATATATGTTAAAAAAATAATAAGTTTATATGTTAAGTATTAGAAAAAGAATACGCAAGAACAAGAAGGAAAGAGACTCGAATTAAGCAAAAAATGATTGGAGAAGAAGAAATAAAGCTGTCAGCTGAGAACGGAAAGGGAAGAGGTAGATTAAGTTAGGAAACAGTCTGAGATAACTGTTGTGGCAACAGGCGATCTCTAAGCGATGCTCTGAATACAGAAAAACTGCGTGCTTCCCGTAACTCAGTGGGTAAGCTATTCCAGAGAGTTATAGCTTGCACTGTGTATGACCCATGATATATTTCGGTACGGTGAATCGGAAACATGAGTGAGACACCAGATTGTGCTCTAATAGGAAGACCGCGAGAGGCCATGAACTGAAATGCAGTGAACAGATAGATGGGAGACTGGGAGGAAAGAATCTTGTATAAAGTAGTTAGTATGCGGAAAGATCTACGGTTCTCAACGGTAAGCATTTCGAAATATAGACCTCGTCTCGTGATAAGATTCGTGTACTTTGGAGAGAATCGTTAATTATTGACTCGTTAATTTTTTAACAGTTTGGAATAGTCTAATTATTTCAAAAAGTACACATGTTAAGGTTGGTTTATGTTGGATAAATAATGTGTATATGTTGGACAAAAAATGTTGGAGCGACGAATTAAAGCACGAATTGCTGTATCCAAATCCATAGAAATGAATTTAGCGTAAACGCACCCTTAGACATACTATATGCTTAACAAATATGAAAGGTATAGCATATATGTATAGCATAAAGCCATACATTCCATTCAAATAACAAAGTTATGGCACCCTAAACATTTTATACATTAACCGGTGCTAGTAACCACACTGTATACAATTATTTAATTATATTGTTGGGGTTTGAAAGACTGAGAATAAGCTAGTGAAGTAATGTACAATCGTTGTGGGACACTCTGTATAATGAGGGCTGTTATTATAATAGCTGATTATATGTAAGTGTAATACTTTGTCTATGAGTATTATTGAATTTGGTTTCATAAATTTATTTTAAACAATATTTTTTGTCATTACTTACTTGACATTAATAAAAAAAATCAAAGAATTATGGTTATCATTTTGGATTATAAAACACATTTATAACATATATATTATAAGGTAGGCATGGACAAAACCATTTAGTAAATTATACTTGAAAAAAGTATTGATTAGCGCCATCTATGAAGCGTGTGGGCAAATCTATCTTTTATTGATTTATACAGATTTCTTTACGAATTCCCGATGTTTTGCCAAAATCGCACATTTTCAAATTTACCCAAATTACGATATAATAACAATTCACATTTACGTTTAATTACACGTATCTTTTTAGTGTCGTCGCCCAAATTTAGTGTTATTTCTCGTAAAATTCGCTTTGTATCAAGTGCAAACTTTATGATTTTATTACATTACAAATACAGCAAGTTTAGAACGCGGAATATTTCAATTCCTAGAACAATATGTGTACTTCAATTCTGTGTGTTTACTTTTTCATAAACCTCATCTTTGTCGGAACAGGTGTCTCTGAAAAGCGTGTACAACGAAAGACCACAGATTCCTTGGCTCAAAATTGGCCGATTTAGTAATCTATATTCAAAGTTGCTCCGTTTCGCCGCTAGACGATATGAAAATTAACAAAAAAGTTCGTTAATTTTTTATAATGCGAGAATGCGTTAATCAATCGAAATCATTTTTGAGAAGTGAGTTACTGGGTTCAATTAACGTCTTTTTAGGGTTTCGGGTTTTTAAAATTTTTAATAGCCCATTTAAGTTAAGGTCGCCGTTCAATGGCCATTTTTATATGGACCCGTACAGGTCGATAGAGGTTACTTTCTAACACAATTATGACTTAATGTCAAATTATTACAAAGAAGTAAATACATAGGATTGAAGTACACATATTGAAGTAGTGAAACTTTGTCATAAAAAAGGCGTAATAAAAACTGATTTTTGTGACAAATTATGCACTCAAATGAGGTGACAATGCTTCATTCACTAGATATGGAATATAAGAAGAGATGCCGGGACTGTGCAAGTATAACAGATATGTTGTTATCTCAGGATTGTGTTTTATGTAAAAATGTGTAACTTTCACGTAATTATTGAAATATGTAAAGGAATCTGCTGAACAACTTAACTTTGGTATTTTGGCAATCGTCTTATAGATGGCAATATTTGGAGAATAAAATATTGCTTTATTATTTCAACAGTTTCATGACGAATATCCAATACAGCCATTATTGTTCAAGTGGACACAAAATATAGAATTCTTCGTCTTCTTAATTCAATTGCACCATTATTTATATTTTGTTTTATTAATATATTAGCTTTGTTCCACACACACGTCAATAATGCAGTTATATTTCATTAGATTTCATTACATTATTTGACAGGTGCGACTGTAACTAACGAGTTCCTACGCTTATTGGAACAAAGCTATTGCATACTTAGGTAACAAAAGAAAAGAAAGTATAAATAAAACTGTTTTATCGATTTCCATAAAAAATATATTTTTTCAGAAACTTAATAATTATTAAAATATGTATCTTATTTTATTAAACATATCATTCATTTAAAATTTTAGAAACATAATACTAACAAATTATTTTTGTACAATCGATACTTCAATTGTTTAATTCGACAATTAAATTTTTGTATAACTGTTAAGCATTTAAAAATTTGGAAATTTTGAGTTCTGATAGCCCTCCGAAGAGTTATTTCTTTTAAATTTTGAAAATGGGGGGATAACTTCACAGACATTATAAATTAACATAATTGGCTATACCTATTAAACTCAGTAGTAGACAAAAAATGTTCACCAATCGATATGGTTCGACTATAAACCTTTGTAGGATGTATGTATGTATGTAGGAAAGCGGAGGGTACGCTAAAGCATACAGCACACAGGCCTCAATGGGCCCCTTGTACATCCTCCTACACTCTCTCTGGCTACATCAACCAGCCTAAGGATTTTCCGAAGGCTAGGATACAGCTCAGAGGTGTGTTCCTGATGCCATCTGTGCTCGGCCATTCCTCTCCAAAGTCTCTCATTCTGAGGTCTTGTAGAGTGGGGCATTCACACAAGATGTATCGAACAGTCTCCTCGCTCTCTTGACAAAAGCGACAGAGAGGATTAGTAGCAAGCTTAAGGTTGCAGAGATGCTTGTTTACCTTACAGTGACCCGTGATGTGTCCCGTTAAAATACGTAGGGCGCTTCTACCGAGTCTTACGAAAGACAAGGCTGTCTTAGCTAAAGGATAACACAACAGTTCTTTAGACAACTTTCTACGAAATCTTTAATAAGCTCAATTTGAGTTGATACGGACGGAGCGATTAACGGTTCAGGTGAACAGATAGCTCGCTTGGCAGCTCTTTTGGCAAGCCTATCAGCGTGCTTATTACCTGTACTGATCGAGTGTCCTTTTATCCATTGAAGTGAAACACAGTTGTGTGCTGCGGCCTTCTCCAATGTTAGGTGACAGTCCATGGCAAGTCCTGAGGTAATAGTTATTCTACTCAGGGCTAAAATGGATCTCTACTGTCAGTATAAATTGTGAAAGACTTACCTTGCAAGTTGGATCTGACAATAAAGTCAGCGGCAAGTAGAATGGCGATTAATTCTGCCTGTATGACGGTGGTACCTTTACCTAAAGCAGTAGATATGTGGAGTTGGAGATCGTACGAGAAAACTCCAGCTCCAGCTCCTTCCCGACTAACCGAACCATCACTGTAGATTTTGTCGCTTTTGACCTTTGTAGGATTTAAACAAACATAATCATTATCACTGAAATGGTAAAGAGCACAAACAATTTTTAAATAGTAGCCAAGTTTAGTTTTACCTGTCCACGTCCACATTGGTTACAGGTTGAATACTGAAAATTTTAATATTCTATGTTATTAAATTTATAACACATAACAAGGAAGTACGTTTTCCAATGATTCTCCGATTTGCTTAGTTGCACGCTAAAAAAAAGCATTAAAGTCATAAAGTCTAAAATTCGAAATCTATTACTCGTCATCACGTTCTTCTACTGTATTTGGTAAGTCTTTGAAGAAATATGTTTCTCTCGCTAGTACTGAAACATTTGTGTTTATAATATTTTTATATATCATAACAGCTTTCACATACTTTTGCAAACCGCATAAAAATCTCCACTTTTGTCCTTTTGAACGTCGATTTCTTTTTGGAGTACGTACTGGACGCTTGTTACCGGGAGACATGGCAGCTTCAAAAAGTAATGAAAATCATAAAATTATGTATAAAAAATAGGTACCAGAAAAATACATGAAAGATCTCAAAGATTACGATATTTGTTTTATAACGTAAAATTTTCAACTGACTTTGTCTTCAGTTCATCTCCATCACGTCCATTTTTCGAGATATTCCCAAAAATGTGATAAAGTGAAAACAAATATTGGAAAAATGCCAAAAAATTGATTCGGTTGAATTGTTTTAGGCCGTAGCAAAACAACAAAGAGTTCGATTTATCTCATCGATATCTCAAAATGTTCGTCTGCATCTCTACTTTCATGTCCATATAATTACAGAAGCACACTATGCAAAATTTTTGGGAATATCTCGAAACCTAGACGTGATTGAGAAAAACTGATGACATTATCAGCTCACGATTTTACGTTATAAAAAAATATCGCAGTTTTCGAGGAAAAAGTTGTTGAAAATTTGTAAACTAGTGTGTTTTTTATCGAAAATTAAGAACAGTTTCATCCCATATGAACGATAGTCGACTTAGTTTCGCAGTTTATTATAACCCTATATATAATTCTATATCTATATTAAGTATAGATTATCCGCCAGTTTCTGAACATCCTGTATATTATTATTATTCATTTCCATTCCTTTCACTAATTTATTTTATTCAACAAAAAATTGTATTTAAATTAATTAATATTTTTAACATTTTGCATATTATAAATTTACTTTCGTCACTATCAAAATGAACGCTAAATTATAAGCAATAAACTGTTCTCTAAATCAAGTCAATTAAGGCGGAGGTTTTTCATAAACAAATAAATAATTCTCTAATAACATATTATTATATAGAAATATACTCACCCGCACACTACTTTCACTTGGTCTAAGACATATTTAGACCAAGTGAAAATCATTAAAATAAAAATAACACTAACTATAACAATAACACTAATTAAACAATAACACCGACTATAATAATATTAACACTTCGCCAAAAAAAAACACCAAATAATGTCGAGAATGAGAATCGCGTAAGACTAAACCGACTAAACCGGAATATGATCTCCAACGAAAAAATATTTTCAACGGTAGGATGACTAATTATAAGGAGAAAAAAGCATCGCTATGAATAACTGAATTGAGCTCAGCGTGATCTCTTTAAAGCAACTGCGGAACTATATAAATTTTTTATGCACTTTTACGAACATCACGTGATTGAACGGCGACCTTAAGCAAGAAAAAAAGAATTTTTGAGAAGCATTATTTACATCATTTTGATAAAATGGTCACTAAAACGGAGCCTTAATACATCTTGATGCGGACTCTCTCAAATACCAAAAAAAAATTTCTCAACTATCCAAACTTAGATCCTATTCTTGAACTACATTATCTATGCAATCCAAATTGTTTCTTATATACTTCAACACAAAATCATACAATACTTTCAAATTGTAGCATATTACAAGCGTATATATGCATATATGCTACAATTCTAATGTAACGATATTATTAAGCATCGTCTGTCATATCAACTCCCTAAAATGAGAAAGAGGATCTTTGCTAACCCCAACCTAATCACAAACATCTTTTGTCACTATCTTGACCCCTCTAAATATTTTCTCCGTCATTATATGATGACGATATACCGTTTCAATTGACCCAGTATGCAAGTTTACAACCAGTTGAACTTAATAAACAGGAAAAAAATCAAATTTCTTTTCGTAAATGGGTCCAGGCGGTTAGAACCAGGCGGTTTTCTGGAATGTAGTGGGGATTACGAATAAAGGTGATCAGTTCTGGCAGTATTTGAAAGGGTTTGAGGTTATTTGTTTGGTCAAAAGTTGGGTCGGTGAGGGAGGGTAATCCGAGATAGAGGGAAAGATGCTAGATGGGTAGAGATGGGATTGTAAAAAAAAGGAATAGGAAGGAGAGGGCCAGTGGGGGTTAATAACAGGAATTGCAACAGGTCTGGACGAAGAGAAGGTTGGAAAAGTGGAGGAACAAGGGGATGATAAGGGGACTGAGCGATGCTTAATAATGGGCGGTAACTTCAATACAAGAGTGGATGAAGAGGGGGCGGGAGGAACTCTGGGGGCTGGAGGGTACACGATGATCCAAGTATAAGATACAAAACGGCGAGGGAAGGGAGTTGTTAAGGTGGGTGGCAGAAAGGTAGACTAAATCCTTCCACCCACTCTTGCATCCCTTGATCCACCACCACATAATCAATTACTGATGCCCCCCTTGCCCTTATATAAGTGTACTCCCCATCTTCACCTTCCTCGATATTCGCAATCAGAATCTCCCACCCTCTTTCTATCACCCACCTTAACAACTCCTACATAAGAAAACTGATAGAGTGACGAAAATTGATAGGTGGGGTCAGTTCAATATAAGGAAGCAAGAAGGAGGTGTGAGGACAAACGCAAAAGAAAAAAAAGGGGGTTGTCTAGAAATACATAAATAAAATAAGAAGGGGGAGAGAGTAGATTACTGGTCAAATACCCATAATAAAGTGGAGAGAGTAGTTTGTGGGGTTACTGAGGGATATGATCAAGGGCGAGTAAAAGAATTAGTAAGAGGGGAAGAAGGAGAAGTTGGTATAACACAGGAGGAAGTGGAGACGTATTGGCGGTATTAGAGAAGGGTAAGGCACCCGGAGAAGATGGGGTCCAAAACGAGGCTTGGTTGAAGGTAACGATGGAAGTGCAGAAGAGTTTGCGAATAGCCTTGAACAGGTTATGGAAGGTAGAAGTGTTTCCGGACGGGTGGAGGACGGTAATAATAAGTCTCTTGTACAAAAAGTGAAGAAATGATACAGTGGAGAGCTATAGAGGTATCAACTTATTGAATACGTCGTGCGAGATATACGCTAAAATGTTGCAAGGCTAAAGAAAGAGACAGAGGAAAGGGAGCTCCTATCAGATGATCAGTCACGGTTTAGAAATGCAAGGGGAGCGAGTAAGGGTGGTCGAAAATATGAAAATTGGTGATGGAATGGCAATGAAAACGAGGACGTAAGGGAGTACACATGGGATATAGATTTAAGGAGAACAACAAGGAGGGAATACATATCAGAATGTTGGCAACGAGGGCAAATAGGATTATAGGACAGATTTGAGGATTTGGGTAAGAGGATTTTTGGTAGAAATGTGGGAGGAAAGAAATTAATGTTTGAGAATTTAGTAAAAAGCGTAGTTATGTATGGGGTGGAGATATTTGGATGTATAGAGCAAGGGTTCTTACAGGATGTGTAGACCAGATACTGGCAGTGAGTGTTGGGATTAGCTAGGGAGACTTCGAGATATATGGTTAGGGAAGAAATGAAGCTAGATAAGTTGAGGCTGGAGGCGAGTAGGCTAGCGGTGCGTTTTTATTAAAGCATGCAGGTAGAGGACATTGAAAGATCTTGGGGGAGTGCTGCAGATTGCAGCAGGCAATGGGCGTTATGGGCAGCAAGAAAGGGAATGGTGCTATAAAAGGGTGGGATACGAAAAACGAAAAAGGGTTAATCAGAAAGAAAAGAGACGGGATTGAAATGTGGAAACTGAAGAGCATGGTGATGAATATGGATAAGAAAGAAGGACGTCAATAAAGGAAAGTAAGTGTAATTTGAATTATTACGAGTTGACGAGGGGAAATTTGACAGGTTCAGAGGTGGGAATGAGGAGATAGGGTGTAGATTGTGTTGGGAAGGGGGGAGTCCGTACAGCATCTCCTGGTAGAGTGTAATGAATTGAGAGAGGAAGAGATGGATTGGGGGCAGGTATTAAGAGAGAGAGCAAAGGGAGGAAAATGGATGCGGAAGGTTATGGAAGCGAGGAGAAGGAGGGATAGACAGTTAACAGAATGGTTATTATAATGTTTAGAGTATTATTGTAGTGTTGTATAGTAATATTATTAAAAAAAATTTTAATCTGATAATAATATCATGCCGAAGTTTTCGAAAGATGCAGTGGAGAAGAAGGATGTAAAACCTTGAATGAATTTTGAGTATCAAAGGGATAGTGTGCTGTTAGGATTAGATGTGCAATCATTTTCTTAATTAATGATATTCCTTCACTCATAGTTCCTAGTTCACACAACTGCAAAAAATGTTATTCTTCCGATCAAGCATTGAATATGTCTCTTAAACGTAACAACGTCCAAACTGGAATTGATAACAATAGCAGTGGTAAATTTAAAAAAATACAGATTTGTGCATTAAATAAAGCATATTTATTAAATTAAACATATTTATTTATTACCATGATTTAACCATTTCATTTTGTAATATACCATATTAAACTTGGCAGAGTTTATTGAAATTGTATTTTGTTTTTAATGTGTATCAGCAAGTTTAATATTCAATGTGTTCGCGCTTACACTAATTTAATTGCTGCATTGATCTAATTAGAAGTACTAATTATGTTACATTAACAAATCTTTATAAAAAGTTAACCTCTAATTTTAAATACTTTTATAAAAAACAATGCCTTATGATTTTATATCACGAAGCTCCACACTCATATACTTTGAATGACAATTTATTTTTCTAAAATATAATACCAATGGGCTTAAATAATCATCTTTTACGTAATGATCTTTCTTTTTGGTTAAGTAACTTATTAAAATACTGATGATAATCACTGAGATAGTTCCAATTGGATGATAATAATAATGAGAGATTTGGTACATTATTGGCACAGTTCGATCGTTATTAAATATTTTATCTCTACAAGAATTACTTAAGACAATTTAAATAATAATAAAAAAAACTTACGTATTAGTAGAGGATGTTGAAACATTCACGATTTCAGAAATATTACATGAAGTGGTAAATACGGGTAACGTTGGATATTCAACACGATTATTCATTTTATACCAAAATGTGCTTATTATTAACCAAGACAATATTAGTAACGATGATATTCCTCCAATTAAAGCACCCTAAAAATAATAAGTTAAAAATTTTACTTTAGAGAAAAATTGAAAAATTAACTTTAGAGTTGATATTGGGAAAGAATAATCCGGCAAAAAATAATCCAACAATAGGACTTCCTGTGAGAGCTAAAAGATTAACAAGCAATGGAAGTATATTCCCTAAATGTTCCACGGCATATGTTAAAACCGTACAAAGAATTCCTGCCAATAAAACGATAAGTTTTAATATTAACATTTCGTGCTTTCTTATTAAAGATTCTGGTAAACAGTTTCTTAGAAAATCATTAAAAATCGTTGCTGATAAACTATTTAAATGAGCCGATAGTGTACTAAAACAAAAATACATTTATTTTTACCTTTTCTAGAATTATTTTAATTAATCACACCTTAATCCAGCACTGATGATTCCCGCAACGAAAATTCCTAATAAACCAGGAAGTGTTCTTGACATGTTCAAGATGGCATAAGGCATTAATTGGTCAGGTTTAGCAATTCTTTTAGTGGTTAAAGGATCGCACGTTACGTATCGAGCTACAAGCATAATTCCGTTTAGAGTTGCTAATGTGAATAATAAAATCCAACTAAATGCTGTAATTAAATAAGCTCTAAAGAAAGAAAAATTTATATAGCTTTTAAATAATTAAGACGTGATTAAAATTTTTAAGATTTTTACCTTTTAATATCACCAAAATTCTTTAATGATAATATTTTTTGTACTGTTGTTTGAGCTATACCACTAACCGATAATGATTGGAAAGTCAACCCAAGCATAATTCCCCACACAGTATCTCGTTTAGTAATATCATAATCGAAACTAAAATTGTTAATATTTTCAATTACGAATTCATCCATTTGCACTAATTAAATAAAGAAGTTTAACATACTCGGCTTTAATTCGACCAGTTTCGTATGGTATTCGAAATAAATTTTCAACTCCTCCCACAGAATTAGTTCCAATAATTAAAACAGTAATCATCGCTCCAAACATAACGCAAAATTGAAGGGCGTCCGTCCAAACTACTGCTTTAATGCCACCAAAAACCGTATAAGTAGTACAAATGAAACAAATTATTAATGTTACATGGGATAAATTAACACTGGAAACTAATATTTATTTTTTTAAATTATTTTGTAATTTTGAAAACCTTACCTTGTGCAACAACTAAAACCGTTATAAAAAGAACAAGTGGCATTAAAAGAATAACTTGAAACGCATATATAAGGGATGATAATTTCCTAACTTTAGAATTAAATCTTAATTCAAAATAATGATAGATGCTGGTTATTTGAAGTTTATGAAAAACGGGAATAACCCAAAAATAACTTATTGAATATACTATGAATGTTGTTGGTGTTTGTAAAAACCCATATTGACTACCGAAATAATAAACGTCTGTTGCTAATGATGTCATAATAATTCCAGACAAAATTCTAAAAGAATATCTTAATAAAAGTAATCAATAAATAATCGTTTATTACCCAGATACGATTGAGAATGCCACAGCATACGGGTTCATAGTTTTTCCACCATGCAAATACTCATCTGGGGTATTTTGCTTTTTAAAAATTGCATAATATATTCCAATTGCTATACTTAACAACAATGTTAAGCTCAACATTACGTAATCGATAATTTGGAAAGTGGGATCCATATTTTCTAAGAAAATGTTTTAATACTCTTTACTCTGGTGTGTTTAATATTGAACTACACACTAAAGTGACACCAATACTCTTGGAATTTAAAGAAAACTTATTATTCAAGGTAGAATGCGTTCCTTTAGTGAATATGTGTTTAATTCCAGCATAAAATAAATTGAGTAAATTTCAACACAAATATTGATTATATTTGCGTTGAAATAAAACTATTAACATTAATAATACTGCTTAATTGTCCGTAATATAAATTTTAATTTTTTGTTTATATTGGATAACAACATTAATCCAGGTAATTGTAAATCCAAGAAAAAATGTTAACTTAAAAGAGAAATACATCAGAAATTAGTATGTCATGATTAAGGTCCGGATTTATATGCGATAAAAAGAAGCAATATAAGTTGTTAATATGCGGTTAAAATTGGTCGAAATATGCAGTAAAATATGCGGTAAAAACAATAAAGAAATGATAAGCAAGAATGATAAAATTACAATATTGAATTGTGTTAGATCGTGTTCTGACGATCGAACAAAAAAGTCACCGGGATGTCTAAAGGTGGGATTTTCATCTTCACACGTTCGTGTTCTTTTTGTCTTCACATTATGAACTCATTTTCGATGTGTCCTGACTAAAATATGCACGATATATACCCTAATTATATGCTTATACTATTATATTATATATATATTATTATATACTTCAATTATAGCGTGAAGTTTTTCTTTTGACCTGTCAATTATTCCACGAAAAAAATGTTGAAAGATCAGTTTTGTTTACAAACATTAATCATACTGTGAAATTTTCTTTTCGCATTCCAATTAAAACGTGAAGAAATCCCCATTGTAATAGATATAGATAGAGAATAAATTTAGGTAATACTCAAACTATTTTAACACTTAAAGTATTTTCGTGCTAGGATTATTTTGACATGGCAAACAACAGTTCCTTACAAACAAGTGACGAATGATTTTTCTGTAGATAGTGTCCAATTAACATCTTGTGTGGTATTGTAATAGATGCGGTAGGTTTGACAAAAACTAAGTCCGTTAAAATTATGAAAATGAAATAAACAAGTGAAGAAGAGATTAGAGAAATAATAAGATCATGATAAGTAGTGGTACAAGACATATCTAAGGTCTATCCACAAAATTGCTCAAAGGGGTAGAATCCGAGAAAAAATTTTTTCGAACGAACTGAAATGTGCTAAAACAATTGCAATACATAAAACAGGTGATGAAAACGAATATAAGAATTATATCCATTGTCGATTTTGCCAAATTGTATTGCTGTTAGTTAATTGTTAGTTAAATTGCAGTTTTTGAGATCGTGATAAAGGGAGTCTAGAATCGTTCAATATCTGTGATGGACAGCTTATAACGCCATATCAACATTGCTATCAAAAACAAAAGTCTATTACGACGGCAGTAAGGAGCATCATACATGAAATTGTTCAGGTTGCTTTCTGCGCTTTAAGTAGCTTTTTGATTTAGTAGATCACAACATCAATATGGATAACTTGAAGATATATGGTATTGTGGGGAGTGCACAGTGTGAAAGAAAACAACTAGTGCATTGGAAAGGTGAAGACTCAAAATAGAGAGGACGCTAGGGATTCCACAAGGCTCTATTCTTGGTCCTATTCTCTTCTTGATTTATATCAATGACTTACCATTAAAATTCTAACTTGGATGCGCAGTTGGACGCCTCATCTATATTACTATCTTTGTCTATGAAAAAATCCCTATAGAGGCTGATGGAATTTTGGGGAGAAGCAAAAGAAGGTCGCAAATTCGTAAGAGCGAGATTATTTTTGGGTCAAAGTTCGATGAAATTTATGGTGTTGAAACTAGAAATGTGGAATTTATGTGCGTTATGCGATATACCCGTTTTGATGTGATATGAATTTGATGGAATGATTGTACTTGTTTGTGTTAGTTTTCTGTATGTTTTAAATTCAATAGGACTATCAGAGTTATCAGTTAATCAGAGTAAGATCAAGAAAATTTATTTTAAGTATTAATACATCATCTATTTGTGAAAGTCTCTTAATAGGTTGATGCCATCATCTTTCCAAACTATGAAAATATTATCAACATATCTTCACCAAAGTGTAACGTTATTATTAATGAATTTATATTTGAAGACCATTGATTGGAAGCCTTTCAATGTATTTGCAAAATTTGTCGTTAAATTAGAAAAAGTTTTGTTTTATGCAAATTTGAGATTAATTCAAAGCATATGTTACATTTTTAGAATCTAGCTTGTTCTAATAAAATTTTTGATAATATTTAAAGTTTTCTTGACTGGATGGTTGGTGCATAATATCGTGAATATTTCGCACGATATTATTATGCACTTATATTTATGCACTTATATTTTTTAAGGATTGTATTTTGTAATAGCATACACCAAAAGGCCTTACATATTATTATAGTTAAAATGTAGGAGTAAAATGCACAAATAATTGTGGATGGAACACAATTGAGCAACGAAAAAATTGGAATATACTGATTCAGCAAAATGCTGATCAATGAACATGTAAAATCTGGTACAAATTGCAGTTAATAGCTGAGGAAGACACATTTATAAATGATGGAATACAGAAAGTGGTGTTAAAATACGGTGGGGACGCATTCTATTAGGACATGAAGTAATTGTTAATCTATATGTAATACCAGTATTCATTAAGGGATATTAAAGCAATTTTGATAACTATAATAAGGTAACCCGTTTAGGCTAGATACTGTAACTACTTATGAAGATCTGCAAAGATCTCATAAGTAGTTACAGTTAACAATTTGTCTTATAAGGCAAATTGTTGTTTCTGGCATTTGCACGGGGCAGCAAGACTTCAGGAAAATATGTTGAACTATCATCGACATTCGGGCAGCAGGAATTAAAACCAAAACAACTTTTCAAAATAGCTAATATTTCGAATGTAAAAATGCAAAAGCAAAAATTAAATTTAATTTATAATGAATTTCTAGACCATTCACGTCAATTAAATTAAGTATAATTAATTAATATAAATTCAATCAAAAAACAAAAGGAGCATATCATTGGAGAAAGTTGAGGTGTTATTAGGATTAGAACCTTGTAGGTTGGGTGAATTATTGTGATTAGACCTATCTAAGGTAAACAAATAAGCATAAATGTGGCTAAGGTTCAGAATATCCGTTTTGAAATTCATAGCATTCTGTGCATTATTGATGTGTACCATTTCTAAAATTAGCTTATTATGATAGTTACTCCTTGAATCCAAGATATTTACATCTCATAAAGCATTACAAGACTTTCTTAGTTTAATATCATGTTTTGAGATTCTACATTTCAACCACTTTCTTACTTTCCAATCTGACCCACATACGTTTCATCACAACCCTTGCATGAAACACAATAACTGCAATACAATAATCTAATTTGTTCTCATAACAAAGTCAACGTTGAATCTATATCATCTTTATGTATTCCAATGATCAAATCACCTTTGATAAAACTGATGGGAAAACTCGAGTTGTTATTAACCAAAATTACATCCAATGCAAAATCTCAAGAGAAATTCCTCAGAGCCAGAAATGGCGATATTCTAGAGCCCATAGGGGTGCCCTCTAAACTACAAATTTTAAATAAATTTTAAATAATCTAAGATCAACAGTACTCGAAAGCTCCTGAAGATGCCCTAAACAGAGCCGAAACCGGTAGAACTATAGCAAGCAAGTAAAATTCGTCTTAATAAAAAAGTACTTAAATAAAAATATTTTTAATTATGGAATTTAGTTTGAAAAGGAGTATGTGTTGTTTAGCTGTTTTCGTGTTGTTCAACTGGCACTGTTGACACTGTTTGAGAAAAAAAATCAACCTTGAAAACGACTAAAAAAATAATAACAGCCAAGAAAATAAAGAATTTGGTTTAAAATAATCCAGATTTTTTGATTTTCTTCTTTCTCGATACTTGAATTGGTTAATGTACGGTTCAACTGAATACGATAAAGTTTCACTTGACGACATTGACTTATCTATTTAACTTTCGAGTTCTCTCAACATATTGTGTAGCATCTATTAACATTAGTTCTTGATATTACTAATCATGTCATGTATTATATTAGTTAGCATCATTCCTTTTATCTCTAAAAATTATGGCTAGCAGCTCTCCGAAATAGGAAATACTATCTTCGCCATCCCCAACATAATTAGAGACGTCTCTTAATACTATCTCCTCCATCTTTATTAGATATTATATATTATTGGACATATTATTTTTAGAATGTGGATAACGACAGGTAACTATTTGTTTCTATTTCTTTTTGGTGCAAAAGAACAAAAAGCTACTCAGGTTTTAGCGCAAGCTAGGCTGGCTTGCGCTAAAACTTTTATCTCATTTGAAGAAATGAGGAATTATTACCTACAAGAGTGTCCAATATAATAATATTGAACACAATTCTGGTATAATACTATTTGTAAAAAGTGACAATAGTTACAACGCAAATAACATTAGTATTAATTCCTTTGCAATATTTAAGTCCTTTTATCGGAAAGTTGTTTTCTTCCTTTCAGTTGATAACTCACATTCGAAAATCGTGCTTTCACGAGCTGCTTTATTGAAGATTTTTCTAATCATCCCTGTGATCCCGAATAGCCAGACTTTGTCCTCCGATGAGGTCCTGGTACTTTGAGGAAAATCAACTAGATGAACTTACGTTTTAGTTTTAGCTATTGCTGTAGCATGGATTCATTAGTTCTTTTCTGCGTCAACCGAATTCTTAGCATCCAGCACCAGCAAACCATTTTCAAAGCATCGATTTTCGTCTCGTGAGTTTCACACCAGGTTTCATATCAAAATTATTCTTGTTTTTAAAGAATTATTTATTTGGTTCGATAGTGATGAGCTATGATAAACACATTGATTGTGTCAATATTACCCATCTTCTTTATGTTAAGTCTGGAACAATGATACTCCGATATCCTTGCTACATTGGTCTATTATCAGGAAGTAATAATTGTTATATTAAAAAATCTTAGTAAAACGTTAATCTTGTAATTTAAAATATTTCTATAAAATACAATTTGTTATGAACTCATATCCCGAAGGTTTACACTAATATAATTTGTATGACCACTTTTCTTTCTAAAATGTAGTACCAACGGGCTTAAATAATCATCCTTTACGTAATGATTTTTCTTTTTAGTTAAGCAACTCACTAAAACGCTGATGACAACCACTGAGATAGCTCCAATTGGGTGATAATAAAAATGAGAGATGCGGTACATTACAGGCACAGTTGAATCATTATTAAATAATTTAACCCTACAACAACAACTAAGGCTAATTGGAATAATATTTTAAAAAAACTTACGTTGAAGATGTTGAAATATTCGCTATTTCAGATATATTACATGAAGTTGTAAATGTGGGTAATGTTGGATATTCAACACCATTATTTATTTTATACCAAAATGTGCTTATTATTAAACAAGACAACATCAGGAATGATGATGTTCCTCCGATTAAAGCACCCTAAAAATAAAAAGTAATTTACATAAATTATTTACACCTTTACACAATTTTGTAATTTACTATTGAGTTGACGTTAGGAAAAAATAATCCGGCAAAAAATAATCCAACAATAGGAGTTCCTGTAAGAGCTAAAAGATTAACATACAATGGAAGTAAGTTTCCTAAATGTTCCACGCTATATGTTAAAACCGTGCAAATAACTCCCGCCAATAAAACAATAAGCTTTAATATTAACATTTCATGTTTTCTTATTATAGATTGTGGTAAAGAATCTCTTAGAAAATCATTAAAAATCGTTGCTGATAAACTATTTAAATTAGCCGATAACGTACTAAAACAACAATACATTAATTCTTTTTAGAATTGTTTTAATTAAGCGCACCTTAATCCAGCACTGGCGATTCCCGCAACGAAAATTCCTAATAAACCAGGAAATGTTATAGACATATTTAAGATAGCATAAGACATTAATTGGTCAGGTTTTGTAATTTGTTTAGTGGTTAAAGGATCGCACGTTACGTATCGAGCAACGAGTATTAGCCCATTTAGAGTTGTTATAGCGAATAATAAAATCCAACTAATGGCTGTAAACAAATAAGTTCTACAAACAAATAAAATTTAATAGCGTAATATTTAAATAATTAAGGCTTGATTAACATTTTTAGGACTTTTACCTTTTCATATCATTAGAATTTCTTAATGATAACATTTTTTGTATCGTTCCTTGAGCGAGACCACTCATCGATAAAGATTGGAAAATCAATCCCAGCATAATTCCCCATATAGTATCTCTTTTAGTCATATCATAATCGAAACTAAAATTGTTAAAATTTTCAGTTACGAATTTATTCATTTGCACTAATTAAATAAAAATGTTTAACATACTCGGCTTTAATTCGACCAGTTTCGTATGGAATTCGAAATAAATTCTCAATTCCTCCAATAAAGTTTGTTCCAATAATTAAAACAGTAATCGTCGCTCCAAACATAACGCAAAATTGAAGGGCGTCCGTCCAAACTACTGCTTTAATACCGCCAAAAACCGTATAAGTAGTACAAATAAAACAAATAATTAACGTTACATGGGATGAATTTACTCCAGACACTAAAGATTACTATTGTAAAATTATTTTGTAATTTTAAAAACCTTACCTTGTGCAACAACTAAAACAGTTACGAAAAGAGCAAGTGGCAAATGAAGAATAACTTGAAACGCATATATAAGGGATGATAGTTTTCTAACTTTAGAATTAAACCTTAATTCAAAATAATGGTAGATGCTGGTTACTTGAAGTTTATGGAAAACGGGGATAATGCAAAAATAGCTCATTGAATATGTTATTAATGTTGTCGGTATTTGTAAAAATCCATATTGACAACCGAAATAATAAGTATCTGTTGGCACTGATGTCATGAGCATTCCAGATAAAATTCTAAAAGCATTTTTTAATAAAACTAATCAATAAATAATCGCTTACTACCCAGATACGATTGAGAAAGCCACAGCATACGGATTCATAGTTTTTCCACCATGTAAATATTCGTCTGGTGTGTTTTGTTTTTTAAAAATTGCGTAATATAATCCAATTCCTATACTCAATAACAATGTGAAACACAATATAACGTAATCGGTTATTTGGAAAGTGGGACCCATATTAAAAAAAAATTTTACTATTCTTTTCTATTACATATATAATGTTAAACTAAACACAAAAACAAAAACTACAATAATATTCTTGGAATTTACAAGAAAGCATAATATTCAAGGTAAAATGCTTTCCATTAGTGATTTTTTATGTAATTATATCGTAAAATAAGAAGGGCTATCAAGGCAATTAAAGTTAATGACAAAACTAGTTAGTTATGCACAATTTATTCTTAACTTTTCGTTCATATTGGATAACAACATTTCCGTAAATTTGGAAATTATATTATTTCTAAGTGTTCGCTGTATAAATTATGTAAGTATTAATATATACATCAGAAATTTTAATTTTGTGCTTCATTAAAATTGAAAAATTGATGAAACGATGAAGGTACTTTATTGAGTGAAATCACTGTAATATATGTTTCGAGCAATTCTTTTCAGGTACGATTACAATGAACAAATAGGAAAGGGGTAATAATATATGCTTGTAAAATTATTAGCAGACTTAATTAAAGTCAATGTAAAAAAACATATGTGTAACACCCCATTATGTACGTTTGGCAAAAATACCAACATTTGGTGCAATACAAATCAGCTCAGTTTTAACTCCTTTGCATAGAATATTTACTTTTTTTACATGCTTTAAGAGTTGCTGTATATAGGATTTCTATAATTATCCGTGGTCTTGGATATCTTGAATGTCAGCGTCAGAGCTTGTCATGTGGTAAGGTGCCTTTAGTTTTTTTAGTTTACTGTCGCATGTTTTGAGATTCTACATTTCAATCATTTTTTCACATTCTAATCTGAATGTATGTGGGATACGTTCCATCACAATCCTTCCATGAAACACAATAAATCAAGCTAAATCTAAACTTATCATTAGTCTTATCCTTAAGTGTCGTAAAGTGGTTTCCTAATTTGTTCTCATTACAGTCGATGATTTTTACGTTTTCAGAAAACGTTGAAATGTATCAACGTTTTCTTTAACTGGTCGCTTAATCTCCCTATGTATGCTTTTTGTAAGTGCAATGCTCTGTATTAATTAACTGTATTAATTAATTAACTGTATTAATTTCATTTGAGAGGATAACCGTTGTTGACAAAATTTGTTGTAAGGAAATTGAGATTTTGTTGTAAAAATTGATTATTAAGTTAAACAATGTTATTTTCATTTCTTAAATTATTAGTATCTAAGGAAGAAATACATTTATCTTTTTTAATTATGAACTGAATGTTGGGATGAAAAACTTTTTTTGAAAAAACAAAGTCAACGTTGAATCTATAACATCTTTAGGTATTCCGATGATCAAATCATCAACATACCTTTGATAGAACTCATGGGAAAACCCGAGTTGTTATTAACCAAAACCTCGTCCAATGCGAAATAGTTTTTTCTTGTTTTAGCTCTTGCTGTATCAATTCCTCAGTTCTTTGTATGTATGTGTGAACTTTTCAAGTCGGTGATGGTGTGAACTTTCGATCAATGAGTTGGTCTTTTTCGAGCATGTCTAAAACCAAACAGGAACTCAAAAATCTTACAAAAATAGTTTAATAAATTCTTCCATGAAAGTTTTAGATACATCATAACGAACTGTCCTGAATTCGTAGACTCACTGAAGAATATAAAAATCAGTAATAAAGTCAAACTGATATCCTTCGATATAAAAAACCTCTATAAGAACCTTATGTTCAAATCCAATCTACACTTTCTATCATTAACGAACTATGAATTTGACTGAGCACTATGACTTTGGACTACAATATGAGGACATTAACGTACTAAGAATAACTTGCCAACAATTTTTTTTTATGCTCGATAACCTATTTTATAAAATAAACAACGGGGTACCTATTGGTTCTCCCATATTTGGCTTTATATGACCGACATATTTGTTAATCATTTCGAATCTATCTTTTTTCGGACCAACATAAATTATGATATTCTCATTCTATATGAAGGTAATAACACAAAATTTGTAGCCCTAACGAACATCTTTAATAACAATTTCAACAACTTTTAAACTCAATTAAAAGCTGTTACCAAAAACTATTACCAAAAACCTTAAGAGACCAGAATTTAACATTTTCAGAAAAATAACTCCCAACGGCGCAATAATACCCAAGAATTGGTTTCATGACAATAGACATAAAGAGATAGATTTTTAGTTACCAGACTTAATAGAATTCCATTATAACATAAAGATTGCACCATAGAAATCATGAAAATAGCAAAAACAAACTTAAACAACAAATACAACATATGAATCATTTGATTAGTAATTATACATATACACAGTTAATAAACATAAATTTCCCCATATCGAAATATGAGTGGTGATTATAAACTTAAATGTGCTGACTGAAAAATTATATATTGGACAAACAGGATAAAATCTTAAGATTCTTAAGAACAGATTTAAAAAGCATATAACTGATAATTCATCGGTTGTATGTAGATACATTTCCGAAACTTATCACAATACCAATGTTAGCCAGATGCATATGATTAAAAGTTTTTTTCTTAAACTCTCCGTTTTGAAGATATCAACAAAAATAAAAATAAAATAACATGTTGCAAAATGTAATTAAAAAAATTAATTAATAAAAAATGATTTAATTAATCGTAAAATAATATTAAAATTCTTCTTAACTTTGAAATCGTCTTAGAAAACATTAATCTTCATCAAAATATTCTAATGTTTATAAATCGAGTAAATCCTGTTCTAAACATTGTTTGGATGTGCGCTAACTTGAACGTGGGATAAAAAGTTTCTCATAACCAGCCCGTCCTTTCGAGTGTACTCAAGCAAAAAAATTATTCTGATCAAAGGAAAAATGGAGTACTTAAAACTGGAGCACTAAACTGTATATCGAATAATACATTTTCCAATGTTACTTAGATAAACAATACAATAGAAACAGCACAACTACAACTGAATGACCTCTTTGTATTCAAGAAGAGATATGCATTCCTCGAGCAATACAGACCAAAATACTTTACGAGAAACGACGACTTCCAGCACTTAATACGTAATTAATATTAAAATTATTTTTATTTAATTAAATAAGTAATTCCCATCTTTAAAAGAGCCGATAAAAATCTTACAGAAAATTACCGACCAATATCGCTAATCTCTGTTTTCTCGAAATTATTTGAAGTTGCTATGATACAAAGATTAGAGTTTTTCTTTGACAAGTACAATATACTTTCTGAAAAACAGTACGGCTTTAAAAAGCAAATCAACACAGACAGCAAACATTGATATCTATAATGAGATTATATCACAAATAGAAATGCAGCGAATCCCAGTCGGAATTTTCTGTGACTTACCTAAAGCCTTTGAATGTATGCTATATAATAAAATATTAACCAAATTAGAACTATATTAGAGAAAATGCTCTGAAATGGCAGTCTAATTTTGTCACGAACAGAAATCAGTTTGTACAACCTGATTTTGAGATCAACCTCCAAAGTAAATTTGACAACTTTACCCATATATACAGGAACTCCACAAAGTTTCGTGTTGGGGCAATTGCTGTTTAACCTCTTCATAAATGATATTACAAAGCTTTTAATTGATTTCTTTGTGGTTAATTATGCTTACGAGATGACGTTTATCGGCGCGAAGAAAGAATATGCGAAAGCCAATGTAAACAAACTTTCACAACTATTCACCTGGTTCACACCGAATAAACTATCTCTTAACAGAGACAAAACTAAGTTCATTATGTTTCGAATGCCTCAAAGAGAAGGCATACAACTTTAAGCGTGAAATAAGGAGATAAATGCATTAAACAAACAAATAATATCAACCTCTTAGGTATAACATTAAACGAAAATCTCAATTAGGATTCTA
This sequence comes from Onthophagus sagittarius, assembly GCA_036711965.1. NCBI lineage: Eukaryota > Metazoa > Arthropoda > Insecta > Coleoptera > Scarabaeidae > Onthophagus > Onthophagus sagittarius. Next base: position 24,424,001 of record JASERS010000001.1, on the reverse strand, counting down.
ATACGAAAAAAATAATAAAAAGTTTGAATAAAACTTTATTTCAAATTCGTATATTACAGGAAACATTAAGCTGCGAGATACTAAAAATGATATGTTATGCTGAAATATATCCAAAGCTGACGTATGGTATCACAGTATGGGGTGCAACTTCAGTCTTGAAAGAGATTTTAGTTGATTAAAAAAGAATAGTTAGAGCGATTTGCAACGCAAATCAAGGATCTTCATGTAGACCGCTTTTCCAACATATTTATATTTTAGAAATAGCTCGTTATATCCACAAGCATAAAACAGCTCTTATCCTTCAAAATAATGCTGTACACGAACATAACACGTACTGTGATCACCATTGCCATAGCATTGTATAATCTAGCTATTACTTCAAATTGTCTCAATTTTTTAGGAGTAAAAATATTTACCCGCCTACCGAGAAACCGTTGAAATTTCTAAATTTAAGATTATTTAAATTTAAATTAAAGTTATTGTTATTAGAGTATAGTTTCTAACATTTAAGCGAATTTTTCGAGTTTAACTTGTAATTGGACGTTTTCTTATGTTCTTTGTAAGCGTGGAAATAAAGAGATTATTATTATTAATAATAGTTAAAAAATTTCTGGAATGTGGTAACGTGGAGAAAAAAATAACGAACACATGAAAAATCGGTTACGAATGACCAGAATCAAATATCTGTTTTAGCATCTGTATTTAGCAGCTATAGATGTTAATCTTTATGTAAGTTAAAGAATGAAAATTTTTTCTTCGATGTACTATTTTCCGACGAATCCTCTTTCACCAATCACGGCCAAGTAAATCGTCATAACATACACTACATGTCACATGAAAATTCTCGTTGGCTAAGACAAGTTGAGCATCAAAATCCTTGGTCAATTAATATCTGGTGAGCAATGTTAGCAATAAAATAATTGCACCCTAATATCGGAATTTTTTGTTAAAGGATTTTGATGAAGACTTTACTCTAAAACGAAAACTTGCGTTATGGTATCAGCATGATGGATGTCTATCTCATTATGCTCTAGCTGGAAGATAAGTTTTAGACGAAATGTTTCCTGAAAATAGATAGGACGTAATGTACCTGTAAATTGGGCAGTTAGCTTACATAACTTAACTTCCCCCTTTTCTTTCCAATTTTTTTCTCCCATTTTTTTCTTGGGGGTTACCTCAAAAATAAACTTTACAACCAGGTTCCAACAACACCAAACGATATGAAAAACCGTATCAGAGACGCAAGCTGGTCTCAATAACTGAAGAAATAGTTAGCAACGTGGAGAGAACGTTTTCAATGAGAATTCAGAAATGTTCAAGACGTTGAAAGAAAAAGGTGTAGTGCCATTTGAAAAATGAAAATGCCGCAAGAAGGGCTTTTAACCAATCCTAAAAAAAAATCTGCTCATGTGCACTCTGTGCCCCTTTTCACTAAACAACGTTTACTTGAAACTTTTATCAATTCGAGTTTTGGTTTTCGAGATGTAAGCATACGTCATTTTAAATGAAACACCCTGTATAATATAACAAGAACCAATAAGATGTTATCTTTTATTGTCGGTATTAAATCTAGTCGTACATCGTACATATTACAATTAAGCTAAATTTCAACCTAAATTTTCAAAACTCGTTTCGTAACTTGTACTCCGAACATTATCCACTACAAATATTAATTTTAAACATTTTCTTGATAATTTTGTATAGACCTGAATAAAAATTGGACATCAAATTTGGTGTCGTTCTGATACTTGATAGGATAGTAAATGAATCTCTTTAACGGTACAAAGAAGAGTTACTTCTATTGTACAACCATAAATGTTTTTTTCGAAAATCTTTTATATAATTTTAGATTTTAACTTACATATTAGATTAAAGTTTTTACGACAACCTATACGTCTAATAATTTTGTTTTGTGCTGATGCATTACTCAATTCAATTACATTTTGTAAGATAATACACCTTACACATTGCTTAAATACGATGTTAAATTTACGCTTATCAATCCTTCCATGCATCCTAAGTCGGTAAATATTAAGTTATGTGACATTGTTTAAACACAGTTAATTTATGTAAACGTTTTAGACGTGTTTGAAGAAGACCAACTCAATATTTTATTTTTTTAGAGTTAACATTTGCTGAATCCGTTAGTTCTTATAGTTATGGAATTCTTAACATCCAGTATAATCAATACATACACAGAGCATCGCTTTTGTCTACATAGTTTTGTTCGATGCTCTTAACTTGATTTCATAGCAGAATTAGTTTTGTTGTCAATCAACGGGTGGTCTGCTTTTTTGGAGATTAATGAGCCATGATTAATGAGCTATGTGTTGATATTACCCATCATGTTTATTTCAAGGGTTTTATGGTTTACCTGCATTGTTTTACTATTAGGAAGTAATAATTAAGAAATCTTAATAAAAGTTAAATTTGTGATTTTAAATACTTTTATAAAAAAGAATTTCTTATGAATTCACATCACGGAGCTCTACACTCATATACTTTGTGTGACCACCTTTCCTTCTAAAATACAATACCATCGGGCTTAAATACTCATCCTTTACGTAATGATTTTCCTTTCTGGTTAACCAACTTATTAAAACGCTGATTACAACAACTGAGACAGCTCCAATTGGGTGATAATAATAATGAGAGATTTGGTACGCTATTGGCACAGATGGATCATTATTAAATATTTTATGCCTACAAGAATTACTTAAGATAATTGAAATAATAATAAACAAAACTTACGGATTAGAGGATATTGAAACATTCGCATTTTCAGAAATATTACATGAAGTGGTAAATACGGGCAACGTTGGATATTCAACACGATTATTCATTTTGTACCAAAATGTGCTTATTATTAACCAAGATAATATTAGTAACGATGATATTCCTCCAATTAAAGCACCCTAAAGTAATAAGTTAAAAATTGGTTATTCCAAAAATTCTTTACTTACTTTTGAGTTAACATTGGGAAAAAATAAACCAGCAAAAAATAATCCAACAATAGGACTTCCTGTAAGGGCTAAAAGATTGACTAGCAATGGAAGTATATTCCCTAAATGTTCCACGGCATATGTTAAAACCGTGCAAATTATTCCTGTCAATAAAACAATAAGTTTTAATATTAACATTTCATGTCTTCTTATTATAGAGTCTGGTAAACAATTTCTTAGAAAATCATTAAAAATAGTTGCTGATAAACTGTTTAAATTTGCGGATAATGTACTAAAACAACAATACATTTATTTTTTCTTTTTCTTGAATTGCTTTAATCAATAATACCTTAATCCAGCACTGACAATTCCCGCAACGAAAAATCCTAATAAACCAGGAAGTGTTCTGGACATACCCACGATGGCATACGGCATTAATTGGTCAGGTTTACCAATTTGTTTAGTGGTTAAAGGATCGCACATTACATATCGAGCTACGAGCATTATTCCATTTAAAGTTGCTATTGCTAATAATAAAATCCAACTAATTGCTGTAAATAAATAAGCTCTAAAAACAAATAAAATTTAAGTGTAACTTTTAGTCAATTAAGACATGATTAAAATTTTTAAGACTTTAACCTTTTAATATCACCAAAATTCTTTAATGATAACATTTTTTGTATCGTTGCTTGAGCGATACCACTTATCGCTAATGATTGGAAAGTCAAACCAAGCGTAATTCCCCATACAGTATCTCTTTTACTCATATCATAATCGAAACTAAAATTGTTAAAGTTCTCAATTATTAATTCATCCATTTAAACTAATTACATAAGGAAATTTAACATACTCCACTTTAATTCGACCATTTTCGTATGGTATTCGGAATAAATTTTCAACTCCTCCAACAGAGTTAGTTCCAATAATTAAAACGGTAATCATCGCGCCAAACATAACGCAAAATTGAAGGGCGTCCGTCCAAACTACTGCTTTAATACCACCAAAAACCGTGTAAGTAGTACAAATAAAACAAATTATTAATGTTACATGGGATAAATTTACTCTAGAAACTAATAAATAGTTTTTTTTAATTATTTGGAAATTTCGAAAACCTTACCTTGTGCAACAACTAAAACAGTTACAAAAAGAACAAGTGGCATTTGAAGAATAACTTGAAACGTAAACATAAACGATGATAATTTTCTAACTTTAGAATTAAATCTTAATTCGAAGTAATGATAGATGCTGGTTACTTGAAGTTTATGAAAAACGGGAATAATAAAAAAATAGCTTATTGAATATACTATGATTGTTGTGGGAGTTTGTAAAAAGCCGTATTGCCATCCGAAATAATAAGTGTCTGTTGGTAATGATGACATAACAATTCCAGACAAAACTCTAAAAGAATCTATTAATAAAAATAATCAATAAATAATCGTTTATTACCCAGATACGATTGAGAAAGCCACAGCATACGGATTCATAGTTCTTCCACCATGAAAATACTCATCTGGAGTGTTTTGCTTTTGAAAAATTGCATAATATAATCCAATTCCTATACTCAACAAAAGTGTTAAACACAACATTACATAATCGATTATTTGGAAGGTGGGATCCATATTTTATTCCAAAAATATTTTGCTATTCTTTACTTGTGTATGTTTAATGTTGAACTACATAGAGAAATTACACCAATATTCTTGGAATTTCAAAGAAAATGTTCTATTCAAGGTTAAATGTTTACCTTAAGTGAATTTCCAGTTAATTATAAAATAAAATTAAAAAGGACATTTCAACACGAGTATAATCATTAACTTAAAATAACGTAATGTCCTTAATATAGTTTAAAATTTTTTGCTTATATTGGAAAATAAACAAAAAGAAAATTTGAGCCCTCGAATGAACGGTTTAGAAAAAAAAAAAACAAACATTAATAACATTTTTGAAAAAAAAATATTTATTAGTTATTTATTATGTAGCAATAAAACCTTCTAGAGGCCGAGTTGTAAAAAATACACATTGTTTTTCTTGTTTAACTTTTCACAAATTTTTCTATAGACCTATATGATACTCATGATTTTCAGAACGTTGAATGCTTTATAACATGCATAACAAAAAAGTTAATTATTTTTTTTGAAATAGTTTAACACAAACGTTTTTATGCAATCTTTTATCACATTTTGAACACTTAAGTCTTGTATTTGTTTGACATACACTACATGTGTGTTGAGAACATGTTAGGTTACTATGTGCCTGATTCCGTCATGTCTTATATCATGCACTATTGGTGCTACAGGTCCTTTCCTTTTTGTTGAGTCGCGTTTACTTGTGTCATACATAAGGAAATTGTGCGTCTAAATTCTAAATGTATTATTTGTTGCTGTTGTTGACGACGCTATCGTTGTTGAGATGTTGGTAACAACGAAATGCAACTGCAAGTCGGTAGCTGGAGCAAAGATGATCTAAGAGATCAACACGACCCATTCCTTCATTATATCTCATTATCAGATTTCGTTGTATCATATCTGTCTTGTTTTGTCCTTCTACCCATATAGAACTTTTTGAAGAGGTGTTACAACGTAGTAGTTACTTTTGCATTGTCGTTCTATTTCACTCAAATTACCGTTTCATCGGACTTTTAATCGTATGATCCTATTTCATGTTTTTTCAAGGCTTTAGAATGTATCAAAGAAGACTTATTTGTTCTGTTTTCACGTACAGTTTCACAAGCTGGAATTAATCTCTGACGGATAATGAAATAGTGCATGGCTGGAGAAGAAGTTGCCAAAAAATATTACATGTGGTGAAGGTTTTTGAACAACAGATAACGTATCTTTTACGACACAAATTCCTAACGCTCCTTTGTTATGTACAAGTGATTTCCTGCAATATATTTTCATGTTATATGGATAACCGTCGGTCCCGTACAACATCCACATTTGAAATCAAACCGAATTGTGTCAAATATAAGAAAATTGTGCGTCTAAGTTCCAAATGTGTTATTTGTCGCCGTTGTTGACGACGTTGTCGTTGGTGAGATGTTGGTAACAACGAAATGCAGCTAGAACCGCCAAATTCAATGTTAAAATAGATAGTGTAAAATAAGTCGTTAGCTGGAGCAAAGATGATCTAAGAGATCAACACCACCCATTCCTCCATTATATCTCTTTATCAGATTTCGTTGTATCATGTCTGTCTTGTTTTGTCCTTTAACCCGTATAGAACTTTTTGAAGAGGTGTTACAACGTAGTGGTTATTTTTGCGTTGTCGTTCTATTTCACTCAAATTACCGTTTCATCGGACTTACAATCGTATGATCCTCTTTCATGTTTATACGATACAAATTCCTAACGGTCCTTTGTTATGTACAAGTGATTTCCTGCAATATTTTCATGTTATATGGATAACCGTCGGTCCCGCACAACATCCACATTTTGAAACCAAACCAAATTGGTTTGTTTTTTATGAACATCTTAACAGAATGATGTTCATAATTCGCAACCATTGGTTCATCAATACTTAAGTGTTTGTAGGATATTCTAAACTGTAGTAGATTCGTCTTCAACATATTATATACACAGAAAGAAATTTATGCTTGAGCCAAGCATATTACACATAATTCAAATAAATGATATGTTTGTATATCCACAAAAATAAGATATTCTTAAAAAGAGGAAGAATAATATTCTTAATTTTCAAGAAATAGTATTCTTGGTTGTCAATAGTTTTAGAATTCTCCAATTGAGTATCAAACTATTCTTGTTGTAAAGATACATAGTTTTTAAAGGAAAAAAAATGATTTGAAAAAGATATGAAAACTGATTTAAATAAATAATTATTCAGGAAACGATTTATTACAAGTTGAACGACTTTATTTTATACTAATATTTCGACTGTATTATTTCAGTCTTCTTCAGAGTACAGTGAAATGAAGTAAATAACAATAAAATACAATAATCAAAACAGATTAGAATACGTACAAAGTTATGTTCCTTATTTAATGATATCATTAAGGTTGATCAAAATTTAATTGGTTCTGAAAACTATTGAAATAACGCTAAAAATGTAATTTTCTTTTTAATCTTTTTTCTCAAGACAAGAATAAATTATTTTTGGTGAAGAATAATTTAGGTTTTAATTCAAGTGCAGTTCAATGTTTCTTATTTATAATCGAAAAGTACCATTTATTTTATATGAATAAGTTTAATAATAATTATATTTGAATGAAAAGTAAATATTTTTTCGCTTAATAACACTTATTTTTGAATTAATATGTTTACAGGTGGAAATTTGATATATGTTCAAAATGTTGTCCATTAGCAGCAAAGCAGTAGTCTAAATGATCACTAAAACCACGAATTGATGACCCTTTAGTAACTCTATAGGTAACCCCACAACCTCCATAAGGACAATATTACAGGACCTCTACAGCCTATCAAACACTTTAAAAATACTTCTAAAAGTTTACATACATTTAGTTAATAGTGAGATTACCACCGCATGTCCATTTTATTGAAACCAAAAATTGCTTTCCTTCGGAAATCATCGTTTCTTCACAAAATTATACTCGTCTATCAAAATCATCTTCTGATAACTGTTGTAGTAAAGTAGTTTCAGTTTTGTAACGTTGTATTGTATTGTACGTCTGTCTTACACGATATAAAAGCATCACGAATATCCTCCATATCACTACAATGTGCACTACAATAAATATACCAAATTATAGTGACCACAGTGACCGAACTTAGCTTTACTTTGAAATGAATACAACAAGATTAAACTTGATAGAAGCCGGTTGATCGTGGGTTACAAGTGCGCATACGCATCGACTAATCAAGAAAATCAGATTTTTAATCAACAAATGCTTTATTTGGGTCAAGACGACTTTATTCTTGTTTTAAAATTATGCCCTTTTTCTTAGTCTAAAAATTATCTATTCTCACTTATAGAATACTTTTGTTTGGGTTAACTAAATAAAATTCTTAGATTCCAAGAATATCGTATTTTAGTATTAAAAATTTTACTATTTTTCAATTCATAATGTTTTCTTACAATAACAAACTAATATGTTTGTTTCAAGTAAATTAAAGAAAAAACATGTATTCTCGTCCCAAGGATATATTTCTCTCTGTGTATTTAGTTCGATAATCGCATAAAATGCAGTTAGTTCATAACTTTTATTGTATTTTTTTTTCATAGTTTCTTATACAAATGTAAGTATGTAAACATGCTTTAGTAAAATTTAATTGCTTAGCTTAATACAGGCAAAATAAAATCTTTTTATTGATTCCTAGATTTTCGATGTATGTTCATCATTACAAAACTACTCCCTAACAACGGTTATTATGGACATCATTAACATGATTGCCTCTATGATCATCATTATCATGACTGTAACTACCATGATCATCATTATGACCATGATGATCATAATAACGATCATCATGATCATTAGCATGACGATTACCATCATCATGATCATCATCACCACCATCATGGACATTATTACGATGAAGAAGCCAAGAACAATAATGTTAATCCTCGAAGAATATTACAAAAAGGGAAATCCGTTAGAAATAGAGAAAAATTGGGTCAATATTTAACGGTGTTAATGGCAAATTAAATACTACGAAAAAGTTAGGGCTAAGAAAATCTTGAAGTTTTATCACAACCTAACATATTAAGGTGAAATAAATAAATTGACTAAAATTAGTTTGAATATTCATTTTATCTGTAACATGTAATTTAATAACAAATATAAAGAAATCTTTCTTCGTACTTTAACTGGTCCTTTATTTTAGAAATATTTTCTGACTAATTGCCATCCTCAGAGGCAACTATAAGTTTTACAGTATAAGTATAAGTTAACAATATGAAATTAATAAATTATAATAATCAAAAAAAAATTATTTAATAAATAATGGAACTAGAATAATTAAACATACTTATAGTCAATATAAGAAATTAATTCGAAACATGTCGGTGTTTCATAATCACATAAATAGCATCAGTTAAATTAAATGGAGTTAAAGTATAATAAAAACGTAGAATACAATTTACACAGTTGACGAACGTGTGTTAAATAAAATCTGTGATAGCGATAGAGTTGGTGAAATATCATAAAAGTGGAAACCTGACGCGTATGTGAAAACAACTGGTTATTACATAAAAAATGTTTACACCCAACTCTCAACGAATTTTTCCTTATAGCACGAATCCCAAAAACAAATTCGTGTAAAAAAATTTATTGTTGAACCGTGTTATTTCAAAATCGTGTTAAAAAAGACCGTGTAAAAAAAGAGTTGGGTGTATTTTAAGTTTTGAAAATTTGAAATTAAAATATTTACCTTTACCTTTACATTGTTATGAGGAATAAAGATGGGGGATTAAAAATGGGGATTGTTTAATTTTTAATTTAAGTATTAAATAGGAAAGGAAAAGAATTTTGAGAAAGGATCTAAAATATTAATCCCCGGCATTTTGTGGAAAGGGATAATTTAAAAACTTGTGTAATTTAATTTTATTAATGTAAACCTGGTCATTAAGGTAGCGTAGGTGATTATTATTATGTTTAAATTTTTCTATTTCCCATTTAATATTTAAAATGAAAATTTCAATAATCCCCATTTCCAATCCCCCATTCATTATTCCTCATAACAATAAATAAAGATTTTAATTTCATTTTAATTTTTCAAAATTTAAGATAAACGTATTTTATATAATAACCAGTTGTTTCCACATGCACATCAAGTTTCCAGATTTTATTTAACACACATTCGTCAACTTTGTAAATTGTGTTCCACGTTTTTATTATATTTTAACTTCTTTTAATATAACTGATACTATTTATGTTTTTATAAAAACCGACATACATGTTTCGAATTAATTTCTTATATGACTGTAAGTATTTTTAATTATTTTAGTTCCATTACAATTAACTAAAATTTTTTTTGTTTTTTATAATTCATTAATTTCAATATTGTAAACTTATAGTTGTCTCTGAGGATGGCGATTAACCGAAACTAGTCAGACAATATTTTTAAAATAAAGGACAAGTTAAAGTCCAAAGTAACGATTTTTTTTATATTTGATTCGAATTAAAATTGAAATTCTGTTTTTATAAAATTTGTATGTATTCGAAATATTGTAACCATATTAAAAATAAAATTTTTTAAAAGATTTATAGTCTTAAGTTAATTTTTCAATAAAACTGGTTATGCCAATTTTTCATTATATAATTAATTGTCCATGTAATTATTAAGGTAACATTTTTAAACCGATTATTAAGTTGTGGACAAAAGAAATTCTTTAAGATTCAAAATTTATCAGGTGGAATTTAAAACACATTAAACTTATGAAAAATGGTTAAAAAGATTACATCTAACTAGAAATTTAATGATATTTCAACATTAACACTATTTAATGAGTGTAGCTTTTAATTAGGATTTGATTTAACTCTATTCGAAAATAGTGGAAAAAAATTAATCGTGATGTACAATTGTTTATAATAAAATAGAGTAATTGAAATAAAAATCACTGTATAATATTAAAATGCGAAACAAAAATAAAAGGAATATTATTGGGACTGAACAAAAGATATATATATTTTTAAAAATGATAAATATTTATATCAGAAACAAATTTTTATGAATACATATCACGAAGCTCCACGCTCTCATATTTTGAATAACACATTTTCTTTCTAAGAGATACTATAATCGGACTCAAATAATCATCTGCAACACAATGATTTTTCTTCTTGGTTAGGTAACTTATTATAATGCTGATTACAATAACCGAGATAGCTCCAATTGGATGATAATAATAATGTGAGATTTGATACATTATTGGTACACTTGGATCGTTATTGTATATTTTATCCCTACAAATATTACTAGAAATGATTTCAATAATTATAATAAAGAAACTTACGGTGAGTTTGTTGAAATATTGGTGATTTCAGAAACATTACAGGAAGTCGTATATAAGGGTAACGTTGGATATTCAACGTGATTATTTAATTTATACCAAAACGTGCTTATTATTAACCAAGATAATATTAGGAACGATGATATTCCTCCTATTAAAGCACCCTAAAAAGACTAACATAAATATTTGATATTTAAAAAATTTTTTACTTTACTTTTGAGTTTACATTCGGAAAGAATAATCCAGTCAAAAATAATCCAATAATAGGACTTCCTGTAAGGGCTATAAGATTAATAAGCAATGGAAGCAAATTTCCTAAATGTTCAACAGCATATGTTAAAACAGTGCAAATAATTCCTACCAATAAAACAATAAGTTTTAATATTAACATTTCGTGTTTTCTTATTATGGATTGTGGTAAACAATTTTTTAGAAAATCATTAAAAATCGTTGCTGATAAACTATTTAAATTAGCCGATAATGTACTAAAATAAAAGTACATTTATTTTGAATTTTTCTAGAATTGTTTTAATTAACCACACCTTAATCCAGCACTGACAATTCCCGCAACGTAAACTCCTAGTAAACCTGAAAGATTTCTTGACATATTCATGATAGCATAAGGCATTAATTGATCAGGTTTAGTAATTTGTTTTGTGATTAAAGGATCACACATTACGTATCGCGCTACAAGCATTAGCCCAATAAAGGTGGCTATAATTAATAACAAAATCCAACTAATTACTGTCAATATATAGGCCCTAAAAATAACTAGTTAATTAAAATTAAATGATTTTGTTATCGAGGAGAATATGTTCGAATAAATACTTTTATTTAAGTTTTAAATATAATGATCTAAAATGAGTTTATTATGATAATAATTTACCGTTTAATATCCCTAAAATTCTTTAATGATAACATTTTTTGTATCGTTCCTTGGCTGATACCACTCAACGCTAAAGATTGGAAAATCAAAGTTAGCATGACTCCCCATACAGTATCTCTTTTAGTCATGTCATAGTCGAAACTGAAATGATTATAATTCGTTAATTAAACTAGCTTACTTATACTAATCATCTCATTCAATCACGCTTGAAGGCTCTGATAGAATGTTGAGCAAATTTTGTAACTGTCCCAAGTTTTTCTTTTTTCATCTCGTCCACTTTTAGAGATATCTCCAAAAATATAAGAAATCGAAAATTAAAAAACTGTAACGGTACATATTCAACATATTTTCTCTTTTGGATTGGTTGTTTATGATTAGAAATGTGGAGATCCAGACAAACATTTTGAGGTATTAATGCAGCAATCCAAAAATCGTTAATCTGATATGATTGGCAACAGCAAAGTGGCATAAGACATGCTCAACTATCTCGTTTTCCTCCGTATATCGACGACATTCAACATCGTCAGCTATACCCAACAAGATGAAGTGTGTCTTTAATCGACAGGGCCCAGTAAAGACGATCGACAGTTGTGATATCAATCAATCACTTTGCATGTTTCATCCCAGGAGAACAGGTCGATAGTAGGCGAAGTCTTTCCTCAGTGTTTGGTTATCGCAAATGATATATCAGGGATGGCCAAAGTTAGTAATGGTTTGATGGATTTTTAGTTTATGAGATTTAGCAGATCGACTTCCAAAATTTATGGTTGGCTGGCTCAGTCACATTACGATAATCGTATGCAACTTAGAATGTTGAGAGACTTTGAGAGCATTAAGTCTTTGTGAATCCAAGTACACGGTATCTTCCGTGAGTTTATTTTGTTTGTGACTGACGGCAGAAATAACCTCGGTCGACGTCTTTGAAGTCAACCGCCCTCAAAAAATCTAATTTATATATAAATATGATCCGGCACATATTGTTACAATAGCATGCAATGCAGAATATAGAGTAGACTGACGACTATTTTGAAGCTAAATACTTGAGATTATTTGAACTAAAATTAGAACTAACACTAGTTCTAGTGTTCACTAGTACTATCACTAGGACTAACACTAGATCTAAAACTAGAAACTTTCGGGTTTCGCCGTGCGTTTTTTGAAAAAATGTTTGACGTTTCGGATGCCATGTTGCAACCTTCTTCAGAAACTGGTTCTAACTGACAAAATCGGGGATCGTAAAACAATATATAGGTCGAAAATCTAATTAATAATTAATTTATATTAATTACAAGCTAATTACTAATTAATTACTGCGTCGCGTCCGGTTTGGGAGTCGTGTTCGTCTTCACCACCATCTTCCATGTTCTGCTGAGTTCCCAGCCATCTTCTCTGTTGACGTTGTTTTTATGTCGGTGGATTTCTACGGCTTCTCTTGTCAGCCGTTGATGATATTTATTATTCCTATCTAGAACCTTTGTTTTGTCGAAGTTTATTCGGTGTCCCTCCGAATGGCAATGTTCCGCAACCGCCGACTGTTGAATCTTCCTCAGCCTCACATCCCTCTCGTGTTCCTTGATACGGCATTCGATGTTTCGTCCGGTTTAGCCAACGTAAAACTTCCCACAACTGCATGACAGCCGATAGACACCCGCTCCTTTTAATAGAGGTAGCTTGTCCTTGGCTACCGGGAGTGTATTCCGAATTTTGGGGACCGTTCCATATCGCACCACGATGTCGTTTTTCTTGAGGTGTCTTGCAATTCGTTCCGTTACACCGGAAACGTAAGGAAGACAGATGAAACCAGCTTGTTCTGTACTTGCTGCAGCTTCTGCTCCCTGCTTCCGCTGCTTGGTGGCTCGGTTGATGTCCTTTAAACTATATCCATTTTTCTGTAGCATGTTCCGTAGAAACCGTTCTTCCTTCTTTAGGTTATCTCCTTTACATATTCTTGCTGCTCTCTGAAACAAAGTGCGAATTACGGACATCTTCTGTTGGGGATGATTGTGCGATGTTACCTCTAAGTACCTATTGGTGTGGGTTTTCTTTCGATACACCCCCAGTTCCATATCACCATTTGTTGTTCTAGTGACCAATACATCTAAGAAGGGCAACTGCTTGGCGGATTCTGTTTCCATGGTAAATTTGATCATGGGATGTTGAGCGTTTAGATGACCTAGAAATTCAAAGAGGTGTTCCCTACCATGTTGCCATAGCACAAACGTGTCGTCCACATATCGGAGTCATAGCTTTGGTTTCCATTGGCTCTTATTCAGAGCATTTTCTTCGAACAATTCCATGTAAAAGTTAGCTATCACCGGCGACAAAGGAGATCCCATGGCTGTCCCCTCAAACTGTTCGTAAAACTCTCCTTTCCAACTGAAATACGTCGACGATAAATAAAATTCCATTAAATCTGGCACGTACTCTGGCAAACCCTCCGGAATGAGTTTTTGGCGAAGACCCTCTACCGCATCCTTAATTGGTACCCTAGTAAAAAGAGATTCTACATCGAAACTAACCAAAATATCCTCAGCATCTAACTTTACATTTTTCACTAATTCCACGAAATGTGTCGAGTCCCTAACATATGATTCCGTGTTGCGTATAAAATGAGAGAGAATTTTAGCGAGATGTTTGGCTAGTAGGTACGTTGGGGAATTGATGGCACTGACGATAGGACGAAGGGGGACGTCTGGTTTATGGACCTTCGGTAGTCCATAAATTCTTGGTGGTACCGGAGCCTGCACAAACAAACCTTTCTGATGTTCTGGTGGAATAACTGTGGATTTTACAAGGCTCTTCATGTTTCTTACGATCTTGTCTGTAGGGTCCTTCTTGATCTTCCTGTAAGTGGCCGGGTCCAGTAGGTCTATCATTTTGGCGTCATATTCATCCTTGTCCATCACAACGGTGGCACTCCTCTTGTCTGCTGGTAACACGACGATTTCTGACATTTCTTTAATAGATCGGGCCTTCTTCTCACTAACTGTCAAGTTGGATTTTGGTGGTTTTGCTGATTTCAATACCCTGGCAACTTCTTGTCGGATCTCTTCTGCTTTCAGTGTGGGCATCCCTCGAACTGCTGCTTCCATTTCGCAGATTATTTCTTCCTTCGGGACCTTCTTTGGAGCGATTGCGTAATTTAGTCCTTTTGCCAATACCATGGTTTCTTCCTTCGTTAGTGGGATACTCGATCTGTTGATCACGTTTGTGGTATGGTAACATGGTAGGGAACGCCTCTTTGAATTTCTAGGTCATCTAAACGCTCAACATCCCATGATCAAATATACCATGGAAACAGAATCCGCCAAGCAGTTGCCCTTCTTAGATGTATTGGTCACTAGAACGACAAATGGTGATATGGAACTGGGGGTGTATCGAAAGAAAACCCACACCAATAGGTACTTAGAGGCAACATCGCACCATCATCCCCAACAGAAGAGGTCCGTAATTCGCACTTTGTTTTAGACAGCAGCAAGAATAAGTAAAGGAGATAACCTAAAGAAGGAAGAACGGTTTCGGAAAATGGATATAGTTTAAAGGACATCAACCGAGCCACCAAGCAGCGGAAGCAGGGAGAAGAAGCTGCAGCAAGTACAGAACAAGTTGGTTTCATCTGTTTTCCTTACGTTTCCGGTGTAACTGAACGAATTGCAAGACACCTCAAGAAAAACAACATCGTGGTGCGATATGGAACGGTCACCAAAATTCGGAATACACTCCCAGTAGCCAAGGACAAGCTACCTCTATTAAAAGGAGCGGGTGTCTATCGGCTGTCATGCAGTTGTGGGAAGTTTTACGTTGGCCAAACCGGACGAAACATCGAATGCCGTATCAAGGAACACGAGAGGGATGTGAGGCTGAGGAAGATTCAACAGTCGGCGGTTGCGGAACATTGCCATTCGGAGGGACACCGAATAAACTTCGACAAAACAAAGGTTCTGGATAGGAATAATAAATATCATCAACGGCTGACAAGAGAAGCCATAGAAATCCACCGACATAAAAACAACGTCAACAGAGAAGATGGCTGGGAACTCAGCAGAACATGGAAGATGGTGGTGAAGACAAGCACGACTCCCAAACCGGACGCGACGCAGTAATTAATTAGTAATTAGCTTGTAATTAATATAAATTAATTATTAATTAGTTTTTCGACCTATATATTGTTTTACGATCTCCGATTTTGTCAGTTAGAACCAGTTTCTGAAGAAGGTTGCAACATGACATCCGAAACGTCAAACATTTTTTCAAGAAACGCACGGCGAAACCCGAAAGTTTCTAGTTTTAGATCTAGTGTTAGTCCTAGTGATAGTTCTAGTATTAGTGCTAGTGTTAGTTCTAATTTTAGTTCAATTAACACCGGTCGTGAAAGCCTTCGTACTTATACTTGAGATTAATATTGACGACAGAAATAACCTCGGTAGACTTCAAACATCGGCCGCGTATCCAAGAAATCTGATTTACTGATAAATATCATCCAGCATACATTGTAATAATCGTGGTTTCCGAAGAAGCATTTTGTCGCCTTATAAAGTCTCAATGAATTTTATGTAGATACCGATTTTTAATATTCATAAATATCGCACACCAACTTAATCAAATCATCATAAAATTGCTCTTTACGTGCAACTTTTCAATAAGATTTCTATACACACAATGATTGGGTTGGGTTTAGTTGACTAAATTTACTAAGGTTGTTTGAGAAAGATAAACAACCTTCCTTCAAATTAATTTGTTGAGAAAAATCTTTATTCATTCTTCTGCTAGAAATAGAGGAGTAAGTACACTTATAGTTTATGGATGGAATTCGAAATTTAAGTGGTAAATAAGTTAGCATATTCGTCGTTACTGAATTATATTTTTCACTGGATTGGATTGGGTTGTGCTGGGTTGGGTTGATTTAGGAAGGTTTTATTTTACTCGCTTCTGTGTAACTAATTGAGGAATACTTAAGCGTATATAAACGTTATTGCCATCAAAGAAGTCATAAAGTGTAAATTAGCATGGATTTAAGAAAGTTCTGTTATGTTACTAGTATTGCCGCCTTCGAAGAAAAAAATGGAGTGGCAGACAAATTAACCTAAGCAATCAGCAAAAATGAAGCAATATTAATAGCTTTTTTACAACATAAGTTAATCCTGTTTTTGCGTTTTTTCTATTTATAACACTCGTAGACGACCGACGTCTTCGAAGTTGCCCGTTGTCACTTTTGAGAAAATAAATAAATAAATAAAGATCAGCTAGCACATTTTGTTGCAGTTTTGACAGACTTTGACGTTGAATCCGAGTAGATGGCAGTCTGAGGGTATCTTGTTTGAAATAAACAACAGAAATAGCCTCCAAGAAATCTGATTTACTTCTAAATATGACATGAGTTTGAGTCTATCTTGCAAATAGACGGCAAAAATAATCTCGATCGATTTAAAAAACATCGGCTGCCTCCAAGAAATCTGATTTGGTTTGACACATTGTGACAATCGCATGCAATTTAGAATATTGAGCAGTCTTTGAGAACATAAAATGTTTGTGAATCTAATTATATAATCACGTTAAGGGTAAAGCAACGCGGTAAAGCAATATCTATATAAATGTGGAAAATTGACTATCCAGCTATGGCAGAAAGCATGTAGCAAGCAGCCGTTCGTGAATGACAGGGTAGATGGATCTCGTTAGGAAACTGGCTGTAGTTTTTGCTTCGGTTTATTTTGTTAAACCAACAATAAAATTTGCCAAACCGCTGGAAATATTTCCCACCGCGCTCCAAGCGGAGAACAGTAAGGTCTTTAACAGACCTTCAAAAAGAGGAAACACAACTGAGAAAACAGGCCACCGGGATGTCACCAAGCCAAGGAGGCTCTGATGTACCCTAACCTCAAATGAACAGATTTATTTATGGGACTGTCCAGGAAGAACCTACCTTGGCCATAGGTCTAATCATCTGCAGAGGATGTGGTGAGGAGGAAGAATCGGTGGAACACGTTCTATGCGACATTGTGGCCCTGCAAACATTAACGTTTTCCATTTTTGCAGATATTAAGATTGGCATGAGTGGAATAAGGGCGGCATAACCAGGACACATTTTAGCCTCAGCCTCCAGGGTAATATGGTTGGAAGGACCCTAAAGCTGACCAAAAGTGGGAAGTAAATACAAGGGATATGCTGAAGACAAAGTGCTACGAGCGGAGCAGCCTGTCTTTCCCCGAATTCAGTATCCAAAATCCAAGTACATAGTGTCTTACATAGTTTGGTACTATCTTGCTTAAAATAAACAGCAGAAATAATCTGGGTAGACTTCGAAGACATCGGCCGCCTCTAAGAAAGTTGATTTAGTTCATAAATATGATCCAGCATACATTATGTCACACACACACAATTCGCCCACTAACTTAGTCAAATCATCATAAATTTTCTCTTGACATACAGCTTTTCAAAAAATCTTTGATGACCAATAATTGATTTTCAAATAAGGTAGCCAAATATTCGCCGTCTTCGTTGTTGAATGTACTGGTGTTATATCTTCTTCGTTTCATCGTTAATAACGTTTAACAAATCACTGAGTTTGATTGGGTTGGTTTAAGAAAGTTCTGCTGAATTGAACAAATTGGGCAACACTAAAACTTAGTTAAAATTATTGTCCTCCAAGAAGTTCGAAAATGATGTGACAGACAAATTAGCATAAACAGCATAAATTAACATAACAACTAAAATTTTGCGTAGACTTTGAGGACATCAAATCTTTGTAATTCAGAGACATGGTATATTACGTGAGTTTAAGCCTATCTTGATAGACGGAACAAATAACCTCGGTCGACTTTGAAGACGTCAAAATTTCAATTTATCATATATAAATACTGATTTCTAATATATTGTTAGTTTAAAGTTGCTACTTGCTGTAATGTTTAATAACTGTAAAATTCATATAGATGGCTTTCCATTAATAATTTTGTCAATGTATTCGGCAGTATGTTCACAATCGTTCGCGATCACCTTGTTCATCGCAATCGACTCTTTGTCCACCCCTATGCTGTACCATCTGTTGGCTCTGGTCTTACAAACGCATTAATTCTGCCTTCCCGTACAAGCTCAGCTGCCGCATTCAAGCATCTTTGAATCAATCTTTAGGTCAATCTTTAAAGTGACCAGATTAGAGAAACTCTGTTATCACAACTCTGTGTATTCGCAGCTTGCAACGCCTAGAGAGCGGCTTGACTGTCTGATTAAAATTGTGTTGTCAAGTTTTCACCTCTCTCTAGAAGGATTTTAGCTCTCATGTCAATAGAAAATACTTCAGAAATACAGTGCAATACCCAGGTTGTAAACTTGCTTTTAGGTCCATCTGTGAACATTCAAATTTCTATCTGAACCAAAAAATCTTCATTTCTAATCCATGAATACCGCTCGGGTAGTTTAATCTAGTATCAAGCATTTAGCACTGATGGCTAATCATTGTGACGGCAATGATAGCGCAGTATCAGTGCCTATAGTATCTTCCGCAGCCCATTGATAAGATATGTAGGAAACAGATTTGAGCATATTGCTTAAATCTGAAAATGGTAGTTTGACACTTTCTCTAATATGCACGTGCAAATGAGTTAAGTCAAGCAGAACATTCATTGCTAAAGTTTGGGATTCGATACTTAGAGAATTAAATGGATACAACATTATTTCTGATTTTGTTGAGCTGTTTTAGACTCTACCAAAAGAAAGGAGTACACTGTGCAATAAAATGTATTGAACATGAACCATTACTCTACTTTTTAAACAAAACCTGAAGACGGTTTCTGATGTAGCTTAAGGTTTTACGTTATAAAAAATATCACAAGTTTTGAAATTTTTCTTGTAAACTAATGTCATTAATTCATTAAATTTAAATAATAAATTAAACATACTCAAATTTGATTCGCTCATTAACATAGGATAGTTGAAATAAACTTTCAATTCCTCCAACAGAAATTGTTCCAATAATCAAAACAGTCATCATCGTTCCCAACATTATGCAAAATTGAAAGGCATCCGTCCAAACTACTGCTTTAATTCCACCAAAAATCGTGTAAGTGGTACAAATGAAAGAGATTATTAATGTTACGTGTGATAAATTTACTCTAGAAACTAAAAAATATACTTTTTTAATAATTTTGTAATTTGGATAACCTTACCTTGTGCTACAACTAAAACAGTTACAAAAAGAACAAGCGGCATTTGAAGAATAATTTGAAAGGTAAATACAAAGGATGATAATTTTCTAACTTTCGAATTAAATCTTAACTCAAAATAATGAAAGATGCTGGTTAATTGAAGTTTATGAAAAACTGGGATAACACAAAAATAGCTTATTGAATATGAAATAAATGTTGCTGGTACTTGTAAGAAACCATACTGGGAACCAAAATAATACATGTCTGTTGGAAACGATGTCATAAGAATTCCAGATAAAATTCTAAAAGGACAGCTTTATAAAGCTAATTAATAAATAATTATATGTTACCCGGATACAATTGAAAAAGCCACAGCATAAGGATTCATAGTTCTTCCTCCATGTAGATATTCTTCTGGAGTATTTTGTTTTTTAAAAATTGAATAATATAATCCAATTCCTATACTCAACAAAAACGTTGAACACAACATAACATAATCGATTATTTGGAAAGTGTAATGCATATTTGCTTCAAAAAATATTGTTACTCTTTACTTTTGTCTGTTTAATCTTTAACTATATTCAAAAACAACGTAGTTATTTGGGAAATATGAAAAGAATCATGCAAGGTTAAAAACTTTTCCTTTAATGAATAGCTTCTATTAATTATACAAGTAAAATACAAAAATTAACATTACTCAAAAATATATTAAATCTTTCAGTCTTTTATATTATTTAGTTGCAAATGAGCTTTATCAATAGCAACATAACTAGCCGACTTTTCATTACGCTTTCGTCTCACAAATCGGGCAACAAAAGGACTTAAATAATCTTCTTTCACCGGTTCCTTATTTTTAAAGAAATAACTCGCTATCAAGCTTATTAATATAACAAGTACAAATCCAATAATTGGGTAAAGATGGTGAGACGTTCTATAAATCCACGGCACATTATTGTTTGTTAGATTGGTCATATTCGTTATTGGATTTAAAATAATACTCGAGCCATTCGTTGGGATATCACAACTATTTGTATATACACTTAATGTGGGATATACAAGCATTTTGTTTGCTTTGTACCATTGTGAAGTAAAAACGATCCAAGTAAGTATTATTAAGGACATTATTCCACCAATTAAGACACTCTAAAAATAATTATTAATATTTAAAAAAATTATGTTGATAATTTACCGTTGAATTTATCTTGGGTAATAACAATCCTGTAAAAAATAATCCCATCATCGGACCATTTGTAAGTCCAAGAAACGTCGTTAGCAAAGGAAGTAAAGTTGTTCCTAAATGTTCAATCACGTAAACCGAACAGACGCATAAACCGCCTAAAATAGCGACGAGAAATTTTAATGTTGTTGTTTCGTGATTTTTGACAACTTTAGTTGGCAATAATTTATATAAGAAATCGTTGTACATTGTTGCGGCTAAACTGTTAAGAATAGCCGATAAAGTGCTTCAAATAAAAAAATAATTAAATTAATTTAAAAAGAAAGATTGATTTTTTAGCTCAATCCAGCGCTAATAACACCGGCTACAAATATTCCGGCCAAACCGGGAAACGATTTGCCCAAGTCCATGATGTAATATGGTAAAATTTGATCGGGTTTGTTTATTTTTTGAGCACTTTTTGGATCGCAAAAAACGTAACGAGCCAAAATTACATACCCACTTATTTGGCACAAGAAAAATATTAATACTAATCCAGACGTTGCAATTATGGTTGTTCTTAAAAAAAACGTATTAAATAAATATCAATTAATTTTATGATATATTAATATTAGGTATAGAAATGGTGATTATCATTAAATATTGATGCTTTGCTAAAAAACATTTTAAACGATGATTTATCATTTATTGTAAGAGATGTTAGAAGTTATTTTTAGTAAGTTTTATTCTTTAATTGCAATATGGTTAGACTTCCTTGCAATTCTTAACATTTTCAATATTTGAATACTACAGTTCCATATGCTGAAATAAGTCTTTTTTTATATTTTCTCATTAATTAAAATTAGGAGATATCTCACTTTTGCGATTTAATGAGGCCAATCAAGGCAGCAGCTTTTTGAGAACGAGAGAGAGAACAGTATAACAACTTTTAAGCAAAGTGCATTTCCTTGCGTAAGTTTCCTCTGATGATCAACGCAAAAGTTTGGATTATAATATTATTTATGATATTATTGAGTAAAGGTCCTGTAGCATTCGCTATTCATACATAATTAATAGAAAGTAAGAAGACCATAACAACTTTCTTCGACAAATCTGTGGAATAGGTACAATTTTGTTCTTATGATGTATTTTCAAGGTATTGCACGTAACTTTATTTTCTTAAAAACCATCACTGCAGTTCACTTCAATGATTCATCAATGTAACAGTTTTTGTAAGTTCTTGAATCGTTTCTGATTTTTTTCGCAGTTTCAGCTATATATCCTAAATCAACCACAGACGTAGAGTGTCAACAAATACATGACTATCAAAGGATTTGTTGTAGAATTCAAAAAGTAAGCTTACATTAACTACTAAAATTAAATCATTATTACTATCCGAATCGTGGCCTTGATTGAAGCAAAAAAAGAAACCATAAAATTGACACTTTTGATATCTTATCACAGAATCTTAAGGACATCGACTTCATCTTAGAATCTTAAGAATATCATGGACACAATAAAAATCTAAATAAAGAAGTGTGTCGAAGAATGTAAAAAGTGTCCGAATCAATAACTAGTGTAACTGAACTGTTGAGAAATTCATAACTCAAGAATTTGAGGATGTTGTTTTCATAGTCTGTACCCAGAGAAGTGATTGTAATTCATCGATTTTTGTAATTATTTCCTGTTTGAGTGAAATGGTTTCACACAAACCATTTTTGGTTGTTGCGATGACGCACTATCACTTCATGTAGTACCAACTATAATTAGTAATTTTATATTATTAAACTTTATGGGGTTAGGTTGGTTTAGATCTTAAACCAATCATTTATCCTAAACTTTAGGATATCAACAAACAAATCAGACTTTTTTAGTAATTCACGGATTAAACGATGCAAGTTGTTGAGCGGTTTAGCTTTTTTGCGAAGATGCAGAAAAAAAGCCTTCTTGAAAGTGAAGCATCATATCGACTCTGCTACAGCCCGCAGAATCTTGACTAGGATATAACACAAAACCTACAGTGATGTACAGGAAATAACTGAGATATTAAAGAAGACTGGAATAAAGTGGACAAACTAACACCGGAGAAGTGTAAATTCTAGAAGATTCGTAATACACATTAACAAATTTGAAACAATAAATGCAATCGTCACCAACACATTGACTGTCTCACTAACAAAGGAGGAAACCATGGCTCTTGCCAATGACTTAAACTATGTAGCTGTTGGAAGGATGCCCCTATTGAAAACCCAAGAAATCTGACAGGAAGTTACGAGGGTATTAAAGTCAGCAAAACCACCAAAATCCAACGTGACGGTTGATGTAAAGAAGGTATTCCAATTCGTTAAACAAATGTCAAAAACTGTTTTGTTACCAGACGATAAGTGGACTGCCACCATTACACAAGGTGTGGACAAGGTATGGACAAGAATATGACGACAAAATGATGAACCTACTGGACACATCCACAGGTAGACTAAGAAGGACAGACAAGATCGTAAGAAAAATGAAGAACCTGATAAAATCCGTAGGAATTACCGAAAAAACGACTACCGAAAATCAATAAATCAAACTGCCCTCTCCGCCCTATTGTCAGTACTATAAACTCCCCAACATAAAAGTATAGTTAAAGAAAAGTATAGTTAGATACTGAAGATACATTGGTAAGTTTCGATGTGGAATCGTTTTTTTACTGAAATATCAATCTGTGGAGCAGAGATTTCCTATCTTCTTTTGTGTCGTAGACCCCTTGCTATATTTTACGGTTTTCGGTAGTTCCTCTTCCGTAAAATTTTTAAACAGTGGATACTGTTAGTTCGTTGTATTGTACCAAGAAAGAAGCTTCCACGCGGATGTGTGGAGGTGGGATTTTTCCTGGACACATCAGTGTAATTTTCTTTTTTGATTTTCAGATTATGAACCATTGTAATATCAGTAAATGTTGGGATCCACTGTCGTAGATCTCGATTTTCGTTTCAGTAGACATTATTAGATTCAGATTAGATAAATTCATGTTTAGTTCATGTTACTTATTTGTTTTATACTTTCTTTTCTCTATTACCTTTCATCTCTCACATAATTCTTGTCCACGGTTTTCTCACAATATCCCTTACATGCTTGAATATCTCCCTAATTTTCCCCCTTATCGACTAGCAGATCGAGAGAGAGAGAGAGAGAGGTTAAGAGAGACGCAATCGCGTACATGTGTGCATAAGATTATTCTTAGAATTAGAACTTAATATCTTGTGGTTAAGGTAGAATTATTAGTTGATTAAATTTATTACTTAAACCATCAGCAACTTATTCATTTATAACATGATGTCAAATAATAAAATAGAATGTTAGATGATGATGAATAAAAGTCACCTAACATTCTACTTTATTATTCGATACAATTTGATGAACACGGAGAACATAATATCCTTATGATGTCAAATTTGTAGAATACACAAGATAAGGTGAAAGCGTAAGAGTTTAAGAAGAAAGATAAAGCAAAAGAAGACATAAGAAGATTTGAAGGATTGAAGAAAAAAGTACATCAAGAGTTCCGTAGCCCAAACCACTACAAATTGAATCAGGAGACTTACTGCAGAACTTCGAGTTATTTAAGCTTATGAAATAGCTACTGGAATGGATAAATGGGACGAATTTCGAAATATCCAAAAGGTAAATATTCTTTTATCCGTAATTGGCGATGTAACGAAGATTAAATACAAAAATTTTGATTTAAGGGAAGAGAATTAAAAGAAAACTGAACAAAATAAGCGAACATTTGGTTAAGAAAGATTATCCATTGTATGAAAGATAGTTATTTCACAACTGTATACTATTGGAAAGTGAGAATTTTGATTCTTGTTTACTTAGATTAAAATGAATCTTAGATAATTGTGAATATGAGAAAATTGAAAGAGATATATAAAAGAAAAAATAGGATGTTATTGATCAATGTAAAGTTGAGGAGATAACAGAAAATGGATTTAAAAATTTAATCTCAGGGGGAAAACAACTAAATAAAGTTGATAAAGAGTGTAAACTAAAACAATGTAATTGTTTATATGTAAATATATGCTTATGCAATTACGGTAAAGTTAAAGGACATTATGAAAAATGTTGTTTTAAGAAAAGTAAGAAAATGAATTCAAGAAATAGAAAAAGTAAAAATTTCCCACTTTTCACCAAATTTCCAAAGTAACCGATAATAGCAAATTGGGTGGTTCTGTCACAACAGAGCTAAATTTAAAATTCCTAAATTAGGAAAATGTTACTCATTACTGGAGCTATGGTATGCTTAATAGGTTACAATTACTTGAAAAAAATATATAAGAAGGGGAGATATTTCTTTCTTATACATTTTCAAGTTATAAATTGAAGGGATTTGGTGGGTCATTAATTCTTGTTAAAGGACAGATCAACATGTCGACATAATGAAAAAAATATAAAATCTTACTTCAAGTTGTCGAAACATGAAGCATAGACCTTTGTTATCAGCTACACCTTGTACTGGTCTAGGATTGATTAGGTACTGCAAAGAGGCTAAATACACTGATGATGGTTTTATAGAAGCTAAACTATAGTTGAACAATTCAATAAAGTTTTTACTGGTCAAGGTTTACTAGAAGGAGAACTCGAATTAGAAATTAATGAAATGATGAAACCAGTCATCCAGCCAGCTAGAAAGATACCAATAATTCTAAGAAAAAATTTAAAGAAAGAAATCCAGCGATCTAGTGTAAGTTCTAGTGTTAGTGTTGACTCTGCTTTTAGTGGTTATTCAATCTTATATTGTTGTATATTTGCATCAATACTAACCGTCTTAAGGGACGTATTGCTAAACCCTAATGTTTCTAGTTCTAGGTCTAGTATTTGTACTAAAGCTAAGTTGTAGGTCTAGTATTAGATATATCAGTAATATCTAAATTGTGCACCGCATCTTTAAACAGGAAAAGGCTTTAAAGCGACGACGCGGACAAAAAATTGCGGTTATTTAGGGAGCCGCTGTAATAAGGTAAGAATAGAGATGTCGTTAGTGTTGACGGACATCTTAAAAAAACATAGATTTAGAGGTTCGGTAGCAGTAGAAACGTGTAACGTAAAAAGGAGAAATAAATAAAGATTAAAATAAAGAACAGTGTGTATTAATAATAATAAATAAAGAACCTACAGTGGAAATAAAGTAAAACATAAAACATGGCGCAGTCAAAGTGAAAGTATAAAGGATAAAATAGAGTAAAGTAAAATGGAACAATTAAGATTGCCGCCACCACTCTCATTTGAAGGTGACATTTTTCAAAACTTTAGAAAATATAAGCAAAGTTTTGAGGTAAATCTCATCGCAAGTGGAAAAGATGAAAAATCTAGCGAGTTCAAGGTAGTATTATTATTGAATTTAATGGGGGAAGAAGGATTAGAGGTCTATAATGCGCTTGATTTAACAAATGAACAGAAGAAATCATATGACATGGTACTAAATGAATTACAAAGATACATGAGCCCAAAAATAAATGAGGTATATGAACGTTTTATATTTAATAAAAGAAAACAGGAGGAAGGTGAAACTTTCTACCATTTTTTAACGGACTTCAAGATGCTTGCAAAACATGCAATTTTGTGGGTGATACAGATTCAATGGTTCGAGATAGATTGGCATTAGGAACTAAGAATCAATCTTTACGAGAGATACTACTACATATAGATAATTTGGATCTAAAAAAAACTATAGAAGTGTGTAAAGCGAGTGAGGCAACGGAAGTACAATTGAGAAACGTTCAAAATGGGACGAATGATAGCAAAGTTGATGCAGTAAAAAGAAAAATTATAAGAAAAAAGAAAACCAAGATAGAAGAAATGAAAACAAAAGTGAATTTATTTGTAAAAGGTGTGAATTCTGAAACACGAATTCAAAGAATGTTCTGTATATGGTAGGAAATGTAAAAAATGTGACAAATATGGCCACTATGCAAGGATGTGCTACAAGAGTCAAGTTGTGAAATAGGTTAAGGACATAAACTAAGATAGTGAAGACTCTAATTTGGAATATGAAGAAGACATTGTCTACGTAACTTCTATTCTGGTACATGAAGTGAATCAACGAAGTGAATGGACCGAAATGTTAACAATTGAAGAGAAAAAGGTTAAATTTAAAATAGACACAGGTAGTCAAGTAAACATTATATCACTTAGAGGGGTAAAAGAGTTAAATAAACAAACTGAAATTGTAAGTACTAAGACGATTTTAGAAACATATGGTGGGTTTAAAATAAGACCGATAGGGGTTGTAGAAATTAAATGTATCTGGAAAAATAAAGATTATAATTTGTCATTTATTGTTGTTAAGGAATCATTAATGCCAATATTAGGTTTAGATGCTTTTTAGATTTAAATGTTATTAGAAATGTAGCAAGTGTAAATGAGATTAATACAAAAGAAAAATTTGTATCCAAAAACATAGATGTATTTAGTGGATTAGGTCGATTTGGAAAAGAATCTAAATTAAAACTAAGACAAAATGTAGTGCCTATTGTGAGACCTCCAAGGCGTGTACCGTTGAGTATAAAACCGAAGCTAAAGAAGCAATTGGACAGTTTAGTAGAACGAGGAATCATATCAAAAGTTAATGAACCAGTCGAGTAGTTAAGTAATTTGGTTATAGTAGAGAAGACAGATGGCGATTTAAGGTTGTGTCTGGACCCTAAACACTTAAATGATGCTTTAGAAAGACAATATTGTGAAATATCCACTTTGGAGAAAATAGCTTTTTTACAGTCTTAGATTTTAAGGAGGGGTTCCACCAGATCCCACAAAGACACAGGCAATAACTGGATTGGAAATGCCAAAACATCGAAAAAAAATACAAAAGATGTTGGGAATGATAAACTATTTGAGAAGATATATTCCAAACTTAGCAAATATATCAAAACCATTAGCTCTAATGGCTCTAATGGCTCATTTGGATATTGAAACATGATGAAGCACTCGATGAAATAAAAAATATAATTAGTTCGCCTGTTGTTCTAGCAAATTTTGATGACAAAAAGCTTGTAACAATACAAACAGATGTAAGTAAAGACGGTTTGGGTAGTGTGTTATTACAAGAACAAAGACCAGTAGCTTTCGCGTCAAGGTCGCTATCACCAACTGAAATTCGATACAGTCAAATTGAAAAAGAATTTTTAGCCATCTTATATGCTTGTGAAAAATTTCATAATTATATCTACGGTAGAAGGGTTCTTATACACAGTGATCATAAACCTATTGAATCTATTATGAAAAAGAGTGTTACTGAAGTGCATTCTCCTAGATTATAACGTATGAAAGTGAGATTACTGAAATATGATGCACAAATAACCTATTAGCCTGGAAAGGAAATGCTAATTGCGGATTTACTATCAAGAAATTTCCAAAAAGAAACAAAATACAAGGAAGATAAGACCCGAACAGAAATAGTACATTCTATTGACGTTTCTGATGAGAGACGAGAGGAGATAAAAATTGAACCGGACAAGGATTTGTTGTTACATCAAGTTAAACAGTATTGTCTTGACGGATGGCCAAAGGATGTCTCTAAAGTGACTACAGAATGAAAAGAATATTATAAAATTCGTAATGACATACATATGATTGATGAATTACTGTTCTATAAAGACAAGGTAATTATACCCAAAATTTTAAGATTAAAAATACTAATACTACATGTAAATCACTTTGGCGTAACGAAAACTCAAAAAAGAGCTAGCCAAGTTCTCTATTGGCCAAACATAAATTCTGATATTGTCGATTATATAAAGAAATGCAAAATATGCGAAAAATACCAGAAAGCCAATGTATAAGAACCACTGATATTAAGAGAAATGCCAAAAACTCCATTTGAAAAGGTAAATAGTGATATTATGGAGTATGGAGATAAATCTTACTTGGTTGTCATGGATTATTATTCAAAATGGCTCGAGGTGGTACCCTTACAGTTCAAAACGGCAATAGCCGTCATCAAAGTTTTTAAGACAATTTTTGCCACACATGGCATACCATTAGAGCTATACGCAGATAACATGCCCTTCAATACTTGGGAATGTAAACAATTTGCGGAAAATGGAAATTTAAAATAATAACGTCAAGTCCCAGATATCCGCAATCCAATTTGGATAAGGCGTTGTAACCTTACTGAAACACGCCAATTACTGGACTAGATAAATCATCTGCTCAAATGTTAAATAGTCGGAGATTAAGATCTGAATTACCTATAAAAGAGACACTATTAATTCCAGAACAAGTCAATTATAATTTGGAAAAAGAGAAATTGGAGACCAAAAGACGATTATACAAGTTGTACTGTGATAGAAGTGCTAGGAAGAGGGAAGAATTGAGAGAAGGAGATAATGTAGTAATGGATAAGGGCAACACTTAGGAATCTGGTGTTGTGCTAAAGAAATTGAATGAACCAAGATCTTATTTAGTACAAAACCAAAATGGAAATCCAATTAGACGGAACAGCATACATTTGAAACAGTCAATGAATAAAATGAAGATGAACCAACAAGAATTGGAAGAAGCTTCAAGTATTGATAGTGCACCGAAGGTGAATTGTAATGATGATGGACATGCGGTAAAAGAACGAACTCCTGAGCATGATACGGTTAAGACTGGAATTAAACGACATGCAAAGCAGCCGCTTTGGTTTGGTTAGGTTAAGTTTAAAGATTATGTTTTATACTGAAGGGGGAAGATGTAATAAGATAAGAATAGAGATGTCGTTAGTGTTAACGGACATCTTAAAAGAAAAGATAGGTTTAGAGGTTAGGTAGCAGTAAAAACGTGTAACGTAAAAAGCAGAAATAAATAAAGATTAAAATAAAGAACAGTGTATATTAATAATAATAAATAAAGAACCTACAGTGGAAATAAACTTCTGAATTAATTAGTATTTAAAAAATAATATGGATATTTATGGTCATGGCCATAAATGGGTTAATATCAATATTTCAAAATTACGGTCAGTGAGTTTTAAAAACTTTTTTATAATAAGAAAGCAGTGTAAAGCATCAGTGCTAATAAAATATAGATTCAAATGTGTTCAGTTAAAAATCATGTTTCACTAAAAATGTTGTGATAGTGTATTTTTTTCACTATCATTAAGAGTTTAGTGGTAATAAAATTTGTAAAAGTGATAAACCAAATGTCATATTAACTGTAATAAATTATCACTTTTGAATTTGATAATGCGTTAATAATTGGTAGTGGAATTGATTTTCTCACTAGATTCAGTTTTGTTCGTGTTTGTCTCATTTGTCCTTGGTTGTTATTCGTTTCAGGATTAGTGAATGAAATAGTAGTTATGTATACTCGTTGACATGTTTTTTTTCACCTTTGCATATTTTTCTTAACAGTATTTTTGTCTGTCGAAGAAACAATAAAGTTCCAAAATATTGCAAGAAAAGATTTTTTTCAAAGACTTTTCCTATTAACCTTGTCATAAGATTGTCATAGGATGAATACAAAAAGACTGCATTTACAATATTTTGAGTTGCAAAAGACTTTTTTTAACATTACATATTTTTTCTTACCTTTTTACATCTTTAAAGTCTTTCAAAGATAGATACTTTTGAACCGTACTCTGACTAAAGCCGTATACGCCCATAACATGGAAATAAGTACCAAATGTTAAACTCCACATCGTATCTCTTAACGTTGGATCTAAATCAAAACTAAATTTAAATTTATTTTTGTTAAATAACAATTGTTATTTTTAATACAAACTTTAAAACAAATCGACCCGCTTCGTAATTCGTTTTAAACACATTTCCAATTCCACCATGTTCGATGATTCCGAGTGCAATCACTGTAACTGATGCACCAATCATTATCAATGATTGTAAAGCATCCGTCCAAATAACCGCTTTGATTCCCCCAAATACTGTGTAAAGTATACAAACTATACAAATTATTGGTGTTATGAAATGGACGTTGATTTGTGTGACTAAAAACAAGTATTAACAAAAAAGTGAAGAAAAGAAAAATATAAATTTACCATGTGATACAATAAGTCCTGGTGCATAAACGACAATTGGTGAATAAATAATCATTAAAAACGTATTTAAAAACGAAGAAAACAATTTTACTTTAGAATTAAATCTTAATTCAAAATATTTAAAAATGCTGGTTAGTTGAAGTTGGAAGAAAACCGGTAAAATTAAATAATAAGACGTAATTCCAACTAAAATTATAGTTAAAAATGTTATTTGCTGTTGTGATCCGTAATAATAAATTTCAGTTGGAATTGAAATTAAACTAACTCCAGAAATAATGCTAAAAATGAAAATTTTCATAAAAATTTAATAAAACAAATTATTTACCTTGAAACTATTGACAAAGAAACCGCAATAAAATTCATATTTTTTCCACCATGTAAATATTCCGTGGCCGAATTTTGTTTCTTAAACAACGCATAATAGAATCCAATTCCTAAGCTTATTAATAACGTTAAACCTAACACAAAGTAATCTATAGCAGAAAATGCATCGCTTTCGTTCGCCATCGTTCAAAACCGTTGAAATATGAATAACAAAAGCATCCTAACTTATCGTTGATATAAATACCTCTTCCATTTAAAAAATTGAATGATAATTGAATGTGTGTTAGAAAAATATTTTAAAACCTTTTCGAAGGAATTTTGGTTTTAAACAGTAAATAAATTCTTCGTAATATATTAATTTTATTTAAACGACATTTAATATTTTGCGGAAATAGTATTATTACGTATTGATTAATGAGGAATATGAAGAAACTTGTCAATCAACATTTTTGAATTTTTCCACAAACTTGATCTCTTGAAATAATAATTTTGTAATTCAAAAGAATATGTGGGTACTATGTATATATCATTGTATTGTGTAATTATACTTGTGGTTCTTAATTATGCACAGGTACTTTAAGGTCCGGTTTTAGAACTTGTCCATGCGGCATTAATTATGATATAAAAGTTGATTACCCTTATATTTAAGGTATTAATTTGCAATGATAAAAAATTGACTTTAAGTTGTTTCTAACGCCAACGTGGCAAGGTGACCCTGTAATTAACACTTATTTGCGTCATGCTGGTAGACTTGGTTCATTAGTGACATTTTTCTAATAGTATAGAAATGCTATTAGATATGTTGGCACACTTGCCATCATGCAAATCACCATCAACGAAAAATAAAGGATATTTTATAGTAATAATATTATAACGTGTATTCTACGTGAAGTGTAATTTAAGTGAATCAAGAATGAAGGAATTTAATTTTTGATTAAAAAACTCATAAGTTTTATAATTTTATTTAATACATTCGGTTACATTTAAGGTTGTATCTATTGATGTATAAGTTGGGGGTGATGTCATATAATTTTCGGACAAAAACCTGTAAATTACAGGGCTTAGTAAATCCCTGCTAACCATCTTTTCAGTTTTGGTGCACCAACTAATTAACACACTGGTGATTGTAAAAATTATTAAACCCATTAAAGTGTACCAATAGAAAGAGATTCTAAATAAGATGAAAACGTCTTCGTTGTTAACCGTTGATGTAGTAATCCTGTAAAAATTATAAAAATAATTAGTAAGAAAATTACTAAAAGAATCAAATAAAAGCTTGCTACGACAAGGAAGAAAGTGCAAAATAAATGTTTGTGTTATTTGCAGTTGCACAAATAATGAAAACAAGATTGGTGTATAACAATGATAGACGTAATATAATATTATTTAAGTTATTTGAACTGCTCAAGTATAAAAACCAAATGGAGTACCGGTTGTAATCTATACAAAGATTAAAAAATCTTGGGAATAGCAACCAATGGATAAGAAAACAACTTATTTTTTGGCTATCCGAGCTTTCTCAATTATTTTATTGCTTCATCAGGAAAACACTATAATATTAAAATAGATTGGCAACGTTACAAAAAATTTTAAAATTAAAGTCGACTTACAATGGAAGTAAGAAGGTTGACTTCAAAATTAGATAAAAAATTTTTAAAAACTTATTTTTATAAAATTAAAACGAAAATTTTCTTGACACATTAATCAATGCAGAGGACAATGACAAGGTTAAAAATAGAACGATTTTTGTTATTTTCTTGTTTTTCAAAAAACAAGAACAAATATGGTAAATTTTGAATTTTGTTAGAGAGGAACACCGGATGGGCAAAAAGGAAAAAAGCGGCTCAAAAAGTTAAGGACGTAACTCTCGTCGTGTAAAGTCGTTGTTAATTATAAAACTATAGATTGAACTTATCCTTTCTGTATCCGTTCTGAAATTCACTAAATTTGTATCTTTATTAATGTAAACCATTTCAAGAAAGACGTTCATTATAAACCGACTCTCTGTCTAAAATCTTAGTGTTGTTAAAATCAAAATGGTGACCTTCCTTAACATGATGATAAACAAAAGCACTTCTATTCTCATTTCTACCCCTAAAATCATTCCGATGATGTTTAAGTCTATTTCCGAAATACTGCGTTGTCGTACCAATGTACGTTCCTTCAAAATTAACGCAAGGAATAGAGTAAATGATGTTAGATTGTTGTAAAATAGGAACGTTGTCCTTGGTTTTTGAAAATACTCTATTAAGTGGTAAGTAATTATATTTAGCAAATTTAATATTGAACTGATCGAAGAAGGATATGAACCTAGATGTAAAGCCTTTGATGAAGGGTATTTTTACATATTTAAACTGTGTTGTTTCTTCAACAATATCAAACCTTTGGTCACCATCAAAAGGACTTATGGAAGTTACTAAAGAATGATTGAGAATTCCTTTCAAAAGACGCGGAGGATAACCGTTATTAACAAAAACATTCATCAGTTTTTCTAGATTATGTTTATGAAAAGAAGGATGAGAGAGTTTCAGAACTCTATGCTTCATCCCCACAACAGTATTAATTTTTTGGTTCATTGGATGATTAGAAAAGAAGTTGATGTATCGACCCGTGTAAGTTGGTTTAGTATACCAATCCAGGAGGATCATTTGATCCTCACTTCTCATTACTCGGGTATCCAAGAAAGGTACTGAACCATCCCTCTCCGTCTCTATTGTAAATCGAATATTAATACTGTAACTATTGAAAACATCTAATATAGTGTTAAGATGATCACTTGGTACCGAACAAATTATGTCATCAACATATTTGAAAATGAAAGGTAATTCAAACGGTAACTTAGGAATACAATAATCCAGTAAACTATCCATCGCCATAGTGGCCAAAATTGGACTGAGAGGACTTCCCATAGGCGTGCCAAAAATTTGATTGTAGAATACACCATTAAGTGTAAACGACGACGTATTAAAAAGGAAAGTAATTAAATCAATAAAGGTTGTAATGTCTAAACTTGTGTTATCTTCTAGATAGTTCCAGTTATCAACTATGGTCAGTTTTACCAATTCTAAGGGGATGTTTGTAAATAAGGAAACAACATCAAGAGATATAAGCACGTAGGTGGGAGGTAGAAGAAGGTTCTTCATTCTTTCAGCAAAAGTGAAAGAATCTTTAATATTATATTCAGTCTTTTCTGCGAACGTCGACGTTAGTATATTAGCTAGAAATTTAGATAGTTTATAAGTAGGTGATCCCACAAAAGAAATAATCGGACGTAACGGGCAGTCCAACTTATGCACCTTAGGCAATCCATAGTATTTTGGAATTGTACCATTACGACAAAACAGAAGGGATAAGTTCAATCTATAGTTTTATAATAAACAACGACTTTACACGACGAAAGTTACGTCCTTAACTTTTTGAGCCGCTTTTTACCTTGACAAAATTCAAAATTTACCAGATTTGTTCTTGTTTTTTGAAAAACAAAAAATTAACAAAAATCATTTTATTTTTAACCTTGTCATTGTCCTCTACATTGATTAATGTGTCAAGAAAATTTTCTTTTTAATTTTATAACAGTTTTTAAAAATTTTTTTATCTAATTTTGAAGTCAACCTTCTTACTTCCATTGTAAGTCGACTTTAATTTTAAGATTTTTTGTAACGTTGCCAATCTATTTTAATATTGTAGTGTTTCCCTGATGAAGCAATAAAATAATTGCGAAAGCTCGGATAGCGAAAAAGGAAGTTGTTTTCTTATCCATTGGTTGCTATTCCCAAGATTTTTTAATCTTTGCTCAGGTATACTATTAGAGCATCTAAGTCGTATTATCAAAACAGGAGCAACCACAAGAAACGATTTGGTATCAACTTCAGAAATTAAAAAAGGCATCAAATCCAAATACGCATTTTGCAAAATATCCATGGATCTAATATCGAAACCCACATTTAAAATTAGATTAGATGTACTCATAAAGTAAGAATGTCAATAAGACGTAATGTAAAAAATTGTTACTATCTTGAATGCATATCAGAAGTAACAATGGAAAATAATAATATAAATTGTTATTTCATTGTTGAAATATAACAAATTTAACAACATCTCTGTGTGTATATAAAAGTAAAATAAAATCAAAGAGGTGAATAATAACAATGTTATAAA
This sequence comes from Onthophagus sagittarius, assembly GCA_036711965.1. Taxonomy (NCBI): domain Eukaryota; kingdom Metazoa; phylum Arthropoda; class Insecta; order Coleoptera; family Scarabaeidae; genus Onthophagus; species Onthophagus sagittarius. The sequence continues at coordinate 24,388,447 of JASERS010000001.1, read as the reverse complement.
AACAATAGAATCTGAATAAATAAATCACAATAAGTGTTGTTGGCCATTCTTCATTAAGTGACTGAAGTGAAGTGTTCTCGAAAATATTAATTGGCAAACAGTTCTATTGAAAGTATTGCTCACTTAAAGTGACATGTTCCTAGCCTGATGATATTGCAAAGATGCAGCTAAAGTTGTCGCTTTGTAAAAAGGTTATATGTGTTGCTTGTTAATTTGTTAAACATTTAAGCTTTAATTTTTCTTGACTAAGATTTGAGTGTTGTTTCACCAAAGAACTCGTCGCGATCCTTGCAATAAAGTTTAGATTACTAAATTTAAAATTCAGTGTAAATTTAAAAGTTAGTTGATACATCCTTAGTTACGGTATTAAATAACCAAAATAACAATAACCTTTTTTGTCGGAAAATTTTTGTCAAGAAAAACAATCATATTAAAGACTTCTCGTTTAGAGAGACGTGAGGAAACATAAGTATATTTACAAAATGTTTGTTATTTATTAACTTTATAAAAATTTTTAAATGAGTCCAAGGTTGTAGATATTGTGTAGGTGAGTTACTCCAGGAAGGACAAGACGATAAACAAAAAAGATATTTCAATTTCAATTTACTTTTGCAGAATTCCTTATCTGCAGCGTTGTGTTTCAACATTTCTGATTATAGAAAAATGTTAATTAACTATATAACGTAATGACCTATCTTTCTGGGAAATATCTTTGAACACGACTTTAAAAGTAAGCAAATAATACAGGCAATTCTATTTTGGAATGGTATACCAAAAAAAAGCAGTAATAAAGAAATCAAAAAACCTAGATAGATAGGTAACTATTTTCTGAATCGTTCCCTTAGAAGTTTTGTAATCAATTTGAATGTATATATTTATGTAAATATTTGTTTTTGAGGCAATAAACATTATTATTATTCATGATACTAGGAATTTTGATCCTACTAATTAAGGTAGGATGACAATTCGAAAATGCAATCGTATTGCGCATGTCACAAAGAGTAATTTTAGCAGCAATTACAAAATTTTGATAAATATGACTAACTTCCGAAAGTTGAAGGATTTTAGTCTACTTAGGACAAAGTACTGTAACGCATCATACTTTAAATCGATATCTTCACATTCTCTTTCTGCTTTTGGTAGCTGTTGATTATCAGTCACTAGTCGAGATAAATACGTTTTGCTTAAAAGAGTGTTTCTGGAATATTACCAGATTCAGGTAGTGTAGTCTCGTAGTTTGTTTTTAAATTCTAAAGGGTCTGGATGTTCATGAAGCCTACTTTTGGTAACTTTAAATCAAAAGAATATTTCCAACATTTCTTGATTTAATCTGTTTATTAACACTTATTTAATACCAAATGTTTGATGTAAATCATTGTATAAGTGTTGTATTGCTGTTTGCGTGGTGATGAAGCCTATAGAATTTCATATATAGATTATTTCAAAAGTGGATGCAAATCTTTATTTTGAAGCCATATTATCTTACATTACCTTTTGTTTCGTGTACATACATTCACTTTCATATGAAATACATTACCCTTTAGTTACCTCGTTCCATGTAACCTTTAAATGATATCGAAGTTCATCCAGATTCTCAAGAGGTTGTCTTAGTCCCTGACCCATCATATCCCAAGTATTTTCAATGGGGGATATGTCCGGTGATGAAGCTTAGGCAAAATCTGCAATCCAACCTACACATTAACCTTCTTGTAACCACAACAGCATGAACAGTGCTTAATGAGTCCGAAATATGGGATCAATTTTACATCTTTGGTATCTCGTTCTTGTTTCAGCATTTGATCCAAAAACATACTCCACAATATGGGCCTCAAGAAAGAACCCTGTGTTAACCTTTTTCAATTACTGCCTTTATCGTATTTATAAATATAACACAACCCAACTCAGCCCAATCCAAGTCCAAGCATTATACTACTTCTCAAAACTAGTTTTGCTTCGAAATCACTTTGAACCAGTTTCTGAAGAAGGTTACAACATGGTGTCCGAAATGTCAAACATATTTCCAAAAAAGGAATGGCACAGTCTAAAAGCTCCTGCTTTAGTTTTAGAGTTAATTCTATTTTTAGTTCAATATAAAATTTTTTTGTTACGAATTTTTTAACTGTCACTCTCTTATAGACGTCACACTTTAAAATGTCTGCTATTTTAAAGATGCATGCGCAATAGGTTCCTAGTATCATGATTATTACTATTCTTAGTATTATATAAAACATTATACTAAAATCTTGCAGATGTACGAGCTTTTGATAATGTGTTTCAAGGATGTAGTAGCTTTATTGACCCAAAGATGTTTTCATCAAAATTGTTGATGATAGTGCTCAATATCAATTTTTTTAAGTGTTTTTAACTTGCCTTAATACATAGCGGAATCATCGGATACAGATAATCGAATCCAGAATAGTTCAGATAAGAGAATTAATTGGTTCGATCAAAAATTCGAACTACTTATTGTAATGAAAAGATTATTTCATTACAAAATGTATCTTTTCTATATAATCTTATCTATGGACATTTGTGAAATTCACACCACTTTTAAAATTTAAACTACTATACATTGTGTTAAAAAAGAATGTACACCAAAATAAACAAAGAAGATTTGATAAAAAAACCTTTTGAAACCAAGATATGGAGGAAAAACTTTTTGAAACCTAGATATGGAGGGTATTATATAAGTTGGAGGTTTTCACAATTATTAATCATTTTGAGAAGATTCCTTTAAACTAAAGGCAACAAGTGTGATTATAGTATGACAGTGCTTCACCATATTTTTCGATTGTGGTTAGAGAACAATTAAATCAAGTCTTTCCAGGTAGATGGATAGGAAGAAACAGATCCAATGGCCTGCAAGATCACCTGCAATCCTCTAAACTTATTGTTAGTATTGGTGAGATTACTGTATTAACAACATTTTAAACTGTTTTGCTGTCAAACTTTTTAAGAATTTTTAATTTTATGGAATGCTACAAATTTAGGTTGAATACAAAACTTCATTATTCAAAAATACAGCGAGATATATATTTTATTCTGAGAAAAGTGCATTATTTCTTTTATAAGTCAATCAAGATATATTAAGAATTCGATTTTTTATGACTTTTTTCAAAAATAATTAATTCAAAACTTGATATCTCAAAGACCAAGCAAGATACTCAAGTATGGTTTTATTCTGAGGAAAATGCAAAGTTTCCTTTATAAATCACAAACAATTTTATGAAGATATTTTAAGAATTCGATTTTTTATGATTTTTAAAAAAATAATTAAACGATGTTAGTTTTATGAAATGCTACAAATTTAGGTTGAATTCAAACCTTGATATCTCAAAAACGAGACGAAATACTCAAATATGGTTATATTCTGAGGAAACGATATCTTGAGAAATTTTAACAAGATATCTTAAGAATTCGATTTTTATGATTTTTCAAACATGATTAAGGAAATTAAAATTTTTTAAAATTCTACAAATTTATCTCAAAAGATATCTTAAAAACGAATTGGGATATTCATGTACAGTATTATTATGGGAAATGTACATACCCTCCTTTATAAATCACGAAATTTAACCAAGATTAATATAAAACTGATGTTGGAACTAAAAGTTACACATAATGGCCAGACAGATATGCCTAATAACCGGATATCCGGCTGAAGATATTGCCGGGTATTCCATCACTAGTCCATACTATTACCTCTTTAAATATTTTACATTCGTTTTTAACCGTATACAAAGTGTTCACAAAGAACGCGGTTGTAATTCGAGAGTTCTGACTGTCACTTGGTTTCAATAAGTTTGTTTTATGAAGATACTGACGAATACTTTGGAAGTTTTTTCTGTGAGAGTATTAAGGTTGAGAAATCTGCCAATATACATCTTTTAATCCTAGGTTTGATCAGTTACCATCCTCAAACCCAAAAGTAAAATTTTAAAACATAGTAGGAAATATAGTAAAATTAAAAACTTCTTACTTCCAGTAAATTTTATTTTTTCGATACCGGTTTCGGTGTTATACAATCATCAGCAAAATCGCCAGAAAAGCTTCACGAAGTTAATTTCATAAATTAACATTAATAACAAAGAAACAAGTATAAATTAAATAATTTCTATGAAACCTATATACATTTAACATCATATGGTAAAAACACATGTAGTTTTTTAAAAAGATTGCTTTTTTGATGATTTAGCTGATGATGATAAAACACCGAAACCGGTAACGTAAAAATTAAATTGATTACAAGTAAAAAGATTTTAATTTTAATGTTATTTCAACCATATTTTATAATACATCCTACTTGCAACACGGAATTATGTAATAACAGAAATAAAGTGTTAATGATTTCCGTTTCCCCATAGCGATTCAAAGGAGACAACGAACGACAAAGTAACACTCAGTATTTATAAATCCCACAAATACTCATCAATCGAGAAATGTATTATGCAAAGTATGTCAAATGTCTGCAACATAGGCAATATCATTGCATTCGTGGTTTTAAAGAAAAATGTCTCAAATAAAAAATTCTTTATTAATTTTGGCGCAATTTCAGGCGATATATTTTTGTTTGTATTGTGTTTTGTGTATTGTGTTCGTTGTGTATTGCTCAGAAAGGTCATTTTACCTGCAACGATTAACAAAATTCTTGCATTAACTTTAGTACTTTGAAGACATTTCACATAAAACTTGATTATATTTCGTTTTATGACATCGAGACTTTAATTTGCAAAAGATGAAGTTTGAAATCAAAAATGTATCGTCAATTATACCTTACGGGGACACAAATCGGGGACATACTGTATATTCCATTTAAAGTAACAATGTTGATTGCCATAGCAACGAAATAAAAGACAATGAAACAAGTAAATATCGTCTGAGAATGCGCCATAGTTAATAAAAAGCCTGTTATTTGAAATATTTTTCTGTTAAACCAGGTATGGTGAAGTTATTTGCTATATTCCACACATTTGACACATCCTGTAAATCATCTAAGCAAGGTGGATTTCCAATAATCTTTAAGGCGTTAACGTTAGTCTTTTTAGTATGTCTAGATGTAGAATTTTCTTTATGTTCTATTTTTTACCGATTCGTTTTCTTAGAAACTTGCATATTAATAACTTCTTACGTTTTACTAAGATTATCCAAGATTATACTGGAATTAGAACAACCTTCCAACGAAGTGGGTAAAGTTGGGTAAACCAAGTTACCTTGACTTTGATTCCATTGGTAACCACCAACAATAACGGTCATAGTACATAATGTCGTTAAACCACCATAATATGCACCCTATAAAAATATAATTCAATTTAATTTTAATAAAACATTTATGGAGATTATACCTTAGAATTAACCATTGGTATTAACATCCCCACAGAGAATAATCCAACAATAGTTCCCGTTGTAACACCTAACATACTATTTGAAAGTGCTAAAATTCCACCTAAATGTTCGACAACGGACACCAAAATAGTACAAGTAGCACCGATTAAAACGGCGATTAGTTTTAGGATTTTACTTTTGGTGGATTCGCTTATTTTCTTTGGGAGTCGAGGTGCGAGGAAATCTTCATATACAGTTCCTGAGAGGCCGTTCATACTTCCTGATAATGTGCTTAAAGCTGCACTAAAAATCCCTGCTATAAATAATCCGGGTAACCCAGGTACTTTTAAAATATTTATGATATAAAATGGGATTAATTGATCGTGTTTTTCTAATATTCCGGATTCAACTGGGTCACAATTCCAAAAATAAGCGTAAATTAATAAACCATTTGAAATGCATAACGTTCCTATCATAAATATACCGATGCAATAAAGAATCAAGCTTCTAAAATAATAATGAAAGATAAATAATCACTTTTTATTCATAATTTAAATAATTACGTTTTAATATGTTCTCGTGATGGCAAAGCTAAACATTTTTGAATCAAAACTTGGTTAATCGCATTTCCATACAGCCAAGTAAAAAAGATTCCAATAGTTCCAGACCATAACGTATCTCGTTTTGTTAAATCAAAATCAGCTCTAAAATTTAATTATTAAAATTAAAAAAAAAAAGATTTAATATTTAATTACGGAATTGAAAATCGCTCGTTTTCATAAGCAATACTCAAAACGTTCCAAATTCCTCCAGCTTTATAAGTACCCATTACAAATACAATTAACAAACTACTCATTATCAAAATAAATTGTAATGTATCTGAATAAACGACGGCTTTCAAACCACCCACGCTTGTATAAAAAATGCAAACTATGCAAACCAACCAAGTTATTACATGTAAATGAAGACCAGTAGCTAAAAAAATTGTCTTAAATTTATAAAAATTAAAATATTTTAATTTAATTTACCTTGAGATAATGCTAAAGCTGGAACATAAATGACGATTGGAAGATATAAAAACGAATATATCCCATATAATAACGATCCTAAGAGCCTCGTTTTCGTATCAAATCTCAATTTGAGATAATGAAAAGTACTTCTGATTTGTAGTTTGAAAAAGACCGGTAAGAAAACGAAATAAGCTAATATAACTATTAAGATTGTATCGGGATAACCGAACCAATAAGCGGTTCCGTGTCGATACACATCAGCTGGAATTGCTAATAACGATATTCCAGAAACAGCACTAAAATTTTTTTTTTATAAATTTATGTGAATTTTAATTAAAACCTATTTTTAATTATATCTTACTTTGCAGTCATGGACATGGATATGGGTAAAACGCCCATATTTTTTCCACCGAATAGATAATCCTTTATCGTTTCCTGCTTTTTATAAAATCCAAAGTAGACACCAATTAAAGCGCTCGCCGCCAACATAATTGTGAAGAAGGAATAATCGTACCATGTAAATTTCGCATTATAAATTGAGGTAGTATCGGAAATGCTGGCGGCAATTAAATGTAAATTATCAATGGTACTCGCTTGTTGAACGTCTTTTTCATTCATTGTTGATGTATCTCTATTTTCTAGCTAAATGCACTAACGGAAACCGACGCAATTAAAATAATGCGTTTTCGACATTACTTCTTGTTAATGTGAGGTAGGGGTATTTATATGCATATAAAAAGTTTGGAAATAAATTTAAAATGTGATAAGATCCCTTTGTTGATAATAATAATGATAAATTACTTGTCTTGGGATCTTCCGTTGAAAGACGAAATAAAATTGCGAAGGTTGGAGTTTCATTGTACACCACGTTGTACTTTTTATAATTTTTATTAATAACGAGATAAATTTCGGAACAATACAATCTTTAGTTTTAAAATTAAATGAAATATACACGTAATGGAATTGTAACTATTCTTTATAATTATTATTGTATATTTACAGGGACGGATTATAATTAATCGGTGCGGGTTTATCTCATTATAAAGCTGATTGATTTAAATTAGAATTGAGTTGGATTTTTTTTAATAGTTATTCAATATTGAGATTTTCTTTTTAATATAAATACTAACATAATTAATAATAAGTGTTTGATAGGCATTCAATTATATTTGGCTCATTTGAAGCGTTTTAATTGGTTATCGATGTATTCCACTGCACAGGATATATATATATATTTAATGAGTGATCTTTTGTAATGAACACATTGTATAAAAAAGTTGTGGATAAAAACATGCTTTTATTTAATTAATTAATAATGATTCTTCGCAATTCACTATTAATTAAACATAATTTAATTCAAAACCAACCCAAGCAGAATAAGGTGAAATAAAATCTAAAATATGTTGTCTAAAGCAAAGATGGACACAATAAGATTGTGTCCATTCCACAAAGAGAATAAGAATAATTAAAAAGTGCTATATCAGGCGGCAAAAGAGGTGTTAGATGAACAGAAAAGATGGGGCCTGGTATTATTGTTAACGTATCATGATCTCAATATAAATAAACAAAGAAGTATAAATTATGTGTTAATACTATAATCAAATAAAATAATACAACTTATGCAGAGTGTTCATAATGTATAGAAAAATCTCTAAAACTGGTTCAAAGATTGAAAATATTTGCACCATGTTTAAACAAGTTATGATCTCATCTATAGTTTTCTGAGTATCAATGATGATTATCGATAAGAATCTAGAACAACCACTATAATTATTAGTTACATGAGAAAATTTTCGAGAAACTACTTCAAATTTGATTGGCATGATAAAAATAAACTAGCCATGAGTAACTTGGTAAACAATTATTTTAAATAATTTCCTAAGCATCAAAAACTGGTTTAAGTATAGCTTGTTTGAGTATGGCGAAGCTCCATCTCGATAGAGTAAACATTTCTTTACAGATAATTTTACCGAACACAAACCAGAGTGGGTAAAAAAGCCCAGTGTCGACTTCCACCCTCCAAGTATAGCTCTAAGGTGTTAAGTATAACTTGCTTGAGTGTGGTGTCACTCCATCTTGATAGAGTAACTGCTCTAAGAATTGTTTTGGATTAACATTAACGAAATGAAAGACCTTTATAAAAAAAGCTATATCATTTTCAAAAAATCTAGACATCTGCTTCCAGATAAATTTGCCGAACAGAAACCCGAGTTGGCCAAAAAGAACAGAAAAAATAAAGCTAATAGCTGTAATCTAGATAAATCCATCTGAATTTCGCAAATTTATTGGTTGAGTTAGGTTGGGTTGGTATGTAGAAATAATTGAAAAAGTATAGAAAAGTGTTAATAGGACACAAGAAAAGGCTTTTAATTTAGCACCGTGGAAAGAAATAGTTGGATCCAAGTTCTAAGAGTGAACTTGGATGCCGAAGTAGAGATTATTGCTTATGCAGACCATTATCGTCTAAAACGATGTGTATTATAAAAAAAAGTTTTGATGCTAAATTTCAGTTTTAGTGCCTTGTGTATGAAGTTAATGTTGTCCTTGGTCTGCAGGACAAGGCGTCTTATGAGGTTCAACAAATTATTAATACACTAAAAGAGATGGTATTGCTAATTCTTCCTCCAGGTACATTGTGTTTCAATATGAGGGAAAATAAAAACCATTATCGTCAAAAACGAGGTGTATTATAAAAAAAGTTTAGATGCTGAGCTTCAGTTTTAGTGCCTTGTGTATGAAGTTAATGTTGTCCTTGGTCTTCTTTCTTGTTATCATCCTGTGTCTAAGCTTCTGGAGAAGTACGGATATCTCCGCTTCCTTAAGTATTGTTAATTATCCAGATACATCGTACATCAATAAGAGAGAAAATAAAAACCAATATCGGTTTATAACGATGTGTATTATATAAAAAAGTTTAGGTGCTAAGTTTCAGTTTTAGTTCCTTATGTATGAAGTTAATGTTGTCCTTGATCTTCCCTCTTGTTGTCATCTTGTGTCTATGTTTCTAAAGTATTATGGATATCTCCGCTTTTTTAAGTATTGCTAATTCTTCCTAATTAGCAATACTTAAGGATATTCATGTTTTGCTTCAAAGAAACACAGTTTTGCTTCCACATGAATGCAGAGCGAATTTATTTAAGGCCTGGCAGGAGAGATGGAATCAATACGAGGGATGGACAAACATTCTTATCCCGGAAATAGAACCATGTTGCGATAAAAGGTGGGGCGAGGTTGACTTTTACTTGACTCAAGTTTTGTCTGGTCACGGAGTATTTAAAAATATTTGTGTAAAATTTAAAAAAAAGCGGACAGTGAATCTGTTAGTTTTGCGAAAACATAGACACAGTGGTATATACGTTATTTGTTTGTGAAAAGATTAGTAGTGAAAGAAATATTTGTAAACGGAAATGTGGTTGGTTGTTAATCTGAGAAAATATTGTTACAGTAATGTTAGAATTAAAAGATTTGTGCAATACTGTGCAAGATATGATACTAGAAATAATGAAATTTAAGGAAAGCCATGAAAGGCTCCCAAAGGGAGCTGGAAATTGTGAAAGTAAGATATTGAATAATGCATAAATTTGTATTTTATTTTTTATTCCCCGAAGTAATGCAGGAATCGTCCGTCAGACATTCCGAGAAGAGAGGAATTCTCTTTAACTCGTCACCAACAAGGCCGCAACATATCTTCAGTTAGGTGTCTGATTACACTTTTCCTAATCTTCTCTATAATAAAAAAAGGGTTGCTTTGGGTTGCATCGAGTTCAGTTATATGACTAACTAAGTTATGTGTGGGAGTATGACCAAATAGCATACAAAAGAGCGGAATGCGATAAGTTAAGAAGAGGTATAAAGAGAGTGAGAAGAAATGAAGGTATGTTGGAAGAGCAAGAGAAAAATGTTGAAAGGGTTTATAAATGAAAACAAGAAGTTGAACTAGAAAGACTAGTGTGAAGACCTCAATGGGGATATCTGGAGAAAGGCTTACCTGATAGTTATGAATCAGTTGAAACATCGGTAGAGGGCGATGAAGTAATACAGTAACAGATGATTAAGTTGTTCCCAAAGCATGAGGACTGTGCGCGTTCAGGATGAATGAACTTGAAAAGGCAATCACGAAGATAAGAAAGGAAATAGCGTCCGGGTCAGAAAACGTAAAACCTCAAATATTGATCGCCAGTGTTGGGAGAAGTAAGAGAACGTTTCTTAGTATATATATCCAATGTTTATCACGGTGCGTTTTCCCACAAGTTTGGAAAAGGGCAAATCTAGTCCTCTAGATATAGAGAGGAATCTAGCTTATATGTAATAGAGGATAAAAAGCTATTATTAGATAAGAATACATATGGATTCAGGAAAGGAAGATCGACGGTGGACGCGATCAGGAGGGTCCACGGAATGATTGAGGATTTTAAAAAGATGACGCTTAAGAACCAGGACCTCTGTTTGATGACCTTGTTAGACGTTGAAAATGAGTTTAATTTTGCTCTGTGGACTAGAATAATACGCGCTCTGGAGAGAGGAGACATTTGAAGATACATTGTCACGATGATTAAAACCTACCTGTCGGAGAGGAAAGTGGTGGCTCCGGATGGAAGAGTATGGAAGACCAACAACGGAAATCCATAAGATACGATATTAGTCCTACGTTGCGGAACATATTCTACGACGAGATACTGCGAATGGATACGGAGCATGCAGTGTGACTGAATAGTGGTATATACTGATGATCTTTCCCTCATCACATGTGACAAAACCAAAGAAGACGTAGATGACAGGCTAGTTATAAAATACCTGGGAGTTTATCTCGATAAGTATATGAGAATGACAGCGCATGTCAGGAAGATCACGGAAAATGCTCTGAAGCGATAGAGAGAGAAGGGTTTTTGGTCAGTCGGGGTACCCTAAGAAGGAAGTCAATCCGACACTACCTGAACGCATGACAACTTAGGTCAGGTGACTTGTTAGCAGATTTCTTAACCCTCTGTAACTTCTGAACAGAATTGCTTGAAATGATTTGATGGAAGATGGAGGAGATGAGAATAGAAATGGTTCCTAAAAGGACGAGACTATGTTACTGTATAGTAACATTTTTTTTAACTAGAGAGAAGCCATATTCAAGATTGGGAACTACGAAATTAAAACCGGTCAAGAGTTAAAATATCTAAAGGTAGTAATTATGAAAGATGGAAAGGACATATACATTATATGCTTGACAAGGCTTAGAGGGCAACAAAAGCTCTGGAAGGAGACATGAGATCTACCTATAGGTCCAGCGCAGAAAAAAGAAAATTGCCAGCCTGTCATGCTTGGAAAGAAACCATTAAGATCAAACGGAATCTCATCTGACTAATAAACTTACAACGGACAATATTAATCAAAGTAACAAGCGCATACAGGATAGTGTTCGTGGATATATTGGGTATGCTAGGTAATGAATTGCTAATAGACATTTCCATATCAAATGGAAGTACTCCTAAGATAATCCTGAGGAGCGCAGGAAACCCAATATAGAGGAGTCGATATATATAGGATATCAACTACCACTTAAGCCAATTTATCTGGAAACAAGGTGATTTCAAAGCATATTTATATAAGTGCCTTAAGAGAATTAAGAGAAAATGGAGCACGAGGGTGCATCATTTTTACCAATGCCCGAGATGGAACGGAGCAAGGAAGCTCGCTAATCATTATGTTAACAAGGATAACATTCCAAGCTTTCTTGCCTTATAATGGCAAATTTTATGATTTTATAGAAGGATTACCAATGTAAACCCTTTTAAGTGGTTTGCTGGCAGATGTACTTTGATATGACACATTATTAATGACGAAAACACGTTTAAGAATGATATTTTTTAATAATATGGATTTACACGCATATGACAATAGAATTCATAATAATTCAGAATTTAATTTAGAAATCGAAAACAATAAGTCTTAAATCCATGTCTTAAGTCTATCCGATACAAGGATCAGAATAAGATTTTAAAAAATAAATAATAAATAACAAAACGTGTTTCACTTAATCTCAACTGAAGAATGATTTTTAATGTGTTAACTTTATTAAGATTTTAGTTTATATTATATTATAGATTAGTTGTCACTTTTTTAAAAAGGAAGATTTTTTAATTATTGTTTATTTTGCGTTTGTAGAAGCTCTCGGAAGATGGCTAAGTAACCGAAACAAGTAAGAGTAAGTTAAATAAAAAAAATATCGTCGAAATATATTAAATAATTTATTTCTCATCCTATTAAAATAAGAAATATTTCCAGGTACTTAACTGGAACTCAAAGAAAACTTGAAACTTGCTTGTTGAGGTCTCTTCTTTAACACGTAATTCAACCATTTTAACACATAACGTGTTCGTTTAATGTAAACGGTTTAAAATAACTTAAACTGTCGAATTCTGAAAATATTTTTGATGATCTGGATGTAACTTTAAATATATTAACGAAGTCTGCAGATGCCCATAGGACTAAACTAGTTAGACGTATTGCAAATTAACACCTTTTAACCAGTTAAACTACGAACATTATTTTCTTCACTTATTTGTCTTTACACTGGTAATATGGATTCAATCAACTTTAAACTAAATCAACAATAGCAAAATGATTTAAAGAACAGAATGTGTCGGTAGTTAGATAATAATATGGTGGTTTGGTCCAATATTGGTTTGAAAAATAATGCTTATAGTATACAGTTTATATTCGGAAATTTCTAAATATATTCCAAAATTCTAAATTCCAGGTCATATGGTGAGAAATTAGCACTGGAAAACTTACATTCATTATAATTTTTCTAAAAAAAACCTACAACATTTCTGAAGCAGGCTAAATGGTCAAGAGTTATAAAATGCTTAAGACGTGCTATGTATTATTTAGTTGATGAGATGTTGATTCCAAAGTAACTCGAATAACGATATAGACATAAATCTCATGTCCAAAACATTGCAGCTATAGCAGTAATAGCTCCATATTTGGGTTACTAATTAGCGTAGAAAAAATAAATGCTCTCGGTAAATACTATTTCTGAAATTGCTAATTTAAAATCGATGTATCATATTCAAAGTTAGCATACTTCTTCTATATTGTATTATTATGATAAAATTATTATTATTTTATTGAAGTTGAACAAAAGCTTCTTAATTATTAACTTAATTAAAAAACAACGTCTTAACACGATAATATTTACACAATGACTATAAACATTTCACAATTTAATTCAATTTTTTTTTAATATCGTCACAATTTGTTTAACAACCAATGTTTTGTTCCAGTCCTGTATTCTTATCTGATTTTGTAAAACTACGTGTAATCTTTATGATTTACGTCGCACCTTAAATAAAAGTTGCAGACAAAAAAATGTATTAATAGTAACGTTATTTTTGTATAATTTTAATCCAGCAAACAAACGCAACAATACGTTTTACAACAATATTCATTCTCGTCTTTTTATTTTAAAATAAGATATATGATAAATGTTTGTGACAAATGTTCGTCACTTTTGGTAAAATTATTTTCAATCTCGTTTCGAATGAACAATATAAAATAAAATGAACGAAAATTCTTCAATTTCACAAACATTCGAACACATTCTTGGTGTTAAATTTACGTGGTATGACAATTCGTTTTTTCTTTTAATGTTAGTAATAAGTGCGTTTATTGGAATTTACTATGGATTTTACAAAAAGCAAGCCACGGCGAAAGATTATTTATTAGGCGGAAAATCAATGAGTGTTTTTCCAACAGCTTTATCGTTAACAGCAAAGTAAGTTATTCAAATAGACGAACTAAATAATAAAAATATTATTTTAGTAATGTTTCTGGAATAGCTTTATTAGCAATACCTCCGGATGTTTATAGTCACGGAATAGCTTATTGGTTTACTTATGTGAGCGCCTCGATCGTTGTTTTTACTTCATATTGGATTTTCGTCCCAGTTTTTTACTCTTTAGGAAAAAATAGCACGTTTGAATATTTAAAGTTGCGATTCGACACAAAAACAAGATTATTAGGATCGAGTTTATTTTTAATTTCAAGATTGCTATATTTGCCGATTGTAATTTATATTCCAGCTTTAGCTTTGGCTCAAGGTAACTTTTTAATCATTTATTAAGCATTTATTCATTCATTCATTTTCCAGCTACTGGATTAAATATTCATTTAATCTCAATATTAGTTTGCGTCGTTTGCATTTTTTACACAAGCGTGGGTGGATTAAAAGCTGTCGTGTACTCAGATGCTCTTCAATCAACGGTTATGATTGGCGCTTTAATTATAGCTTTTACTTTGGGTGTAATCCGTTGTGGAGGTTTAGAAAATGTTTGGACGGTCTCTTTGGAAAATGACCGATTACATTTATCGTCTGACTTAGATTTAACAAAGCGAGATTCAATTTGGGCCGTTACAATAGGGGCGTTTTTTCAATGGACTGCTTTCACTGGTATAAATCAAATTTATATCCAAAAATGTTTGGCTTTGCCAACAAAATCGGATGTGATTAAAGTTTTGTGTATTTTCTCGTTTGGTATGATCTTAATCGGATCTTTAACTAATTTTATGGGATTAGTCATGTTTACTGAGTATGAAAATTGTGACCCCGTTCAAGCAGGAATTTTAAATAAACCGGATCAATTATTACCGTACTACATTATGGATTTATCGAAACAACTTCCCGGATTAGCCGGATTATTTGTAGCGGGGATTTTTAGTGCTGCTCTAAGCACTTTATCGGCGTCTTTGAATTCATTATCATGCACAATTTACGAAGACTTTTTATCGAAATTCATCCCAGAACACACCTCTCAACAGAAAATTAGCACAATTCTTAAAATCATCGTTGTTGTAACCGGGTTAATTTGTACTACATTAGTATTGGTTGTTGAAAAACTTGGTGGATTATTGGCTTTAACGAATAGTATGGAAGGAGTTACTTCAGGGTCGATTTTAGGACTTTTTGTTGCTGGAATGTTAGTTCCAAAAATAAACGCGAAAGTAAGTTTTATTTTTATTTATTATGAGTCAAACATTTTTCTTTTAATCAATCTTTTAGGGCGCTTTTTATGGATGTATAGCTTCCATGTCAATCATGGCTTTTGTCATTTTTGGATCACAATTTTATCAAAATAGTGGTTATTTAATTGATTTACCTTTACCTGTTTCAACTGAAGGATGTCTTGAGAACTTAAAAAATATAACCAATTTAGAGGGTGTTATAAG
The DNA here is from genome assembly GCA_036711965.1 of Onthophagus sagittarius. NCBI lineage: Eukaryota > Metazoa > Arthropoda > Insecta > Coleoptera > Scarabaeidae > Onthophagus > Onthophagus sagittarius. Next base: position 24,372,896 of record JASERS010000001.1, on the reverse strand, counting down.
GTGAGAAAATTTATCAATTAAAATTTATTTATTAAAAAATGCTTTTTAGAACATCTGAAGTCGATATCCCTTATTTCTTTCGTATTCAATTTTATTGGTATGCGCCTATGGGTTTAGTTTTATGTATGATGTTTGCATTAATCATTAGTATTTTTGCAAGAAATCATAATAAGGAAGTTCCAAGAGAATTGCTAAGTCCAGTTATACTTCCGTTTATTTCTAAAAAATGCGAAATGGAGATGAAAAATCACGGTGTATATAAATCTTTGGACCAAGCTTTGGAATTTTTAGAAAATGAAAGAAACTAATTTAATTTTTTTAACTTTATTTATTTATTTTCATCAACAAACATTTCTGTAGTACTTTCCTCATTAAACTTGTTTACCATCAACGTTTGAGTAACATGCTTAACATTTTCTTCATCTTTTATTGTTAAAAATCGATGAATAACAGGACTAAATAAATCTTTATAAAGTATTTTAGATTTCTTGACTTCTACAAAATGACTTATTATGAGACTAAATACCAAGCTTATAGTCAATCCCATAGTGCAGTACCAATAAAATGGTACTTTAAAGATATATGGTACTTGATTTGAAGGTGAAGATAACCTAAAATAATTTTAAAATTAATAGAATTATACAATTTATTTGAAAATCTATTTAATAATTATTATAATATATTCAGTAAAAACATTTATAATAAGTTTGTTTAGGATCAAATTTCACCAAAATATTGTTACATACATTTCCTTTTCGTATCTCAGATAACTGAAGACCGTAAGTTAATAGTTAAGACATGATCGCGAATGGCGAACTTAAGTATATCAACAAATTAAGTCTTTCCTTAACCATGATTTAATTAAAGTGAAGTGGTGTAATAAATTTGTATTCGATTTCTTTTGTATTACCAAGTACAAGAGTTAATTTGGATAAGTAAAGTTCTTATTTTTGCATACGTCACAACACATATACATGTGAAGGGACAGCTTTGTGTTATGTTTAGAGTCATTAAATTAAAGTCATAAAACAATTTACTGGGTATCAGCTGCCAGAAAATTCAAACAGCAATGAAAATTAATTTAAAATTGATGAAATCTTTCTTTTAATGTTAGCAAATGTTATTTGGGTATGGCATTCATATCGGCAACTTCTTCTTTATGCAGCTCCTTATCTTCAATTATTTGAAGATAATATGACAATAACTCAAATTCTCCCCTATCTACTTGACCTGTCCATATATCATTTTTTTTTAATAAAATCTTCAATTTTACAAGCCATACGTTGTTTTTGAAGTGTTCTGCTAATGATTAATTAGGTCATATAAGATTATTTCTATTTCTCTTTGAAGTCCTCTAATATTGGATATATAGACAACTTGGCCCAATGATTGCGCTGCACTTTTCTAGCCCAATACTGGACAGAATCTCAATAACACATAATAACACAACACTTCATTGTATGAGATTACTTTAATTTAACAAAACCATTCAATGTGACTATATATATAATAGCACTCGATATAGAACACGACTTTTCAATCCAACCCAAACTGTACTAATTCAACCCAACCCAATTTTAATGTTTCTAGTTTATAGTCTAATGTAAGTTATAATGCTAGTATTAGTTCCAGCTTTATATCAATGAAATTAATAATACAATTATATCAATGTTTTGGTTAACTTAAGCATGTAACTTAGAGCAACTGCTCAAAGCAAGAGCAGTGCCAGTGAGGACGAGATATCGCTACATAACAGTGAAGATGAACCGTTTTTCTTCCTTGGTGAGATAATTATCAAAAATTGTCGATTATCAAAAAAAATGGAGTATTTATCCAGAAATTAAAATTAAATCAAAATTGATTCAAGTCAAATTGATAAATTATAAGGCAATAATTAGGTTCGAAGATGATTTATCTAAGATCAGAAACATTTTGACATATAGACTTTTTTCTATTTTTTTCTCTTGCAACACAGATGTTTTCTCAGTTGTTCAAATGATAATTAATTTTAGATTTAAGCTACACCTTAATTTCAGATATACAACAATCATCAATTGGATTCTGTACTTGTTTTTCTTCATTATGTATTAATGCAAGCGTCTTGCGAGTGCAATTCAGACTTTCGTTAAATTTAGAGTTGTGACTATTCCTCCTTTTAGAGTAAAGATACTTGATAGAAGATAGAAGATGAAAGAGAATAGAGAGATAATTGATGATACTTTACTTAAAAATGTTGCCCATTTGGCAAATCCTGCCCAATCTTTCTATAAGTTCAGAAACAAGCAATCTACATACTTGTATCATGCTTTCTGGATATCATCTTAGTTTTTAATGAATGTTATCTTATATTCTTATTGATCTAGAAACGCAACTAACTCTAGATCTAGAACTTCATAGATCCTATAGTCCGCGAAATAAAGATAAACAAGTACCATATATTCTTCATCCAAAAAGTAAATATTAATAATTCCAAATACATGATAGAAATATTCATGTGTTCCTATGTTTGTAGTAAAACAGCAAAAATTGAACTATAACGAAAGTACTGAGAGGTTAGAGAAAGATGTTTTTAATAAAATAACATTCCTAAAGCATCAAGAAGTCATAATCCATGCTTATCTGTCACCAGTTTCAAGTGATATAGTATAATCACACAATATCAACATTAAACGATTCTTAATAAAATCAACTGAAGTGCTAAATATTATAGATGAAGCTGTTATGAATAAAATATTCCTAATGCGTCAATAAGTCATACTGATTTCATATTTATCTATCAATAGTTTTTGGTGATATAGCCTAAATCACAAAATGTCAACCTTGTCAAAATGATTTTTCTTAATGAAATCAACAATAGCACAAGTGGGGCAAGTAATGAGAAAGACGTTCTGAATAAAAACATATTCCTAATGCATCCAGAAGTCATAGTCCATAGTGGTTTCATATTTATTTATCACCAGTTTGTAGTAATATGGCGTAAATCAAAAATTGTTAACATTGGACCATTTTTCTTAATATCAACTATAATGTAAGTACTGATAGAGATGGAGAAAAACATTTTGAATAAAAAATATTCCTAATACATCAAGATGTCATAATCAATACAGATTTCATAGTACTGCCAGAAGATTAAATACTAAAAACTGAAGCTTTGACGTTGTTGAAGAAAAAACCTATCCACCTATCAAAGAAGGTTGCATGATGGCACATCTGTAAAAAGTGCTTGCAATACACCAAAACTTTCAAGAATTTTTCTTTGAAGATTTTTAAAGTTTTGGAATTTAAATAGAGGTTGAGAAATGCTTTGCCTCCAACATCAAAGGAAGTGATTATAATGTCTTTTCTTTTATTCTGTGGGGGTTCTTTGAGGTTATGAAGTATTTCATGTTTTCTGAAAGCATTTCAAGTCTTCTGGAAGAAATAGCAAGCTTTCTAGAAGCAATATCGAGACTTGCGGAAACTTTTGAAGTCGTCTGGAATATCAATCAATATCAAGTCTCCTAGAATCATTTCAAGTCTTGAAGAAGCATTTCAAGTGTCCTAAAAGCATTTAGTGTCTTTTAGAAGCAGTGTTATCTTTTTTGGAAGTATTTCAAGTCTTCTGGAGGCAATATAAAGGCCCCTAGAAGCACAACACGTCTTTTGCAAGCATTTTGAGTCTTCTGGAAACAGTATCAAATCTCCTAGATGCATTTCTGTCCTTATGAAAGCAATTCAAGTCTTCTGGAAGCATTTCAAGTTTTCTGGAAATATATCAAGTCTTTGGACGTAGTATCAAATCATCTAGAAGCAGCATCAAGCTCTCCGAGAATAATGTCAAGTCTTGTGGCAGCATTTCAAGTATTGTGGAAGCATTTCAAGTCTTTTGGAGACAGTATCAAGTCTTCTAGAAATAGTATTAGGACTTCTGGCATTTCAAACTTTCTGAAAGCATTTCAAGTCTTTTAGAAGCAATATCAAATCTCTTAAAAGAATTTCCAGTCTTGTGGAAGCATTTCAAGTCTTCTGGAAGCACTGCAAGTGTTTTGGAAACAGTATCAAGTAATCTAGAAGCGGTATCGGGTACTCTAGAAACAGACGTGAGTCTTCTGGAAACATTGTAGGTCTGAGGCTGAATACATGGTACCCAGTGAGGGTATAATGGACATTCTCTGGTTTTCAAAATTGTTCAAAGAACTTATTAGTAATGATGAATGTCCCAAATTGTTGTGTGATAACCATAAGTGGATAGTTGTACTTACAAAACACGGTGTTATTATATCACTTTACCAATATAATGTGTTGTGGGAAAAAAATTTAGTTTCACGCTAGAAATTCTTTTTTTAGTTTTATTGTTATTGTCGGTTAGTCAGGGATAACGTATTGAGGAGGAGTGTTATATATTTATTAACAATATAAAAACAATATGTGGTCCAATAGATGTCGTCAATTGTACGATTAACTGATTCGACAGAGTTAAGAGCCATTATTGTATTTTGAAGTGTTTTGTGTTTCAACTAAATATAACGAAGTTTGTCTTCAAGTTTGTGTTAAATGTTATTATTGGTTAAAAGTTAAGATCCAAACAATAAACTCTTTGTTTTAAAATAATTGTCATTTCTGCTCCTTAATAACCTTGGGTTACTTAAATAAAATCCAACATGCTATGTTAATAATTTAGCGGAAGTCAACTACTGCTGAGGCTTTGCAATATACAGGTGTCCCACGTAAATGAAAAAGGTTATTTTTTAGACAAAAGTTGTAGATAATTTTGTGTGATACCTATACACGTAATCTATTGCATTATTTATTTCCCCCCTAAAATTATTAATTATGTTAACTCTTTTGGTTTTTGATTTAGTTAGATTTTTTGCAATTAACAGCATAAAAGAAGAAAAGAAGAAAGCAGTGCCAGTGAGGACGAGATATCGCTACATAACATTGAAGATGAACCGTTTTTCTTCCTTGGTGAGATAATTATCAAAAAAAATCGAGTGTTTATCCAGAAATTAAAACTAAATCAAAATCGATTCAAGTCAAATTGATAAATTATAAGGCAATAATTAGGTTCGAAAATGATTTATCTAAGATCAGAAACATTTTGACTTATAGACTTTTTTCTATTTTTTTCTCTTGCAACACAGATGTTTTCTCAGTTGTTCAAATGATAATTAATTTTAGATTTAAGCTACACCTTCATTTCAAATCTATATCAATCATCAAATTGATTCTGTACTTGTTTTTCTCTTCATTATTTAGGAATGCAAGCGTCATGCGAGTGTAATTCAGATTTTCGTTAAATTTAGAGTTGTGACTATTCCTCCTTTTAGAGTAAAGATACTTGATAGGCAGTTGTGAGACACTGTTATGCAGCATTATAGGGGTTCTACATCGATTAAAAAATTTTGTAAAACCTGTTTAAACGTACTAATTCTGGTAATATGAATAATCAGATTTTAAATCAGATTAGTTAAATGAGCACTTAATAGTTATTTAGAATAGTAGAGTAACTGGGTTCCATCACCTCACCTTAGCTTTAATGTATAATATTAATAAATACATACAGACTGTTTCAGAAAACCGCAGACAGACATCTAGAGCAGGTAATATATGAACAATTAAGGTGAATAGATTCCTATAATAATAGTCAAATGCTTCCTAAACGAGTTGTACGGCATCAAAGTTTCTTTAAAATTATACATTATCTGTAATAGAAAAGCCTTTTTTAAAATTATTTTCTAGGCCACTGCTAATTTAAATAAACGGGCATTATATTTGTGTAAAGTGACCAATTATTTATCAAATTAGCTTCTGCAAAACTTTGATTATGTTATTATTTTACACATTTTTTTTTAAATTTAAACATCACAGTCATCTGATGAACAACAATCATTTTGCACATGTCCAATAATTATTATCGCAAGAATACCTATCAAGACTAGAGTGATCATAGGGCTGCTTCGAAAACCGTAAATTACTCAAAAACTGATGCTTTAATCAAACATTTGAAAGAGAATAGAGAGATAATTGATGATACTTTACTTAAAAATGTTACCCATTTGACAAATCCTGCCCAATCTTTCTATAAGTTCAGAAACAAGCAATCTGAAACTACTCTACATACTTGTATCATGCTTTCTAGATATCATTTTAGTTTTTAATGAATATTATCTTATATTTTTGTCAATCTAGAAACACAACTAACTCTAGATCTAGAACTTCATATATTCTATTGTCCGCGAAATAAAGATAAACAAGTACTATATATTCTTTATCCAAAAAGTAAATATTAATAGTTCCAAATACCTAGTACAACAATTCATTTGTTCCTGTGTTTCTAGTAAAACAGCATAAATTGAACTATAACGAAATACTGAGAGGTTAGAGAAAGATGTTCTTGATAAAAAATATTCCTAAAACATCAAGAAGTTAGTAAGAAACCCATGTTTATCTGTCACCAGTTTTAAGTGATACAATATAATTACACAATATCAACATTGATCGATTCTTAATAAAATCAAATGAAGTACTATTATAGAGGAAGCTGTTATGAATAAAATGTTCCTAATGCATCAATAAGTCAAGTCATGCTGATTTCATATTTATCAATAGTTTTTGGTGATATAGCCTAAATCATAAAATGTCAACATTGGATGAATTTTCTTAATGAAATCAACAATAGCACAAGTGGGACAAGTAATGGAGAAAGATGTTCTGATTAAAAAATTATTCCTAATGCTTCCAGAAGTCATAATCCGTACTGGCTTTATATTTATTTATCACCCATTTCTAACATTGGTTTCTAACATCATTGATAGAGATGGAGAAAGACATTTTGAATAAAAAATATTCCTAACACATCAAGATGTCATATTCAATACTGATTTCATAGAACTGCCAGAAAATTAAATACTAAAAACTGAAGCTTGGTCGTTGTTGAAGAAAAAACTATACACCTATCAAAGAAGGTTATGTAATGGCACAACTGTAAAGACTGGTTGCAATACACCAAAAGTTAGAGGTTAAGAAATGTTATGCCTCCAAGATCAAAGGAAGCGGCTATAGTGTCTTTTTTTATTCTGTAGTTTGAGGTTATAAAGTATTTCATGTCTTCTGAAAGCATTTCAAGTCTTCTGGAAGAAATATCAAGCAATATCAAGTCTTGCGGAAACTTTTCAAGTCGGTGGTCTGGAATATGAAGCAATATCAAGTCTCGTAGAATCATTTCAAGTCTTGAAGAAGCATTTCAAGTTTCCTACAAGCATTTAGTATCTTTTGGAAGCAGTATTATCTTTTCTGGAAGTATTTCAAGTCTTCTGCAGGCAATATAAAGGCCCCTAGAAGCATAACAAGTCTTTTGCAAGCATTTTCAGTTTTCTGGAAAATGTATCAAATCTCATAGATGCATTTGTGTCATTGTGAAACCAATTGAAGTCTTCTGGAAGCATTTCAAGATTTCTGGAAATATTTCAAGTCTTTGGACGTAGTATCAAGTCATCTGAAAGCAGCATCAAGCTCTCTGGGAATAATGTCAAGTCTTGTGGCAGCATTTCAAGTCTTTTGGAAGTATTTCAAGTCTTCTAGAAGCATTTCAAGTCTTTCGGGGACAGTGTCAAGTCTTCTAGAAATAGTATAGTAAGTCTTCTGACGTTTCAAACTTTCTGACAGATTTTCAAGTATTTTGAAAGCAATAGCAAGTCTCTTAAAAGAATTTCCAGTCTTCTGGAAGCACTGCAAGTGTTTTGGAAACAGTATCAAGTCATCTAGAAGCGGTATCGGGTACTCTGGAAACAGACCGGAGTCTTCTGGAAACATTTCAAGTCTGAGGCTGAATACATGGTACCCAGTGAGGGTTGGAAGGACATTCTCAGGTTTTCAAAATTGTTCAAAGAACTTATTGGTAATGATGAATCTCCCAATTTGCTGTGTGATAACCATAAGTGGACAGTTGGTATTCAATACATAGGCACAAAGAAACAGGCAGTGGATGTACTTACACAACATGTTGTTAAATCAATTGACCAATATAATGTGTTGTGGGAAGAATGGGTTTGGTTTCACGCTCGTGAACTTTTTTATAGTTTTATTGTTATTGTCGGTTAGTCAGGGATAACCTATTGAGGAGGAGTATTATATATTTGTTACCTATATAAAAACAATACGTAGTCCAATAGAAGTCATCAATTGTACGATTAACTGATTCGACAGAGTTAAGAGTCATTATTGTATTCTGAAGTGTTTTGTGTTTCAACTAAATATAACAAAGTTTGTCTTCAAGTTTGTGTTAAATGTTATTATTGGTTAAAAGTTAAGATCCAAACAATCAACACTTTGTTTTAACATAATTGTCTTTTCTGCGCCTTAATAACCTTGGGTTATTTAAATAAAATCCAACATATTATATTGATAATTTAGCGGAAGTCAACTATTGCTGAGGCTTTGTAATTTAGGTTATAGGTCTCCAACGTAAATGAAAAAGGTTCTTCTTTAGACAAAAGTTGTAGAAAATTTAGTATGATACCTATACACGTAATCTATTGCATTATTTGTTTCCATACTAAAAATGTTAATTATGTTACCTTCGATAAGGTATGTTGACATCTAATGCTTTTGGTTTTTGATTTAGTTAGATTTTTTGCAATTAACAGTATGACCTTTAATCTATGTTTCTTAAAGACTCGTCGAGCTTAAATGTTAAAATTTTTAACAGTTACTGTTTTGATGTCCCTTAAATAACGTGCCATTGTTCAAAACTGAAACTAATGTCTTACCATATGTAATTGCAAACGGTTGAACATTTTAAATAAATCATCCCATATTTGATTAACTTATCAGATAGAAAATTTAATTCTCTACAAATCTGTAGAGAATTAAGACTACATAATTATGAGAGTCATGATTATGACAACATGTCCCCATCTCTCTCTGTTGCAATTGTTGAAATGTAGCAGAATTAATGAAATTCGTGCATAGTATAGCAGTTATTATTTTTTTATTAAACGACTGAGACGTTCTTAGCAAAGACCTTAACAGTTTTGCTTTTATATATTATCAATTGTTGCATATTTTGACCCTTTCCTTAAATGAAATGAACCAAGATCAAAAATTAGATTATAAATCAAAGATTTTGAGATCCAATTAAATCATTAATTAATTTAAGACACTACTTTTGAAACATTATTATTTATGGACTTACTTTATATTTATATTTGTCAATGTAAACGTTGCATTTAAAGGACATCCTTCAATTGAAACCGGAAGAGGTGGTGTTGTCATATAACCATTATTTTGATACCATTGGGAACCAAAAACAACAGTTGCCATTGAACACACAGATATGATAGTGCCATAAAATGCACCCTACAAAAAATTAATTAGCTAATTGAAATTAATTCTGCCTAATAAGTCTTACTTTTGCATTTATTTTTGGTACGAGCATCCCACCAGCAAAAAGTGCTAAAATCGGACCAGCTGCAATCCCACTCAGGCTATTCGCTAAAGCTAACATCCCGCCAAGCTTTTCAACAATAAAAACATTAATTGTGCTGATAATCCCGATTATAAGAACGATTAGTTTTAGAATTGTGCTAATTTTTCTTTGCGAAGTGTTTTTTGGTAATCGGCTAGAAATAAAATCTTCAAAAATTGTGCAAGATAAACTGTTAAGTATTCCGGCCATTGTACTCAAAGCAGCATTAAAAACTCCCGCAATGAAAAACCCAGCTAATCCAGGAAGTTGTTTTGAAATGTCCATGATGTAGTATGGAACTAATTGATCTTGCTTTTGTAGAATTCCCGCTTCTAATGGATCGCAGTTTGAATACTCCGTAAACATAACCAATCCAGTAAAATTACATAACGATCCAATTACAAATAATCCTATTGCGAATATAATTAAAACCTTCATAACATCTTTTTGGGACGGTAATGCTAAACACTTCTGAATATACATTTGGTTAACTCCCATATAACCCATCCAAGTGATAAATTGGCCGAATGTAACAGCCCAAAATCCATTTCTTTTAGTAAAATCTAAATCGAACATCAGCGTTAATCGTTCGTTATCATACGAGGTATTCCATATATTTTCAATTCCGCCACATCTAATAACACCCAAAGTGAAAGCAATAAATAAAGCGCCTATCATAACAATCGATTGAAGCGCATCTGAATACACAACGGCTTTTAATCCACCGATACTTGTATAAAAAATACAAACGGCACATAATAATATGTTGATTAAATGTAAATTGATGCCGGTCGCTTGAATAAAAAAAAGTCATTAATGATTAAATAATATGGTAAAATTACCTTGAACTAAAGCTAACGCTGGAATATAAATAACGATGGGTAAAACTAAAATGATGTTTCCAAGATAAAGGATTGAACCCAATAATCGTGTTTTTGTGTCATATCTTAGTTTTAAATACTCAAATGTGCTCGTTATTTGTAATTTAGCAAATACGGGAACGAAAATTTTATACGATGCAAATATTACGAAGACTATAACCACGTAAGTAAACCAATATGAAATTCCATGCTTATAAACGTCTGACGGAACAGCTAATAACGCTATTCCTGAAACGTTACTAAAAAAATTAATTATTAAAATAATTTGAATAAAATTAACTAACTTACTTTGCTGTTAATGATAAAGCCATTGGAATAATCCCCAAAGATTTTCCACCGAATAAATAATCTTCCGCGGTTTGTTGTTTTTTATAAAATCCATAATAAACACCAATTATCGCGCTTGCAAGTAGCATTAATAAGAAAAACGAATAATCGTACCATGTAAAGTGAATGCCTAATATATCTTGTAAAGTTAGTGTGGAGTTCTCCATGGTAATCGCGGAAATACATTAAATATAATTTAACAAAGCTCTTATTTAACACCTAAAATTAAACACAATTTTAAATCTCATCAACAAAAAAGTATTTGTACATCATTTTATTGTCGATGATAATCTTGTAGATTAGAACTTTTCGTACATAATTTTGCTGGTCGTTAAGTAAATATGTTATCTTGAAGAATACGTCATGTAATGAAATAGCAAATAATTAAATCTTATTTAGGAAAAATGTAAATAAGAAAAAATAAAAAAAAACGAATTGGTTGTGAAATAAATATTTTTTAATTATTTATTTTGTTTCCATTAATTTTTCAAAAACGTAAATAGTTTCGTCACATATTCTGGGAAGAAAGCGATAAAAAAAACGATTTAGTTAGAAAATAATTTTTTTTTAACTATTTTGTTTCCATTAATTTTTCAGAAACGTAAACAATTTCGTCACTTTTTCTGGAAAGAAAGCGATAAATAACCGGACTGAATAATTCTTTTTCAACAATTTTTTTAGATTTACTAAAACGGCTTATTAATAAACCGAGTGAAATGGCGAAAAGAAATCCCATTGTGCAATACCAATAGAAGGGTACTCGAAAAATGTAAGGAATTTCATTTATTGTATGCGACGTAGAATTTCCATCGATTTTAACACCGTGATTTTGAGATTGTGTTGAATTTAAAAATGAGCATCCCTCAATTGAAGTCGGTAATGGTTTGGTTGATAAATAACCGCTATTTTGGTAATATTGTGATCCAAATACAGTGATTGTCATTAGAATTAATGATGTAATTGTACCATAATAAGCTCCCTGTAATAAAATTGGAGTTAAAATAATTTATTTTGTGTTGTATCCCCGAATTATTCTCTAAAAATACTCAATTTTATTAATCTATTTTATTAATCGATAAAATCGATCGAGTTACAAAAAAGTAAAAACATTTATTACTGATTTTTCAAACTTAACTCAACATAAATAATGCGTCGGATCACCAAATCACTAAAATTTTATGTTCTAATTATAAAAGTTAATTAATTATTCCCATTTTTATATAAAAATTGAACTTTTACCCAAATTGAATATTTTTAAAGTTCAATTTATGATATGTAACCATAAAATTAAGTTTGTTCATACATTAGACTTGATACTAGAAATATTTGGATTTAATCATTCTAAGAGCGTTTGCCGCACGCTCTTAGAAACCAACCCAAATGTTTTTAGTTCTAAGTATTTAGCTCTTATTTAATTGTTTTAATAAAATTTTAGATGATTGTATAGTTGTATCGAACTAATAATAATTATAATCTTTTTTGATGTTATTACACAGAAAAGTGTGTAATAACGTCAAAAAAAATCTACATTTGTTCATGTAGTACAAAAAGAACAGTTTTACAGTTTGTTGTAAAATTTACATTACTATATTACATACATTACTTATTATTATGCAGAGGTGGTCTCATGGCACCTCTATTCCTAGTTTCATATTGGTTTTTTGAATTGTTCAGGAGTCATTTGATTTTCTTTATAATACATTAGTGCTTCATATATGTATATAAAAGAAAAAGTAAATATTTTGTGTTGAATGAAGATATTCCTACAGTCATTTCTAAATTTTAGGCCATCAATTATTCTAACAGCTATTCGATGAAGGGAATCAAAATGGAAGCAAAATCAAATTCTCTTAACGCAATTTCTTGATTTTTGCAATAAAAATGTCGTCAGTCAACAATCTTCTCAAATAAAGAAAATCAATTTAAAGTTCTTTTGCTATATCACAGGGTATTTGAGCCACATTTCTTCGACGAAAATGTAACTCAACTAATAAACAAAATCATTTATTGAACTATTCCTAAATTTTATGCGATCAATATAGGCAGTTAGGCTTTTTGGAATTTGTTATAATTAAACGATTATCTCAAAAACTCGATTATAAAAATACTCACCAAAAGTAATTCTCCAACTGTCTGCTTCTTGTATCGTTTTTTAGCACTCGACGTGTATGTCGTCAACAAAGTTTACGATATTACATTTTTAAATTGTTGATAACACCCTTGTCGATTAGGTCAATTGTATGTTTACCGGATATTATTGAGTTGGCAATTAATATGTGCAAGATTGTGTTTCAAATTAATTAAACTTCAGAAAAAGAAAAACAGCTTTAATCGTAGAGATATAGGAATGAATCATGGGTTAAATAGAAGATGTCTTCTTTAATAACGACAATCGCTGTTTTATTCTAGAATTATTAAAATAGAAATTGATATATGTTTGTAATTATGTTCCAACCTTGATAACATCAAAGTAATAAAAATGGAAGAATTAAAAAAGAAACATATAATCATATATTATATTCCATGGCTAAAATAATAGAGATAATGTTTAACTCTAAAATTGAAGATAAAGATGGCCCTCTTTAAAATAATGTATAATAATAAAATAATGTATAGAGATAAAACTTAAAATGTGTAAGATTGTGTTTCAACTAATTGTAAGATAATTATAAAATTATAAAAAAGGAAGAAATTTAAAAACACATGAAAAAGGTCTTTAAAATGATATATCATTATTCAAAAATTATAATTCCGTTCCGACCATAATAACATTAAGATGATAAAAACGAATGAATTAAAAAATGACCCTGGTTAAAATAACGGATTATATGAGATAATTTATGGTTCAAATTGAAGACAAAAATCCCTTTTTAAAGTGATATAAAATAACTAATATTTCAACTAGAACTTATTGAGATAAAAATTAAGATGCGTAAGACTGCGTTTCAAATTAATTAAACTTAAAAATGTCGCCTTGGCTTTAATGGAGATAAAGGAAAGAATCATGATTTAAATTGAAGATGTTTTCTGTAAAATGGTGTATGATAACTGTTGTTTCATGCAAGAATTATTAAGATAGAAATTCAAATGTATGAAATTATGTTCCAATCTAAATAACAAAAAAATAAGAATAATGGATATATTACAGAAAATGGGCATTACTAAAATAATCTCCATTATTTTTGAAATTGGAAAATGTGCGTGGCCTTAATAATGAAAATAGTAGAATGAATCATGGTTCAAATTGAAGACGAAGTCTTCTTTAAAATAATGTATAATAATTGTTTTATACAAGTATTAAGAGGATAAAAATTTAAATGCGTTGAAAAAGATTATACTCTAGTCTTAATAACACTAAAATAATAAAAAATGGAGTAATTATAAAAATGGCCATGGCTAACATAATGGAGATAATGGGATAATTTACGGATATAATTGATGACGAAAATCTTCTTTAAAATGATATAAGATACGTTTTAAGCTGAAGTTATTGAGATGAAATTTAACATGTGCAAGAATGCCCTTCAAATTAATTAAATTTCAAAAAATTGTCTTGGCGTTGGTAATGGAGATAAAGGAAAGAATAATTCATGTTGAAGATGAAGATGACTTCATTAAAATCATGTGTGGTAACCGTTATTTTATTCAAGAATTAGTAAGATAGAAATTCAAATGTGTAAGATTACGTTCTCACCTTAATAACACTAAAATAATTATAACGGAGGATTTAAAACAATGGAGATAATTTGATAATTTTTTTCGTTTTATTTCTTTTTAAATTAATTAAGCTTCCAAATTCGCCTTAGCTTTAATAATGTAGGTAAGCAAATGGTTCATGGTTTAATTTGAAGATAAAGATATCTTCTTTACGCTTCGGATTTATACGTTTTATCCCGATTAACTAAATTCAGTCCAATTTAGTGGAGTTTACTGTACTACTTGATGGATGGCTCTATTTGTTGTTGGTATTCAAGCAAGTAATATAAGTTATAATAATAAGTAATACAACAATCATCTTATAACTCAAACATCGTTTTAGGTGTGCTTCGCCCCCAAGCAATTTTCTCAAAATCAGTGACACAAATCAGTAATACCTACTGATTAAGCTAATACAAAAGAAATTGAGTGCATAGAAGCTGCATCGCCTATGACGCCTTTATATCGATTTGAAACCAACATTTGTTTGATAACAAAATTGGTCTTGATTCTAGCAACAGTGGCTACAAATTACATAAAATTGATTAGACTTTAATCAGGAGTAGATTGGATACATTCTAAATTTGTTTCCCAGCTTAAACCAAAATGCGTCTCTCAAAGAACGACATCAAAAACCCACATCTTTTCCTCAGATTTATAATGGTCTAGCTCCAACATTTTTTTCACCAATTTGATGATTTAAAATAATATATACAGTCCGGGATCTCTACCGGGTATATACAATCCGGATATATACATACCGGGATTCCGAAAACCGGGGTCTCGAAGAATATTTGGCGGGTATAAAAAAACCAGTGTTGATGGCAATATACCTGTATTTACCAATTCATCGTACGCCGCAACCTGTTGGAATCATAGCCTAACCCAACCTAATTCTTGTTTTTTCGGGAGGTCGGGATAATCTGTGATCAGACACGTGACCTGTAGTGTTGGTCTGTCAGGTAGTGTCTGGTTGGTGTCTATCTTTGGATTACCGATCGACCAAAAACCGCTTTCCTCAGTCATCTACGGAAGTCGGAAACTCGCTATTTCATTCAAATTATCGACAACTGGAGATTATCAATCGCATTTTCACTTTGCCCTGTGTTTTCGTCCTTTCTCTTCTCGATCAACAAGATCAACAAGAAACATAATATAGTGACGCTTCATCAGCTTCATGCCTTCTTGCGCCAGCTAATGCAATCCAACCCATCCCACCTCTGTACTTGTTCGCTTTCAACTCATTGTCATAACGGAATCTGGCCACCAACATCTTCCTATCCTCACTCCCTTTCTTCACAAGGTATTTTGGAAGCCACTCTGTAATTAAAACAAAAGGGGACATCCCTTTTGTCTACGACATCCATTACGTTCCATTACATTCCACCATAACTTTAATGCAGTTTATTGGAGTTAATACTGTTCATAATTGTTTGCAAATCTCCTGTATTCCATCTTATAAGCTTGCATACTCAAAATGGTGTGCTCCTCATAATCTATATTGTGTTTCAAAAGCTAGTCTCTGAAGTCAGTAGACTACTTTATCAGTTAACTATGATTGATAGTACTCTGATAAAGTAGTTTCCTTTCCCCTTGTTTCCGATGCAAGCGTTATCCGTTAAGTTTGTGTGGTCTTCTCATGAGTTGTTCCAACTTTGAACTACTTTCTCCTCAAGGAAAATTCGATCTTGTCTCTCAATCTAGTCATTACCTTAATTGGTAGTGAACTTGCCATCAGTTGCAATGTTTCCGGGGAGACAGTTCTGTAGATAACCCAACACAACCCAAAACAACTCGGCCCAATACCACACAATACAACTCATTGGCACGACATAAGTGCAAATGAATAATAAAGACTGTTTGACATCATTTCCTAATAGAAACAAAATAGTATGTACTGGAAATTCTACTACGGGTCTTTGTACATATTTAAGAATCATTCATGGTCGCATTCCAAAAACATTAAACTCATGTGATATATTGCTTAGGGGACATATGACTCATATGATTTAATGTTGGACTAATAAAATACATTAAAATATTACCGGTATCCCGGTTTTAAAAACACCTAATGCAGGTATTGAGATTTTGAGTCATTGCAGGTCCTAGCCTCGCGTAATTTGTCCAAAATAAACGATTATCCCAAATTCCAACTAAAAAAATCGTGTTAAACACTTGAAAATATTAAAAGGGGTTGGTAGGAAAAAATTTTATTCATGAAAATAACATAAAGGAAGATTATCATCAATTTCCAAAAAATGACCAACGATGTTCGACTTCATTATCGTCAATATTTTAATAATATTTTATTATTTTTTTTATATTACAGATTATAACTGTCAAATATTATATACAACTTCTATCACTTGTTGTATCGTTCTTCAGCATCCAGATAACGACATCAACAAAGTTTCTTATATTTATTTCATTATGTGGTGTACTAACGTTTTACAATATTGTATTTTTAATGAATGATAATTGTCATACTTCTTCAGCAATTTCAAGATCTATTCAGATTTAGTCAGTAATAATATTTAGTAATAATAATATATACCATTAACAGGCGAACCAATTAACCGAAGTACATTATATAGTAATTAGAAGTTCTTGGCGATAATTGGTGATCTAATATACATCCTGTATATATGTCATCACATATTGGAGACTGTGGAGCCTGGGCCGTAAGCAACCTCGGCGTAACTAATTTTTTTATACTTAATTACTGTAAGAAATGTACGTTTTGAAATTAGTCTAATTCAATTAGTAGGCCAAAAATGTGTACTGATGTCACTTCATTAGCTATTGATGAATCTTCAGAAATATCATAAAAAACTAATAGAATTATAAAAATTATTTGGAAAATGAAAAGGAATATGAAAATGTTAACTGCAAACTCTAAATTAAAAATTGGGAAAAGGAGTGCATCGGAACATCAACAACAGCTCTTTTATCAGCTTTTTCTTTCATTAAGCCACTTTGTCCAGTTCAATTACTTCGAAATTACTCATGAAGTAGCAGATTACGGCTTTTATTGCCTTTTACAATTTACAGCCTCCAAGAATTATAACCGTAACAACTTTTAACTTAGATCAATTTTAAAATACATCCTGTTAAACAAAGTTCACTGAATTGTGAATTGCAGGAACTACATTTATCATGTCTTCAACAATCTTAGTGGAATTACAATCAAATAAAGGAATGAAATTTTATTTTGTTAATAGCAAGATCATAGTATGTCCTATAGGCCGTAGGCCAAATGTGCTAGTATATAAGGTTAAGATTGTAGTGTTTAAAAAATATATTTAATGCTAAATGAAGATTATAAATTAAAGATTTCATCAAATCATTAATTAAAGCACATGCTCTGCCAGTTAAAAGTATAACTCTTCCTGTTTTTGCATATAGTTTTCTATTAATCTCTATAATAGTAACAAATCAATTAATCTACAAAAAATCATAACCACGACGTTTATAGGAACTAAGATGTCCTTCTTCTCATGAGCAAATCTCATTTAGTAATTATTACAGGTGATTCTAAATATCCTTCCATTTAAATAAATACATAATTCTATCTAAATGAGATTTCTCAACTATTCATCTATATGAAAAGTTGCATTTAAAAAATTAAACTGCTAAGAACATATTCTAACCTCTCTTGTCCTCAAAACTGATCCTTCACAAAGTATTTTATCTAACCAAAATATAATTACTTCTTTTTGAACGTAACATGAAGAACTGCTCAGTAAATATGAAGAATAAAATAATTTCAATAAAGCAAATTGAATTTCAAAATAATTCGGGAACACATATAAAATTATTTAATTTTTTATTACTTACCTTTTCATTCATTTGCGGAATTAACATCCCTCCAACGAAAAGCGCCAAAGTAGGCCCAGCTGTTACACCAGCTAAGCTTAAAGATAAAGCTAACATTCCCCCCAATTTTTCAATAACGAAAACCAATCCGGTTGTTACAATTCCAATGATTAAAACGATCAACTGCAATATTCGACTTATCCTTAATTGGGTGGTATTTTTCGGAATATATTTGGAAATAAAATCTTCGAAGATTGTACACGCTAAACTATTTAAGCTTCCGGCTAATGTGCTTAAAGCCGCCCCAAAAATTCCAGCTATAAATAACCCAGCTAATCCTGGAAGTTGTTTTGAAATATCCAAAATGTAATAAGGAACTAATTGATCTTGTTTCTCCAAAATTCCGGATTTTATCGGATCACACTTTGAATATTCCGTAAGCATAATTAATCCTGTGAAATTACATAGTGATCCAATCATAAATATTACAACTGCAAAAATTATGAGAACTTTGATTACGTCTTTTTCTGAAGGTATCGCCAGACACTTTTGAATATAAACTTGGGCAACTCCTAAAAAGCTTAACCAAGTCATAATTTGGCCGATCGTGACAGCCCAAAATCCGTTTCTTAATGTGAAATCGATATCAAATTTTAATTTTAATCTATCGTATTCGTATGAGGTATTCCAAATATTTTCAAATCCTCCACATCTAACAACTCCGAGTATAAAAGCAATCACCAAAGCTCCAATCATAACAACCGTTTGTAAAGCATCCAAATACACTACAGCTTTTAGACCACCAATGCATGTATAAAAAATGCAAACTGTGCAAACTAAAATGTTTATTAAATGGAGATTCATCCCGGTTGCTAAAAGAATAATTTTGAGACTATTTTATTTATATTTTTGAATATTTACCTTGCGATAAAGATAAAGATGGCATGTACATCACAACGGGCAAATACAAAATAGCACCTATGAGGTTTAACATTGAACCCAACATTCTAGTTTTAGTGTCGTATCTTCGTTTTAAATACTCAAAAGAGCTAGGTGTTTTTAAATGTGCAAAAACTGGGACGAATAGTTTATATGAGACGAAAATTACGATTACTATCGCAATGTACGTAAACCAATAGGAAATTCCATTCATGTAGACGTCGGATGGAACTGCAAGAAGGGTTACTCCAGAGACGTTACTAAAAAATATTATTTTTAGCTTATATAAAATATAGTTTACATAAAAATAGATTATATGATAAAATGATAGTACCCAAGATTTGATTTACACAGAATACTTATCTATCTGGATGTATCAATCACATCTAATTACTTTTGTATTTAAAGAAAATTAGGACAGTGGACATTGTAAAATTTTATCAAAAAAATTTGCACCCTTCAGGACATAACGTAAATCATTCATTACTTATAATACTTATATATTAATGTATAAAAGAATAAGCTAATGAGGTAGAGGTGGGGTAGGATATACCGCAGTGAGCCTAAGATCATAAGCATTTTATAGAAACATTTTTTTGGCAAATGGATAATGGAGTAATGCTGAAATAGATAAGGTATGTGAGAATAAAACGGAAATTTAGTAAAGATGAAGTCATTCTCTGTGAATCTTAAATTGTTGTACCACGTAAAGTACCAACAACTTTTATAAAATACTGGTGGTGGTCTACCACAGGTAGGCGGGTTAGAATAGCCAAAACATACAAAATATACTGACAGAGAAGAGGGCACCAGAAAACATCGGAAAGATGTGAAGTACTATTGTTAAAAGAAACCGAGTTCCTTAAAACACGGTCATATTCCATTGTAAATTTGGTAGACAGCTAACAAATGTCTACCATCGGACATTTTGGACTCCTATACTGCCCAAGACATCCGTTTGAAAGGTATGGTAGTGAAATCTCGAGCATATAACTCGCTGAGTATATGGGATGTTACAAAAAAAAGGCACAAGCTGTAACTCTGGCATTTACATTCCGATTTTCATGAGCCAGATATTTGTGGCGTTACGTAAAACTCAAATTTATTATAGTTGTTACGATATACATCAACGTTTTCCAACCTTTCTTATATCGCGACTCATAAAATATGAGAAAAAAATTACATAAACCATAATCCGAAATTTTTAATTTGTATTTTTTTATTCTGTTTCTACACATAGTTCTTGTAAATATATGCTATACATTTAAGATGAGTTCAAAACTTGATATCTTAAAAAGAAATGGAGACAGCCACACATGGATTTGTTCTCAAAAAATTGCACACTTTCCTTTATAAATCACAAAAAAATCATCAAGATATCTTAAAAACTCGATTTATTACGATTTTTTAAAAATGGCTGACAATGAGATAGATTGAGATCAAAAATTGTTTCAAAAACGCATTGGGATACTTACGGATGAATTTTTTCTCGGAAAAGTACATACTTTCCTTTATAAATTACAAAATAATTCATCAAACTGAAAAAATGCGATTTTTTACGATTTTTCAAAAATGATTATAGTGATTTTTAATTTTATGAAATGCTACAAATTTAGGCTGACTTCAAAACTTGATCTCTCAAAAATGAATTGAAATACTCACGGATTGATTCGTTCTCAGAAAAATGAATAAATTCCTTTGTAAATTGCAAAATAATTCATCAAGATATCTTAAAAATTCGATTTTTTACGATTTTTCAAAAATGATTAATATGATTTTTAATTTTATGTAATGCCACAAATTTAGGTTGAGTTCAAAACTTGATCTCTCAAAAATGAATTGATAGTTACGGATGGATTTGTTAAAAAAGACAATCCGTTTAAAAAATTTATTTAAAATATTTTATAAAAATATCTTAAGAATTCGACTTATTAAGATTTTTTAAATATGATTAGGGACAATCTTAATTTTATGAAATTGTGCAAATTTAGGTTAAATTCAAAATTTGATATCTCAAAAAGAATTTGACATACTTTGGTTTTGTTCTTGAACTCTGTACTTTCGTTTATAAATCACGTTGTGAACAAAATATAAAGTGCTTTTTTCGAATATATTTAATAACTAATAATTATTAATTTACAATTTAAAGGAATGCAAATATATTAACAACCCTGTTTATACTACGTACAGTTTATAGTACATAATATTCCAATATTTTATAAATGAAGTAATTAATATTCATATATTTAGACGATATATTAATTGCTAAAACTGAATTATTATGGTATTACCATTAAACCTATCACTCTATCAGGTAGTAGTCCATTAAAAGGTGGAATTGAAGCTATTTAAAATTTTCCTACACCTTAAACTTTAAAAGAACTTTAACTTGGGTATGATCAATTTTTAACATAGATTTGTGCTAGATTTTTCTTCTATACTTATTCCTTTATATCTTAGTGCAAATAATCTTCGAAAGATAAAAATAAAAACTATTTAACATTGGTCACAAGAATGCTTTAATAGTTTTCAGGAAGCAAAAAATCTTTAGCAAATTCTATTATTTTAGCTCATCTATGTAAGTCTAGCAAAATAATATTAATAACAGATGTATCAAATTATTCTATGGGAGCTGTTTCGTCTCAACAAATTAATAATATTTCTCAGCTTATAGCATATTTCCCCAAAAAATTATCTCCTTATCAAACAAAGTACTCCACATTCGATCAAAAATTGTTGGCGATATATTATTCAATTAAACACTTCAAAAATTTTTTAGATGTCAAACTATTTATTATTTATACTGATCATAAACTAATTATAAATTCACTCCTTTCAAAATATGATTGAATATGATTTTTAATAAGATTATTAAAAAAGGAATTTACAGCATACGCTTTGGTGTGAACTTTCACCTTCATCATAAATATATTCCTAAAGGATAACGATTCAATTTTTCTAATGTTCATAACATATCTCACCTAGGTATACGAGCAGCTCAAAAATTAAGCACTTAAACTTTTTGGCTAAAAGTGAATGGCAACATTTATATGTGGGAATATACGTGGTAATCCTTCAATTAAAATTAATATATACACGAAATCTTATGTTGAAAAATTTCCTATACCGTTACCTCCAACTGATTGTTATTTTTGCATTTTAAATGTCTACTCTTAATGTCTAAACGTCGTTTGCAAACACAAATTCATAAAACAATTTACTCATTTATATCAAATGAATAAGTGGGGTTTATAAAAAAGGTTGGTTATCTATATTCGGATAAAGTACCACTTCGGATTATGCAATTTGAATGACATTTAATATTTGAATGCTGTTCACCACTATAAGAAGTTGTATAGCATATTATAATATTTGAATGTTTTTCATGATTACAAAGCCGTGTACAACAATTAATTCACTTATTTCTCTTTAAAGTACTAGTTAAGATAACACTTATTTGGTAAGTGTTCAGGTAAAGTGCGACTTCCGGTTGACGAATTTTGGTCAAACGTTGATAGGATTCTTTGATTGCACCTTAATACTACAGATACAATTTCATGCATATACACATTTTCTTCCGCAAACATGCGATTGATTCCGTAAAACTTTGAAAACACGCTATTTTATCAAGAGGAAGCAGCAAATATTTAAAAACAGCATTCCGTTCGTTTTACTAGGTCTTAGGTGTTCGTCAAAAGAAGACGTAAACACATGACCTAACTGACCTTGATCCTCTATTAAGCTCTTTAAGACAAACGTTTTCAAAATTAAAATCGGTACCAATTTCTCCTTACAATGTCCAAAAAGTTTCGTGCAAATTTCGTGTTTTTGTAATCGCATAAAACCATCCCTATCACCACGAAGAATTTTTCAAAGTCATTAAATATGATCCAAAAATTTTATTACCTTAAAGAATAATACAAAAACATGAATTCAGTTGACAAATCCCTATCAAACAGCGGTTGACAACCGCTTGAAATTAAGGATAGTGTCGTTTTTAGATAGTGTTTTTGTTAATTATCTTTCATTTTTGTTAAGCATATGGTATGGATAACACATTTAGTTTTTGAGATTGATCAAAAAATTTTGGTATAAACCTGACAATTTTAAACAAATGCAAGCACGTTTATTTCGTAAAAGATGAAAAAGTGTACATATAATATATATATAAAGTGTTCAAAAAGGCCTAAAATTTTCGAAATGGATATTAGAATAAGTTTAACAAAAATATAATATCTTTGATTACATTCTATACAGCGAATAAGCGATGTTTCGTATATAACATCATCGAATAATATAAGTGGGGTTTGAAAGACCAAAACTTGTTTATCGGGATGCCAAATTGCAATTGGCAATATTTAATAATAATGGTGATAACGACTTTTGAGTCACCACATTCTTCTTCAAAAATCTTCATAAACTGATTAATAACTTGGCACCCTTGCAATCAAATTTGAAAACAAGATAAGCATTTGTAACATTTAACAGAGGGATCAAGATATGTAAAAAGATGTATAGGGTTCCATTTAAAATTTATGTTGAGTAGAGTACTGGAATAGCTGAAAATAATTTTAATCGATGCAACTTTGATATGAATTTTGAATAATGTATGATAAGAAACACATTTTTTTATTTTCTACAGGAAGGTCACAAGAGATTAAAATTATTTTTCAAGAGATTAAGATTATAAGAGATTGCAGCTTGTTATAAACCTGTATAACAAATGTAAATGTCGAATAAAAATACACGAATGAACAATCTGCTGCAATAATTATTGACAAATTATATAAAAAATTTGAATAAAATTCTTAAAGACAACCAAGATTAACCAAGGAAAGATTGCTGCATTAGTTGGTAACATATTTAGAATTTTATAAAATGTTTTCTTTAATTTATTCTTAAATGTTTACATAATCTTACATACTAAATTTTAGGAAAAACGTAATTCAATGAAAATCTTTATGGTATCATTATGATATTATTCAAGGATATACCTAGTATAAATTAATAGTGTACTTACTTTGCTGTTAACGACAAAGCAACAGGTATAACACCCATTGATTTACCCCCTAATAAATAATCTTGTGCTGTTCGTTGCTTCTTAAAAAATCCATAATAAACGCCAATAAATGCACTAGCAATTAACATCAATGTAAAAAAGGAATAATCGTGCCAAGAAAATTTAACACCTAATATTTCTTGAATTGTTTCCGTACGATTCATTTTAATTATTTTATGTTATTTTAGAATATAATATGACGAAGTATTTTACTGGTTCGAGTTCGTTGCAGATTTGAATAAAGAATCGTGATAAGATTTAAATGTCACATAATTCTATTTATTCAAGTATACTACAAAAATGCCGCGTAAAAATTTCCACACAAAAGGCAGATTTGAGACATCAAACATTGTCGCGGTTCAAAATAGAATTAATATTCCAAAAAATTGTTTTAAAATTTTTATTTTTGTGTGTTGATTTAATGATAAATAATTATTATTACACCAAGGGCATATTTTAATTTTCATCACTCGCATTTACAACCCGACAAAAACAACGAATCTTTTTTTTGTTCTTAAATTTTTGTATTCCAAAAGACAGAGAGATATAGAGAAAAGGAACTTCTCACAACAACTCTTCGGCCAGCACCTCTCTTTTCGAATTGGAATCGGTTCCCGTTCGTCAAAGTCAGTTCAGACTTTGAGGCTCGCCATAAATTTCGTTAATTCCGCAGACGGTTTCTGTTATTTATTCCTATTATGGTCCGGGGTCCCGGTGTCGTGATCGGAATGGCGAGCGCCGATATTAAACACTTCTCCTGAGAGACGCGCCCATCTGTGGGGACACCGCGTTGTTCCTTGCTTCTACCCCGCAACTTTTTGTCGAAACCAGACCCCCGCCTTAACGATATTTACATAGGAATGTTGCATTTTCGAAACCACACGATTTTAATGCAAAACAAAGGGGTCGTTTGTTGTAAAATATACCTTAGTTTAAATCGACAAAAAAATCCTTTCGTATCAAAATGCTTTGAATAAAACCAATTTTGACGATCAATTAAACCGGCAAGCATTAAGCAGCAATTATAACTAGTTTGTTGCAACTGTTGTATATAGGTGATGTGGGTACATATGTTCTAGAACAAGTATTTAGACAGATGTTTAAATTAATTAATAGATTTTATGCCCATATTCCTATTAGATATAGTAAAACCTAAGCAGATGTTTGAATAATCACCTACAAACTAGAATATTGCATAGTAAATCTTTTCAAAGAATATGAGATTTTTAAATTTATCGCTTTCAAAATCAAATCGAAAATATTTTGAAAAATTAAAAACGCGAACTGTAATTTTGCTGGAATATGCGGTGATGTTACGAACGAAAAAGTGTGGCGCTTATGGTAGAGATGGCACCACCGATAGTGATATTACGAACGTTTCGAAGTTATATGGCGGTATTCTTGAGTATATTTATAGTGCATAAAACGGGTTTCACTTTCCCACAAATACCATATTCACACTTTTGGAGGTTGTCGTAAAAAGTGTTGTTACTATCAATTTTCTTATGTATTTATTTCAATCTTGTTAAAAACTTTTATTTGTATCGTAAAATGAAAGATTTGAGCAACTGAATCAAACAGTTTTTATTAAAAAATTTTTTTTTCAATAATAACTTATAAATACATTTACAATTTGTACACATTTTTATTTACTTTTCAAACAACATTATTTAATGCAATCACATTACAACAACTTACGTATCTAAATATGGCCATATTTATGAATCTTAACTAATTTTAATAAAACAAAAAATTATATATTTTGAATTGGTCGACTCAATTGAAAAAAAAAAAAAGTAATCATCCTTTGGAAATTAATTACGTTTATTCAGAGTGCAAATTCTGAATAAAAATAAAAAGACATAAAAATCTGTTGTTTTATTTTTCTTTTATTTTCGGGGTAAATAAATTAATAATAGAAAAAAATAAAACGTATAATAAAGAAAAGAAGATGGTATTGTTTTTATACAATACCAATAATATTTATTTGAAACATTTGTTTTATTCAATGAATTTTGCACATAACAGATATTTAAAATACTACCAGATTAAGTTTTCATATTTACTTATTTTTTTTAATATTGACGCTTCTAAATGCAAAAATGCCGATATTGTTGAGAATAAAATTAGCTATAACTCTTGTTCGACAAGTTTTTTTGTAATATGTTGCGATTCCGAAGTGTTACCCTTAGTAACTTGTAAGCGAAGGGAAATCAAAAATTTTCATATTTTTGTACTTGCCTCGATATTTATCAAAGCTGGGCTACTTAATTGAAAATAGTAATGGAGTAGAACTACTAACTACTTACAGTAAAAATATATAAAGAATATACTTTGATTACTAACTTTTGCTTCTAAGTCTAGTTTTAAGTCTAGACTTAGTTCTGAAGCTAGCTAGGTTGGGTTGAAAAAATGTTTTTCATTCCAGGCCTAGTATTAACTCTAGCGTTAGTGTTGGCTCTATTTTTACTATACAAGTATATATGGATATATAGTTATATTAAACTAAACCTGAATCTTTCTAGTACTAGGTCTAGTTTTAATTCTTATTTATCTGTAAATTGTTGTAAATCCTTTTGAAACTAAAAGTATAACTAATACAACGTAGCTTTAGTACTAACACCAGACCTAGAACTAGAAACATTAGGAGAATCATCTTTGAGAGGTACGGCTAAATCCAAACGTTATTCATTCCAGGTTTAGTTACTATTACTGTTATTCAGTCTTACATTGTTCTATACTTGTATTAGACTAAAACTAGAACTAACAGTAGACCTAGTACTAGAAGGTTTCAATTTAGCCGTGCGTCTTAACGGTACGGCTAAACCTGAATCCTTGTAATATCTGATCTAGTGTTAATTCTAGTTTTAATTCTTATTTAGCTCTAGATTGTAAATTCTTCTGGAACTAAAAGTACAACTAATACTAGACCTCTAACCTAGCTTTAGTACTAACACCAGATCTAGAACTAAAAACATTAGGGTTTAACCATATGTCTCTTATGACGGCTAAACCCTAATGTTTCTAGTTCTAAGTCTAATATTAGTTCTGAAGCTAGGTTGGTTAGGTTGGGTAGGGTTTCATCTTAAGAGACGTACAGCTAAACCCAAATAATTTTCGTTCAAGGTCTAGTTGTTATTCAGTCTTAAATTGTTGTATACTTGTGTCGGATACTTGGAACTAACACTAAACCAAGCACCTTCAGCCGGAATATTTCTAGTTCTAGATCTAGTATTATAATTTTAGTAGACCTAAAACTAGAAACATTAGGGCTTACTAAGCTTCGGTTTAGTTTCGGGCTGAAGACGCACAGCTAAACCTGACTACTTCTAATTCTAAGTTTAGTGTTAGTTATAGTTTTAGTTCTATAGAAATATAGAACATAGCACTATGTAATTATTATCTTTATTGAAAAATTTGGTGTTATATTTTATAAATATTGGTTTAATTAACTTATAATCAAATAGCATTTCTTTATTAGATTTTCTGTCTTGCAAGTGCTGTAATAATTTTAACTGCAATCCACATTTTTTCTCAATCTTTTTCTGATTCGGATGATTTTTGTTTGGACTTATCTTCATTTTTAAAATTTTCAATTGTCTCAAAAGTAGTTAAATTACTTCAAAGGAATTAAAATAAACAATAATCTTAGAATTAGAATTACCAACAGTAGTCCATGTTAAGGAGTTAACCACTTTTTTAACTGCTTTCTGAGGATAATTTATGCCAGCATAAAGTAATCGAGTATAACTGCTAATAAAACAATAGTAGTTAGAATACAACTACATTAACACAAAAAGTAGTTGACTACATGTTTAATTTTTGTAGTTAACTACTGCTCAGGTCTGATACCTGTGAATCTAAGAATAAAAGTGCATATTGTTGGGAATAAAATTTTCCACCACTTTTGTTCTAGAAGGTTTTCTGGAAAATGTTCCAATTCCTAAATGCTGCCCTTAACAACTTGTAAACAAAGGATATTTATCAATTTTTATATTTTCTTATTTCTCTCGATAACTAGCATCTAGCAACAAAGGCGCAAGGCAACAAGATTGTTGAGAATAAAATTTGCTATATAGTTTTTTTGTAACATGCTCCAATTCTCAAGCATTACAATTAAGATCTTGTAAAGCAACAAAGTTCATCAAAGTTTCATATTTCTATCTATGCATCTAAGAACAAAAGTCTAAAAGAGCAATATTATTGAGAATGCGATTTGCTACAACTTTTGTTCTAATTTTTTTTTAATATGCTCCTACTCCAAGTATTACCATTAAGATCTTATGAAGCAACAAAGTTCATGAAATTTTGAAATTTTGTTGTAGTAGTTTCTTTATAATATACATGGATTTCCAAGTGTTACCGTTAGCCACTTGTAGGTAAACAATGAAAATTCATCAATATATATATTTGCTTCATATTTATAAATAAAAGAATATTTCAACTAAAAGTTATGAATTTTGTCAAGTAGTTTTAAAATAACTTGCAATTGCAAGGTAATTGATCCCTATCAGATGGACTGTTTCAATTTTGTTAATTTTTAGTTACAAGTCTGTAACACAACGAGAAATATGTATATTACTTTAATTTCGTGTAAAATTATAAACGAGCAAAAATATTTCTGCATCTATTTGGTAAGAATAAAGCAATATTACATCATAAGCACCAATTGATATATCACCATGACTACTTATCCAAACTAGTTGGGTAAAAACTTGTAATTAGTTATTTTTTAGTTTAGTTTTGGAAACTAATTATCCGAGTTATAGTTTTTCTATTAAAGGTATTGATAGACACAGTTATATGCGTTAGGTAAAAAACAAGCAATTTTAAAAAAATCGTATCTCGAAGTGAAACTTGGTACTGTTTCTAAAAGACTTGATATTGTACCTAAAAGACCTGAAATGCTTCCAAAACACTTGATACCGCTTGTGGAAGACTTGAACTGCTTCTCGAGGAATTGATCTAGAAGCATAGAATACTGCTTTCAAAATACCTGAAATGCCTCTAAGAGAGCTGATGTTATCTTCAGGAGACTTATAATTTATCCACGAACACTTGATACTGGTTCTAAAAGACTAGAAATACTTCCAGAAGACTTGGAACGCTTCCAAAAGAGTACCAATATGAAATTGTTAATGTTTTTATCTCAACTGGAGTTATCATTTTCGATTAATTTTAATATACTATTGAATGTTTTTTCCTAATTGCATGTATTGAATGTCAAAAAATTTATAGCTTCACAAATTATGGAAAATACCACGTCTAATACAACAAATCTCAGTTAATATTCTTTCGAGTAGTATGGAAAGCTTTAGCTGTTACTTCAAAAATTGATTAGATGTAAATTGTGCCGAATTTGATCATTTGTTGCAGTCTCTATATCTGGGTTTATATTTTTCAAAGAATTTAAGTTTTTGTGATCAGTGGCATATCCAGTGGCAATTGCTCTTTTGCGACCACCCCCTCTAGCTCCCCATCTAGCCCCCCTCTAGCCCCTCAAACCCAACCCTAGATAACCCAACCTCAACCAAATCTAATTGAACCCAACCTAAGCCATGCTTTACTCATCCTATGTGAAGAAGAAGTTCTTGTTGTATATACCAGTCTTCCAAACATAAGCTATCCATCTTAACCTAAACCAAACCCAACCCAAGACAATCCAACCTAAACCATACCTAACTCATCCCATATAAAGATGAACATATTTTCGTACAGGGTGACGAAAAATGTTTTCTGGGTCTTTAACACAAAATTATTCCAATATCGACATTGTATCAACTTTTTAGTTACAAAATGCTGGCAGAAATCGAGCCACTGTTAGCAGAAAACTATATACCGATAATTGAAGACTATACATTTTTTAAAGAAGATAATGCTATTAAAAGTTTGAATATTGCTACTTCAATGATAAATACTTCCGAATAACTGTGGATATTGCTTGAAGACGGTTATAACTACCGGCAGAATTCGAGAAACTGCTAATAGAATTCTAGATACTATTGGCAGAAAGCTAGATCCTGGGAAAGGAAGACTATATTCTCTTTACAAAGTAACTGCTAAAAAAGACTAAAAATATCTGGATACTGCTTGTAGAAGATTATACAACAACTTCTGCTGGCAGAAGTCTAGAATTGATAGAAAACGACATTCTGTAATTGAAGGCTATATTCTCCTTTTCTGTAAAGACTAAAATAACTGATATAGAAAGACGGAATATTGCTAATAAAAGCAAAATTCTTCTAAAGGAAGTCTGGATGCTCTTTGAAGAAGACTACTTCTGGAAAATGTCTAAAAACTGCTAACAGCAATCTAGATATTGTTGCCACAAACTTGATTCTGTTAACCGAAGGCTATATTCTCTTTACAGAAGTGACTACTAATAAGGATCTAAGTATTTATAATTCAAAGCTTAAAACTTCTGAAAGAAGACTGAATACTGACTATATAAGATGTTATAATCTTATATAGTTCCTTTTCTATGTATCGATATATATTTTCGTTGTATCAACATATCCATGTTGATACGATGTTGATATGATGATGAATATATCGATATTACACTGATATTACACGTATCGGCTATCTGATACGCACTTCTGTATCGATACGTATCGATACTTTAACTCAGCTCTAATTATAATATATATAAAAAATAACACAAGCAAGGAATTCTTCAGGAGAAATATTTCAATAACCCAATAGAAAACAAAGTCATGGAAATAATTTCAAATCAATTTAAAGATGAATACACAAAATGTCACAACTTTTATTATGACTTTTAATGATAAAGACGCAATTTACTACCTTCTGTTTAATATGCTCTCAATGCTATTAAAAGCAGAGTTTCAGACTAGATTCAAGATAATTTTCATTAATATGTATACCCTGTTAGCAGTTACTAATCAAGTTATTTGAAACAAACATTGCTGAGAAGATTGTTAGATCAATGTGGCATAATTTTGTACAAATACAGAGATTGAAATAAAGGTATTAACGCATTTAGAGACAACATTGATTGGTACCCTAATTGATAACATAATATATATAGTTACTGCACTTCGAATTAAGTCTAGTTTGTACGTGCCCTGGCATTTGTCAAAATATAATACAATAATTGAAGTTGAACAATTCTAAAATCATCAAAAACATTTTATTTACAGAGACAGTCTCACAAGTATCACATCTCAATTCCGCGCAAACAATCATATTTACGATCAAGTTTCAAATGGTGCAAAGAAATCGTTACCTAAATCAGAATAAAATTGATGATATCTATTTAATGAAATAAAAAATATATGTAATTATATTGCATAATATAATTACACAATAATTTTGCAGACATTGCTTCTTAGTGAGTCTTAATTTTGGAAACAAGATGCACTCTCAAGAAATTTATTGGCACCTTATTAATACCAGTGAAGTTAATATCTAAGATAAACATCACTGCCACTATCTATGCATATATTTTATCGTTTAAAGCAACACAGTGACCTAGGTCTTGGTAGTTACTTAATATTGTGGAGTCATCTGTATTAGAGGCTATAGATCCATCAGAAAATATATTTTCAATATTTCTTTACTGATTAAGAGTATTGGATATCTTGTTTATAAGTTATTTGTGTCAAGAAGTCACTTAAAGGTATTGAAATATCTTCACTTTAGATTGAGTTACTTTTAACTCATGGTAATCGGAGTAGATTTGAATCCAACCGGGAATTCCCCTCGTATTCAACCACTACCCGTAATATTGTAATATCTAACTTAGAACTAAAGGAGTGCTTATTATTCCAAAACGCATCCATCCTTTATCACGGACTTGGGGGTTCTTACGTCATCATATGTATTGAAAATTATAATAATTTATGCAAAATTAATCTCAATTTTCATAATTTCAATTAATTACATTCAAATATTAAGATGATAAAAATTATGCTAACGTTTCTCAAAAGCTTTGATTATTTTGTATTAATTCTGTTTATTTTGTAATAACAGAATCGAATCGTAACTTTGATATACAAAGGACAAAAACGAGAAATAGTATAATGGAAACGTTGGAATCCACTTGACATGAAATTTCTGATAATGGGTTTCTATTCTGGAGATCAAAACAAATATGGTTCGCAATGATAAAACTGGAGCGCACAGCAGAAGAAATAGGGGAACGGAGGTTCCGATCCGGCCCTCGAGGATGATGTTATGTTATTCTGACGGGACAGGAGCTCTGTTCATGCGTGAAGTTTAAAAGCTGCCGCGGCGAACGCTTTTTATACTTGAAAGCTCGTGACAGTTACAGCTATATGTGATTTCCTGGTGGAATTAAAGATATTTTCATGTTTGTTTTGTAAGTTTTATAAATACTTAAAAACAATCTGTTCCAAAAGAAATAAATTGCTTTCATAAAATATAAAAAGTAATTAAAATTATTATTTTTCTTCAAAACAAGTTTTTTTAAGAAACCCAAGAATAACTTAAAAGGACAGACAATACAATAAGACTTTCGTATTTGAAGTTGGAAAAAAATTCCTTGGAAACCCCAGAGAATGCAAATCTAGTATTTTTTTACCCTAACGAAGGCACCCTCGCTTTTTTTCGCCCCCTCGAGAATCTAAAAAGCAATCGTCGAAACGAAACTTGAACGTCTCAACGAAAAGTTTTGAACATTCTTAACCATTAAAATACAGCTGGTCCATCCAGATCGTCCCTCTAACACGAAAAAAATCTATAATGGTGTATATGTGTATATAAGATATGCTAGTTAGACGGAAGAAAAGAAGTTTTGATTGCTTCTCTCTCGCGCCGACCCGAATATTGATTAAACTTTTTCAAGGAGGGACGCTTTCAGTGAGCAGCACAACCTCAGGTCGTCTGAAAGAAAAAAAAATAAGACGAAGAGGATGATGAGAAGATGGTTACGACCACCGCCAACCCCTCTTTTAGACACTCTTGAGATCTTGACGCTACCTAACGACGTTCGAAGGTCGCTAATTAATTGGCGATTGAAATCTAATGAGTACAATCTTACAAAAAAAGTTCCCCCTTTCTTGGAATTATTATTAACTTTCTTTATTAAGAATTGAAAATTAAAAATTAAGATAAAATTTCTTGCATAAAAAATTTTGTAGGCTCTAAAAAAAGTTTGTGGTACACAAAAATTTCATTCCGCAACAACGTCCTTGCAGAAGGCACCCCTGACGCTTTTTTTCGTATTCGGAGGGTAAAAAACAGGGGTGGGTTGTTGAGGAGGGCGAAAAAAATGAGGGAGATGTTTTTTATGAATGCACGGGTGCATTGTGAAGCGAAATCGACCGGGGAAAAGGGGGATCAATCAATACGTTCGATTTTTAGAGTTGCCCTATTACCCTAGGTCCTGGAGCTCTCTGGGGTTCTTCCCAAACAACCACCAACAGTTCGTCTTTTACCTTTAACGTGTATAGATCGAATTGTGATTGTGTTTTTAATTTATTTTGAAGGTATTTTATTTTTTGTTTTAAAAGTTTTGTAGTTAAAATTTTATTAGGATTTTTTTTTAATTAGGTAATTTAAATTTAATTATTAATTTTAATTAAAACACCCTTAAAAGAAAGGTTATGATTAAATAATGGTGGTCGTTGATTTCGGACATTTCCAATGGAAAATTGTAGTTTTGGAGGGAGGTAAAGAGAGATGAAGCGGGGGTGGTGTCTTCATACGACCTCCACGGGGGCTACCGCCCCCGAGAAGAACGCGAGATGAGGGCAGATGTAATCGATATGAGAGAAAGAGAGAAGTGTCGCGCTGATTAGCGCCGACAGTAGACCAGAGGGCGGTCTGGCGATGCTGTGACGTCACAACGTTTTTCCCCCCTCGTCTTGACTAGGTCCGACGCAAACGCGACGCCTCGCCCTTCCGCCACCCCCGTATTCCGGAAAAAGTACGGGTACTGCGCCGTGTGCCGCCCCCGTAACCATGCGCAGCAGTTAATCGGCGGCCCCCTTCAAACATCATTAAAAACTTTCTCAAGACACATCCGGATACTTGCACCCACCAACGAGAGTCTTAGTCCAAGACGAAGACCTCTTCGGGTGGTTCTTCTTCCTTTCAGGGGATCAGGGTTTTAACGGACATTGAAAAGCTGAGAACTTTAAGTTTTCAAGCTCTTTTCAGGGTTTGAAATCTTTGGTGTCTTTAAAAACGCAAATTGGGTTATTGAAAATTTATTTCTTACAGAGTGGATTCATAATAAGTAGTCATTACCAAGTTTTATTGTAGTACACATACGATTAATTTTTGAAAAGTGATATATCACTGCATGTAATTACTATTTATTGCTATGTCCTAACTATACCCCGTGTGTATGTTGGACCGGGTGTTCGTGCAATATCACAACGTTTATGACAGTTATTTTTATAATAAGCCACTCAATTGGTGGAGATATCAATAAGCGAAAGGGTTGGTTTGCAAAGATTTCCGAGAAATCTGTTTCGAAGGGATACAAAGTTTCGCATGAATTATTCAATAAAATTATCGGTATATTAAACCCATCTTCACCGGAGAGTTAGAAATTTTTATTTTCTCTTCGTTTTGCGATTATTTATTAATACATGGAACGGTCAAAAATCGATACGCGAACTGAGAAGGTCGTTTTATAAAAGGGGGTAGGAAGGAACGGCGTTTAATTAAATTCGAAACTAATTTATCGACTCCGGAGGAATTTCAAGAGTCCCGGAGTGTGCCGGACACGGCCCACTCGACCGGACGCGATAAAACAGATTGCCTAATCAATTCCTTGTGTCCGCGCCGGCTCTGATCAATCTAAATTAATCCACCGTGCCTGTTCCTGTTTCCCCCCAGACCCCTCCCTACGAAAACCGGGAGTCAGAAGCCGTTAAAAAAGCCTTCGGGCCTCCAACGACCTCCTAATATAGCTCACCCCCGATTTCTTCTTACTCTCTCTTTTTCTCAGCATCTCGCGTTCGTTCCCCTATTTTCAACGTTTCTCCGAGAACAACATCTACGGGAAAAGGGACATTTGAAATAATTGCGTTCCGGGCCGTTTAATGATTACCGATTTCACAGGGTACAGCTTTTTTATGTCTCAAGATTTCTTTCGTTATAGGACAATAAATAAGTAAAAAAGTTCTCTATTAAGCTGAGATAATGTGTTAAAAACTTAATGGTTAATAAAGAATATTACATTTACGATGGTTCTCAGTTCATAACATCTTCGAAATGGGATCCTCTTTCGATCGAATATTGGCAAAGTTAACTGAGTGTGTAGAACGAAGAAGTGGAGGAGGAGCTGGAGATTAAACGGTACCATTTACTCACTAGGTGGAGTTCGTGTGCGCCGATACGTGTTCGTATTAATATTTTTCGCGTATCCGTGGTGGTTGGTGGTGCCTAGCCTCGTCGTTATGAAATATGACCCCCGCGGACTTAGAGCCCGATGACAGGTGCCGAAAGGGGGGCGACACCGCCGTTGATAAATTGAAGTGGACCGAACCAAGTCGAAACGAACGCGCCCAAAAAATTTCGCGTCAGGATTCAATTCACGTCGCGAGATAATACTAGTATTTAAAACGACAAAAAAATACAAATTGAAAAATAAAAAAATACATCTTCTTATTGTTCTTGTTGGATGGGTGAATTGCGCGATTGGCTTCCGAGTACTGAATTGGAAATTAATAAATCAAAGCCGAGTCGCGACAGATTTTAATCTCTTAATCTGTCCAGTTGATAAATACCCAACCAGTTTCTTTCGATTTGGACCGCTGCTATTGCTAGTTTTGATCGACGACCAAGAACTATTTCCCAAGAAATGGGACCAAGAAAACAACTAAATTAATCATTTTATTTTTTTAACGTAAAAAATTAAGGATGTCTAGGTACATACAACGTGTACGCAAATCAACAAATTACGTACACGCTAACTGTGATGACATAGTGATGACGTGACGATTAACGTGCACATAGGGGAAAATTGGACTGATTCATACAAAGGGAATCATCACACAATATATGTATATATATTTTCTTTTGTTATTATAATTTCAATCTAGTCTAGGACAGGCCAATAAGTAATTTTTCTTTAATCTAAAATACTAATCACAAAGAAAAAAAATTACGATATCCTCAACAGGCGTCTTTAAATTTCAACATTCAATATTATGCACAAGAATTGACGCGTAAGAGTCCGCACAATGCTCTGCTTTAAACACTTATTACACATATTTTTACCACTTTTTCTGTCACTTTACCAACTCGAAAGGTTTTGTTCTTTTCAGTCTTCTTGTTCCTACGTTGTTTAGGAGCTGAATCGTCTCGACATTGACATATTGGTGAAGCCTTTGTTCACGATTATTAGCTCATTTAATTATACACTGTTGAGTAGTATCCATAGCAAGATCTCTATGAAGATCACTGTTACGAATGTACCAAGGTACACCAACAGAATCTCTCAATACTTTATTCTGAAAACGTTGAATGATATTTATATTTGTCTCTGCAGTACAGCCCCACAGTTGCATACCGTACGTAAAACTGGTTTTAGTATTTGCGTGTATAATAATTATTTTTTGTGTAGGTATAAAGTGAATTATCTGATTCTTGTTTTTTTTCTTTTCAACATGAGTTCTCCATCACAGTCTAGCGTCAAGCGTGCAACCAAGATATTTAGCTGTGCTAGTATATGGAACTTTGGATCCGTTTATAAATACATCGATATGCTCTATCTTTTTGTTGGTAAAATCAATGTGGGTTGATTTCGATTCGTTAAGTTTTATTTTCCATCTATTTGTGCAGGCTTCAAGTTTGTTTATTGCAGTTTGAAGTATACTTGCTGTATCTTGGTTGTTTACACCAATAGTCAAGATAGCAGTGTCATCAGCAAAGGTGGCGACTGTTATGTTATCATTCAGCTTAGGGTAATCACTGGACCCCATCTTGTCTTACCCTAAAATACCTTCCAGTTAAATAGGACGTCAAAGTCTGTGAATATTGGATAGGAAGTAGTGTCTCAGTTTCGAATGCAGACCATGGTGCCACACTCTGTCAAAGCCTGCGCTACATTCAAAAAGATATCAGAACAAATCTTTTTGTCTTCCAATGCCTTCTCAATGATATTTGTTATCCTGTGCACTTGATCTACAGTCGAGTGATTGTTTCTGAAGCCGAACTGGTGATCATGGATTAAGTTCCGCGCTTCTATGATAGATTGCATTCTCTTCATAAGTAATTTATCAAAGAGTTTTGACATGATGAGTAACAGTGACATTGGCCTATAAGAAGTAGGTACGTGTGGGGGTTTACCTGATTTTGGAATAATAACTATTTCTGCGATCTTCCACAATTTGGGTACGTATCGCAACCTAAATGACACATTTATCAGATTAGTAAATTTCAGAACTGCTTTCTTGATAGCTGCTTTAACAGTTGACCTGTTATTAGTTGAAAACCCGGAGATTTTTTTGAACTCAGATTGGTTTTAATTTCCTTTATCAACTCTGAAGGGGAGAAATGTGGAATTGGCTCAACTTCTTCTGATCAAATGTTTCAGTCTCTTCTTTGTCATGCGGCTCAAAGACTTTTGCTAAGTGTTCAGCGAAGCATTCCAGTTTCTGTTCTGGACTTGCATAATAGGTCTTCTTAGTTTTTGCCTTCCAGAGCGAATAGTCCGTAGTCAAATCATCGGTTAGCTTACCCAGGTGAACTTTAACTGACTCTTCCTTTATTTTTTTGATTTATGTTTTTATGTTAGGTTATTTAGGTACTTTTTATTTAGTGGTGATCTTGTTTGAAACCATTTTCATCTGGCTCTTCTTTTTTTAAGATGAGGCTTCTAATCTCCTTAGAGTAGTTATTTCCTTTCTAGAGCTTTTTAATTCCTGGAGTATTTTCCCACGCTATACACTATATATGTTTGAAGTTACTTACAGTTGCTTGCATAGCTATTTCATGTATGTGGTTGCTGACATATTTCAACAGCAGTCGGTGTGAAACGCGCGCCTAGGTAACACAAAATGCGATTCAGCCACACGTTAGTAATTTTTCTAATTTCATTTTGAACACCATTTTTTATTAAATGCTGCTGTCATTAGCGTTTAGCCATCTTAACAGACGTACGGCTAAACCCTAAGTTTCTAAATTTAGGTGTATTGTTAGTTTTAAAACTGGGTTGTAGGCTTAGCATTAGTAATACTTTTAGTTCCAGAAGAATTTAAAACAATCTAGGCTTAAAGCCTTAGGATGATTAAAACCAAATGTTTCTATTTCCAAGTCTAATGTTAATTCTAGTTTAACAGAGACCAATACTACACTATACTATACACCAGCACTAATACTATTAGTGCTAGTGTTAATAAATTCTCTGTTTCACGGTCATTCATGGTTAACATCGTACGGAATAACTTGATTTTATAATGTCTGTGGCTACATCATTGGTTGAACTTAAAAAAATTTCAATTTAGAAAAAGTCAAGTTTTTACATAAAAATGGAGTTAATTAGTTAACATCTATAGTTAGAATTAAAAAATTCGTGTGATTTAGTGATTTGAAGATATCCAACGCATTATTTAGGCTTAGACATGCGTGGGTCACATCAATTCACGAGACTCTAATTAATCGTGTTTGACAGAATGGTAGAATTAGCAGAATGTTTAGTTTTATTTCATGGTAAAATCCATTTTCAAATACTGCATGTTTTGAACGTTATCAGAACTTCTGCATGGGAATTTTCATCACTCTAAACGTGTGACACATGCGGGGAACTATTGATTTTATATAGAACTTGATTATTTTTTCACATACATATTTCATATATGTATGTGAAAAAATAGTTCACATAGAATTTTATCATAGAGTTAATAGAGTTTTTTCATTCCTTGAAAAAGAGTGTTACGAAAGACCATATAAGCAAATTTATGTAAATTTTATGCCTTTATTATAAAGACAGATAGTTACATCATTGATTTTTGATGAATCGTGTGCATTATGAATATTAAAAATTCTTTTTGAATAAATGTTGCCTCATCCGTAAATTTTATATTTATGGTAAAGTCGTCGTTATAGCCCATCTACAACAAATTTTTCGTTTTTTGCCATTATTCTCTGTTAAAGCTTGAAGAATGTTGTAGTGATACGGTTAAAGCAATTGCTCTCTTAAAATGCGGTGAACTATTGATGTCTAAGGAGTTATATTATAGAAAAGAATAAAATTAATTATACTAAGAATAGGTCCACATATGATATAAAACCTATGAATATAGTTAACAACGGTTCATTTTATCTAAGCTATGGTTATTTGGCTTTTTTGTTTATTTTCGATCAGAGAATACGATTTCAAAGTATTGTACATTCGTTGCGGGACACCTGTACTACTGACGGTTTTCTAGCACTAGAACTATTACCAGGATTTATACCAGAATTAAAACAAGTATGCTTTCGGGTTTTGCCAGGTGTCTTTTGAGAACGTTTCGGACCTATATTGCAACCTTCTTCAGAATGATTCAATTCTTCAAATGGTCCAATTGAACCAGTCTTCAAATGTTCCAATTGAAACTGTCTTCAAATGGTTCAATTGAACCACTTTCTTTTTAAAACATCAAAAATATTTTCAAAAGATCTACAATGTATATAAGTCATTTCTTCATTTTCAAAAAATATAACCTGCACCATTATTCAAATTTTGTCATTTTTTTCGTGATTCTAGTAAAACTCCAAAAACACATGAACCTGTTACATTCTTAGGGAGTCGATTTCAAATGGAAACAATGAGTTATACATCATCTGAACGAGGAAGGTTCCGGCTTTAATTTGGTTTGCAAGTCATTTCTTCATTTCCAAAAATGTGACCTCCACGATCTTTTTCAAATTTTATCATTTTTTTGTGATTGTACTAAAACGTCAAAACATCATTCTTTAATATTTCTTAGCTGGACTCCATTTCAAATTGAAACAACGAGAATTTGATGTACAATTGATTTCTTCGTGGTCAAAAATAAGACTTACACGATCTTTCAAATTAACTTTTTTTCCTGATTCTACTAAAACGTTTTCCTGAATGTTGATATTATTTATGACATAAATTTCGGCCAGTCTCTGCATTCTCCATACATTGTATAAATAAACTATCAAGTCTCAATGTTCATCATTTTCATATTACAATATCATTATAATATGAACAGTATGATGAAAGTTGAAGACAACTACCAAATATTTTAATGATAAGCACTTTCAATTTGAATTAAAATTTAATAGATAGATACCCGTAAACAATGCATTTGTTTTATCAAAACGTCGTCAAAGCACACAAATTTAAAGTATGCAATTGAAAATCTTAAAAATTTCCAAATTGTAAATTTCAAAGAAAACTAGAACGAGATATCAAGTGTGGTATGCTTTTGGATAAGAAATTTTATGCTTTCGTGAATATACAAAAATATATAGGGTGTTCCATTTAAAAATATCATGTTTAGGTCAATAACTACTAAAATATAGCTTTGAGGGAATATTACTTGCTCCGTCGTATTTTACTTTTACTTAAAATTTGCTTTTTAGCCGCTTTGACAAAAAAGAAAATTTTTAAATAAGAAAAAAAGTTATGACTACTTTTCAGAAAAGTTGGTTTGGAACCGTTTTGACAGAAAAGAAAATTTTTCAGTAAGAAAAAAGTTATGACTACTTTTCAAAATTGCACTTTCTTGAAAAACATCCTGTATCGCTGAAACCGTAATGCCAGAATATTTAGCGTGTATGTAATTTAGTGATTTACATGCACGTTTGCGTGTACCTAGTCATCAAAAAATAAGTTAAGACCTAAAATTAAACACTCAAATTAAACCCGCAAAATTAAACCATCCAAAATTAACATAATTTAATTAAAATTAACCTTCCCCCCAATTCCATTTCATTCCCCAAACGATTTTTTTAATTGCGTTAATTTCTTATTTCCGACTTTCCGGTTTCACGCCCTAAGGGGAAAAAGCTTTAAAAATTAAGCCACCACGACCGAAACAAAACGAGGAAAAAGAACGGAAAACGTCCCGGAGAAAAAAAAACTTACACAGGTTTCGTCAGGTTTAAACATGCCACCGCTTTTGGGGTGAACTTCCGAGAGGGTGGTCGGCGGGGGTCCGGTTTACGACCGTCACAACCCAGGGGATGAATGAAAGGCCACGGGGATGGACTACGAATTGCCGTGCCATTTTTGCTTAGTTTTTTTTTCTACGAAGGGGTCGCAGTAATAATATCTACACCTCGGCAACGTTCGAATTATAAGGATGAAGAAGATGAGATATCTACTCAGGAGGGATTCGAAAAAGAAACGACGTTGAGCAAAAATTACATTTGAAAGATTCATGCGCAATTTTGGTAATAAAGGATCATTAAAGCAGCAGAAGTTATTAAAAAAAAATTTGAGACATAAAATAATAGTGAACGTAATAAATCCTGGTGGTAATAAAAATCGAGTGGGCGAGAGATGTAATTTATGGCCTGCTTTTCGATTGCGTCCGCAAAAAATAATTACGCCTCCCCTTGCTGCTACTAAAAAAACCGAAAAGAAAAGGTCGGGGAGAAGTTAACAATGTCATTAAGATGGCGGGCCTATAGAAAATAACATGGAGTAATATAAATAATGCACGTGACAACCGCCATATATTACTTGAGTTCGTATATATATAAGAAAACGCCCTCTTGTAGAGGGAACGAGGAAATATATATAACGGGGTATAATCTCGGGGAGGAATGTATCCAACCAAGCTTTGTTTCGTGGAGGAATTAAGCTGGATAATACAAGAAGATGGCCGTCATTGATCCAAAGAACTCTATATATAAATTTTTTTCTTTGTGACTGGGATTAAATATTCCAGTTAAAGCATCTGAAAATGCCCGACTAAATTTGAATCTTCTAATTCTAGCTCTATTATTAGTTTTAGTAGTGTTTTAACATAAATATGCAACATAGCATATTTATGTCATAAGAAGAAAATAGCGGGAAACAATTCAAATTTTTAAAATGATTTTAATATATTTAGGTA
Source organism: Onthophagus sagittarius (assembly GCA_036711965.1). Classification (NCBI taxonomy): domain Eukaryota; kingdom Metazoa; phylum Arthropoda; class Insecta; order Coleoptera; family Scarabaeidae; genus Onthophagus; species Onthophagus sagittarius. The sequence goes on along the minus strand of JASERS010000001.1, from coordinate 24,330,713 downwards.
AATTTTTTTAATAAGTTAAATTTAATGGATTCGTGTTGTAACTTAAAACGGAGTAGCACTTGGACATCGAAGTAAATGCATTAAAACATTAAATTACAGATTTTTGACATTTTATTTAGGGTGAATCAATTACTAACTATTTTACTTCTTCATATACAAGGCAAATTAGTGAGATATCATCGATACTTTAAATTTTCTTAAAGGTTTATACTTCTCCCCATTTTTTGCGTATTTTGGACGACAGTCCATTTCTCAAAAAATGCTGAATACTGTGCACTTAGGTTAATTGGTTCGCCTGGTAATGAGCACATCTGCTTAATAGTGAGAAACCGCAGAATTCCGAAACTTTTTATATGCATTTTACATCCTCTTATTAAGTCCAATAAGTCGGATAATCGGTCCAATTTGTCTAATTTATTAAAACGCCATCTCACAGATTTTAATTATTTGCTCAATAATAGCTTTATCTTCAATTTGGGACATAATTTATTCGTTTATCTTCATTATCAAAGCAAAGACGATTTTTGAAATTAAATTGACTTTTTTTGGATTCTTATAATTTCCAACGCAATATTAAACGTTTTAATGCCCATCTCAATAATTTCTCGTTCAAAAATCAGTTATCATATATCGTTTCAAAGAGGGCATTTTCAGTTTTAATTTGATCTATAAATTATCCCATTGTCAACATTGTTTTAGCCATGGGCATTTTTTTAATTCATCCATTTTTATTATTATTTTAATGTTATCAGAATTGGAAAGTAATTTTTCACATTTGAATTTTTATTTCAATAATTCTTAAATAAAATAACGCTTATCATACATCGTTAAATTCAAGGCGATTTGAAGTCTATTAATTTATAATGCAATCTTAAAACGTCAGTTATCTTATATCATTTCAAAGAGGGCACATCGCCAGCATGCACCATGGCCATTCTATACTTATATATAAATGTTTTTGTTTAAGAATCTAAGAAATAATCTTGAGGTTAACTTTGAAATTTAAAATAAAATTACAATGTTTATTACTATATAATTTAGTTTTTTGTTAATGCTATATAATAGGTACTGGTAAAAAATAATTTGTTAAAATTCGCAAAAACTTATATACAGTGCTAAGGATAAGCTGAAAGATAAGCATTGCAAATGTAAACATTATATTGATTATTGATTAAAAATACATTAAGTTAAAAAGATTGTATGTATTTCTTGAAAATGAACCAAACATAAAATATGACAGTACTAGACATGGGGTGCCAGCCCATAAGTAGTAAGATTACTTGAAAATGACAATACTATAAAGTTAACAGGGATATTGCTATTTTCTGCTGCATACATAAGGAACAACCATCGTTAGACTTTATCTGGTAAGTAGACTTTATCTGCCCTCATCCGGACTTTGTATCAAATTGACACAATTTTCAGAATTGATTGATGAAATTCTTGTTATTTACGATCGATTATTATTTTACATTTCCATTTTTATACGAATTGAAGTTAAATTTATCCATTATACCAGTGTAATAATGTTAAAATAATAAAAAGGATTGTTGTAGTACAAATTGTAATGATTACAATTTTAACTTTTAACGTGTTGTCCAGTTACTATTTAATTTTTTATAAATAGAAGTTTATGAAAATTTACATATAAACCTACATATAATTCGGAACTAAGTCATCTATTTACAAGAAATACAAATGAATTAAGAAGTTTCAATGAAGTTTACACATTAATGTTATTTTTAAATATACCTTTGACATAGTCTCTGAAGATGCTATAAATAGCGAAACTAGTCAGACTATAAATTTGAATAATAAAACCAGTTAATGTACTACAAGAATGCTTTTTATTATTTTAACATTTCCATTTTTGCCGTAATTCTTATCTAGATGGTGGAAAAACAAAGAAAAATTCTTAATCCGTACGTTATGTGTCAGATTGATACAGAATCGAGTAACATATTTGCACATCCCAATTTTGATCTTGCAAGCAGATGATATTGTAAAGAAACACGTGTAATATTTGTGCTTTGTTGACACAAAGAAATCAACAGTTGTCTCCGCGTTTTTGATAATTAGGTTCAACAGTTAAAACAGTTACTGTTGATGAGCAATTGCTTTCCATTTTACGGGTTTTAGCTGATTTTGAGACATACATAATTATACACATAAGCATATAATTGGTAGTGATACAAATATTGCTCTTAAAATCAATCAAGGTGAACATGTTTTTCTTGATACGTGTGAAGGTTAGGGTAATATGGTACATTTTTTCACATCATCTAGTCCTTAATTCCACTTTTTGGCCTTCTTCTTGGCTTTTTTGGACTTTTTACCCACTTTTTGAACTTCTGACATCAAGATGTTGCCTTTTGACAACAATATTTTGAATTTTGGAATCAAAATTAAATTTAATATTTACTTCTGCAACCAGTATTTAATCTTTAATTAACAGTTTTTACTGCTTACGTCAAAATATTGCATTATGTCCAATGCAAAACAAGCCAAACTTAAAGGATAGACAGTATCTTGTTTTTTTTTTCGATGAAAATGTTTTCTGCTATCATTTCTATAAACAGTAACAAGGCTTTTGGCAGCATTTCAACTCTTCCAGCGGCAATATGAAGTTTTGAAAAAACATTTCAAGTTTCCTACAAACAGTATCAAGTATCTAGAAACAGTAACGAGTCTTCTGGAAGTATTTCAAGTCTTCTGAAAGTATCTCAAGTTTTCTAGAAGCCGTATCAAGTCTTGTGGAAACATTTCAAAGCTTTTGGCAGTAAAATTAATTCTTCTAGAGGCAATATTGAATCTTTATTTTAAGTCTTGGGACAATGTCAAATCACCTAGGAGCAGTATTAAGTCTTCCAGGAGCAATATCATGTCTTCTTGAAGCATTTTAGGTTTTTGAAAGCATTTCAGACAGTATTATGTCATCCAGAGGCAGTATTGAGTCTTCTGGAAGCATTTTAAGTCTTATAGAAGCATTTTAGGTCTTCTGGATGAATTTCAAGTGTTTTGGCAGTTACAGGTCATCTAGAAGCAGTATCAAATTTTCTGGAAGTAGATCAAGTGTTCTAGAAGGGGTATCAAATCTTCTGTAAGCATTGTAAGTCTTCTGGAAACAATTTAAGGCTTCTGAAAATAATATCAAGCCTTACAGAAGCAGTTTAAGCTTTCTGGAAGCATTTCAAGTAATTAGGAAACACTATTAAGTCTTTCAATGGCAGTATCGAGTCATCTTGAAGCTATTTAAGCCTTCTGAAAACATTTCCAATTTTCTCGAAATAATATCAATTCTTTTAGAAGTATTTCAAGTCTACTGGAAGCAGTGTCACGTTTCCTAGAAGCAGCGCCAAGTCTTTCATTGCCAGTATCATGTCTTCTCTAGCTGTTCGAGCCTTTTAGAAACAGTTCAAGCCATCTAGAAACGATTTATGCCTTTTGAAAGGGTTTAAAGTTTTTTGGAAGCAGTAGAAGGTCGTCCAGAGTCGATATCATGTCGTTTGGAAGCATGTCAAGGAGTCTAGAAGCGTTGTCAAATCTTCTAGTAGTCTTCAGTAAATAGACGGTGACAAGTTACACTGTTCTGCAATATGCCCGACATTTCTACATACAATTTTACTTTATTTACCCAATTGAATACCAATTACAACAATACAAAAAAGAGTTTTCGTAGAACTCTATTTTTGTATTATTTTTAACTCTAAAAAAGAGTTTTCGTAGAACTCTATTTTTGTATTATTTTTAACTCTAAAAAAGAGTTTTCGTAGAACTCGAGAACTTTTGGTTCTCGAGTTACAACTTATGTTTATAACCAACAGTGTCAATCTTGATATTTTGATATTTCCTCCTACATATATAAGAAACTACCATCGTTAGATTTATCTGATAATGCAAAATATATTTTGGGATAATTATAAATAATTTTTGTTAATGATATTTATTTCTATCTATTTTAGTTATCGAGTTTCAACCTATGTTTATAACCAAAATTGTCGATTTTGCCAGTTTGATAGTTCCTGCTACATACATAAGGAATTATCATCGTTAGACTTCATCTGGTAATGGAATATGTAGTTTGGAATAATTATGAATAATTTTGACAATAACATTTATTTATGTCTATTTTGGTTCTCCAGTTACAACCTATGTTTATAACCAAAATTTTCGATCTTTTAATATTTTTAATATTTCCTGCTACATATATAAAGAACTGTCATCGTTAGATTTTATCTGGTAATGTAATATGTTGTTTGAGATAATTATGTATAATGTTGGCAATGACATTTATTTTTATCTATTTTGGTTCTCGAGTTACAACTTATGTTTATAACCAACAGTGTCAATCTTGATATTTTGATATTTCCTTCTACATATATAAGGAACTACCATTGTTAGATTTTATCTGGTAATGCAAAATATATTTTGGGATAATTATAAATAATATTTGTTAACGACATTTATTTCTATCTATTTTAGTTCTCGAGATTCAACCTATGTTTATAACCAAAATTGTCGATTTTGCCTGCTACATACATAAGGAATTATCATCGTTAGACTTCATCTGGTAATGGAATATGTAGTTTGGAATAATTATGAATAATTTTGACAATGACATTTATTTATGTCTATTTTGGTTCTCGAGTTACAACCTATGTTTATAACAAAAATTCTCGATTTAGACATTTTGATATTTTCTGCTATATACCTAATGAACTACCATCGTTAGATTTTATCTGATAATGTAATATGCATTTTGGAATAATAATGAATAATTTTAGTAATGACATTTATTGCTATCTAGTTTGGTTCTGATTACAACGCATGTTTATAACTAAAGTTGTCGATTTTGGCATTTTGATATTTCCTGCTAGATACATAAAGAACCGGCATCGTTAGACTTTATCTGGTAATGGATATGTATTTCACTCCATTATTTTACTCATGGTCATTTTTTCAAATCTTTAATTTTTATTGTTTTAATGTTATCAAGATTGGAACGTAATCTTAAACATTTTAATTTTTATCTCAATAATTCTTGACTAAAATAACTATTAATTCTCATGCATCAGTTTAAAGAAGATAGCCATCTTCCATTTAAGCTACAGTTTATTCCTACATCTCCATTATTAAATTATCATTAATATTGCCCTTTGTCCACAAACAAAAACCAACGTATTGCAACATAGGAAGCTGGACAGCCTTTAATATATAAATTTTGATCAACACTGGCTAGCACAGTGATAGCGTAGCCTGATCTACTATTATTTCAAGAAAAATTTACTACAGTCTAGCAGTGAGATCAACTAACACTCGATTTACAACAATTTGGGTGACTCATACGAGTTTAAGGATGCGTCTGACGACGTACTGAAATTTTTTAACTGTAGAGCTATCGCTAGATCTAGTTTTTTTTCAATAAAAATGTGCAACAATCCTATCTTTGATATGTGATAAAGATAATTCGGAAAACACCCCTAATTAATGCATGCACATGAAATAGAATAACTTGGCATAATGAATAATCGATGAGTGCCAACACTTACATTATGATATAGGAATGTGTTAGTTAGAGGACTTACAAATATTTTGGTTGTTATATTCAAAAACCGTTCTAACGAACTCCGTTATATGCAGATTTTCTTGTATTATTATAATTAGCAATAATAAATTATTGTAAGAAAAACAATGTGACGCAATGCAGTTCTATAAGTTATCGTTAATATCTGAAAATTCTTTGAAACGACCGTATAGTGGCCCCCTGCATAATTTCGTCCCGTTTTATCTCGTTTTGCGGGGCTGAGCGCCCGCGCACATGAAATAAAACATGCAGGACCCATATCTCATATCGCGGCCATTATTTCACTGGGCGCAACGGAGCAAAATACATTTTGCATCTATTATCCGAAAAAAGAGATCGCGTCCGAGGCTTGTGATGGACCCTGGCGGGTGCGGCGCGGGGGGAGAAACCCCGAGTTTTCTCCTTACATAGAAAGAGAGAAAAAGAGGGAACAACACTATCTCTTCAATGTCCCCTCGCGGCGGCCTCCTCCTAAACTAACTACCCCGTGCTCGCCCCAAGATTATTATAAGAAACGCCGGAGCTAAATGGGCGTCCGCCCGGTTGGGGCCCTTTAACCAAAAGTCGTCGTCTCCGTCTAACATTAGTTTGTATGGTATAAATGGGTCTCGCTCGCGAACGCGATTTTATACGACCCCTGAATTGGGGAAAGGGGCGGATTGCTAAAAACCTTTTTTCGTCTTTCATACAAAATTCAGGCCATTTCTCCCGATTATTACCCCCTCTGCGTGTGGGGCGCAGTTTAAACACACGCTTCTCACTAACGAATTCTGTGAGGCCACCACACGTGTACGAACCCTATTTTCTAAGAACTCTGACTCAAAATGATTCATTTAGTAATTAAATTTAAATTTCTCAATAATTTCATTCTCATTTTTAATTAATCATCGAATTTTATCAAGATATTTTTTTTAATTTTGCGTTATATTAAACATCTCACTTTACATATTCAAATCGATTCCTTTGCATCCCCACACTTACGATTAATTCTCACATGCATGCGCAGGAATCCTCTTCCTCCCCCTATTCCATTCTCCCCATCCTTTTCTCAAATACGAACGAGTAGCAGGTACTCCTGAATAAATCGATCCATTAAAATCTCTAAATTATCTCTCCACCTCTCTGTTTGCCCTTTGCACCACCCCTTAAATATAGGGCTTGTATATGGTATAATAAAAAGTTTTCGAAATAAAATTAAAAAACAACGAATCAGAAAAATGAGAAAAAAAAGAATAACAATCCGTTACGTATTATAAAGGTATGTTCGTTCGGGAATAAAGCAATCCGCATACGTGATTTATTCGACCAGATGACGTTATTAATATTACGGTCGGTTTAAACCGCGATATTCGTGACTATAAAGCGGGGCATCGGTCGAAATGCACAATATTACGGTGCCCGAATTTATGTGCCTCTTAATCCGGTGCTTTATTTATTCTTCTTTCAATAAACAGTGTGCACATTTTACTACGATCCTTAATCGAACATCAAAATTAATAGTTATTAACCCAGGTGCGTAAAAAAGTTTCACCCTCGTCATCAAATTGCTTCTTTTTGCTTTCGATTCTGTCCCATTTTTCCTATATTTTCACTACGGTATACAGTTTTCAATTTGAAAAATTGAGAGTATTCGAATACGACGGTTTGGCTACCTGAAACATCAATGCCCCCCTAAATGCCACGTGTGTCGGGGCGTATATATTTGTATGTAAATACGTTTAGGCCGGGGACACAGGTGTGATATATGTCGGCCACAAGATATAGGGTCGGTTTTATGCGATAGCATTAGAGACGGTGACGATATTAGCCCAGCGACGAGAATGTTGGCACGTATGGGCCAACGCTGCACCAATACCACTTAACGGTATTACTCTCCACAAGAACAAAATAGAGAAGCTAAAAAATACTTGGTATACTATAAAGGCAATGATGACACAAATTTAAATAATACTAAGGAGATGTTTTAAATTATTTAGTTACAATTATAATTATCAGAGGATCCTCAATAGGTCCTACCAAGATCAGCACTTAGCGAGATTACTTTTGGAATCCAAAGACATCTAGTATAATTATAAATAAGCTCCGTATGTTTATGCAACAATAATAAGCAACATAAGTTTATTATATGTGCTTAACCCTTTTTGCCTGACAGTATTTAAAAGTACCACATTATTTAAACAAGTCATATTTAGACACCCAGCTTTAAAATACTGCGTGGCCTAACTGTCCTGAAAAGTTTTTATTATTTGCTTATAAAAAAATTATTCAACATTTTTATTGTGGTTTTCGTGCATTTCAACAAAAGGTAAATAACTATTAGTATTTGATCTATAACAACAAATATTTTACGTGTGTGATGGATGATTCTTTCTAAAAATAAGCAACAATTTTACAAATATACGAGTGTTTTTATGTATGGAAATGGTCGGTTATCTTCTAAAGTGAGATAGCTAGCGAAAAATTTGAAGATACGGAAGTTTTAATGTTTTTTTAAATCTATTATAATAAAGACAAATTAAGTATACATAGTATGTCAAAAAATCAGGACGAAATAAGGTAGCCTTTTCTTTAATGAATCACCCTGTATGTTATTCCATATTTCAGTTCATCTCGGAAATGCATACAACATTCATACAGCACATCATAAATTTAAACTTAACCGTTTTCGAAATATCGAACTTTCAAAACTAATAAATAATAATAATAATAAACAAATCTTTTTTGTCAATAAAGTGAAAAACAAATATAAAGGGGAAAAAAGTACATTGTTATAATTATCAGTGAAATAACTAATAATAATAAAAAAAATTATAATTACTTATAGTTACTTATAAATTCAATTTTCAATTTTGACAAAAGGAACGATTTATCACCAAAGACGATATCCTTCAAAACTACTCTCTCATACATTCTATTTTTTTTTTGTATGGCATTGAAATTTTATGAAAATAATAGTTATACCAATTTCTAGTTTTAATAAACAACAAACTACAATGTTATACATTTTAACTATTCATAAGTTGCTCAAAGTGTTAACCATTCTCCTGGCAGCAATGAATTCACTGAACAATATTGTGTAGAGAATCTAAAAGAATATTGGGAGGAATACAGAAAATTAATTTTATACGGATGGAATTTCTCCAGATTATATATTTTTTTGAATAGTCTCGGCTCATGTTATGATTTAAAGCCCGCTATTATGTCGTATTCATTGGATAATCCACCACATCTAACATGGCATTCACAGCATTTTCTTCGCCATTTCCACACGCTTGTCTTCCATTTTTTGGTAGATCTTCTTAGACACCTCAACTTTCATGAAAATGGTGTAATATTTTTGAAATAGTTAATTTAAAAAGACATACCCGACCTGGGAGTTATTAAAATTTCAGTACGGTCGGTTTCTCACGTTGTTGTGCACATAGCAACTTTCAAAAGTAACTTGATTAACTATAAATTTAATGTGTTGAATCATTTTTGTACAATTTATAGCAAAGTGATTTTCAGAGTTCGATATCTCGAAAACGGATAACTTGAAATTTATGATGTGCTGCATGAATGTTATCTAGAATTTCGAGATTAATTGAAATATAAAATAATATATAGGTGTTCTATTTAAGAAAAAGCAATCTACTTTCGTCCTGACATTTTGATGAACCCTGCATACTTAATGTATCTTTATTATAATGTATCTTAAAAAACCTTAAATATTTTGTATCTTATAATTTTTTGCTAGCTGTCTTACTTTAGGAGATAACTGACCGTTTCCATACATATCAGCGATCCTGTATATTGGACTCGGGAGTAACCTTACCTTTGATTTTATTTCGTATCACTATTTTTAGATTGTAACTTTTACCTTGATAAAAATGACTCGAAGAAAAAATAAGACTGTTACTGATGAAGCACTTCTTGAAGAAACAAATAAAGCGCTCCATGAGTTGGAAAACACGATTGCTGATAACAACCCAGAATTTGATGAAGAAGATACCAATGAAACTGATCAGATATATAAATGAAATACCATTTAAAGAAGACCTTCTTGACATTCCTCAGGCCTGTTGTTGAAACTGTCGTTTATCAGTTATCTTAATATGCTACTCTAAGGAACAGAATTCTTGATCTTACTGAAGAAGAGTTTTATGCATTTATTGGTATAAATCAGTTTATGGGCTACCATAAGCTACATCTAGTAATAATCTAGGAATTCTTTTGATCACAAACAGTAAGCTTCGGGATAGATTTGATAATATTTCGTCAAACTTTCTTTGTAACGGTAACCACAATCTGACTCCTACTAATATCATTAAATTATTCAAACTTCTACCTTTTATTCTAAAACTAAATGTAATCTTTAAGATGTACGAGAGAATTATCCGTAAATGAATCAATGACATCATTCAAAGGTCGATCATCGATCAAGCAGCACCATCCTATGAAATCCATCAAGAGGGGTTATAAGATATGGGCACTTGCTGACCAGGAAGGTTATATTTTGCAATTTGGTGTGTATCAAGAGAAAATGGACAATACAGATGAAGAATGGAAGAACTATAAATTAGGAGAAAGTTGTATTACCTATGACTAAAACGAAATGGGGCAGGAAAGAGTGATCTATTTCGACAACTTTTTATTCTGTACCTCTTGTAGAGAAAGAAAAAGCAGAAAATACTTTCGTACGTATAACTATAAGACCAAATAAAAAATTTAAATAAAAATCTTTAGTACCTGATAAACAAATGATTCAAAATAATTATGATTTCAGGTGGAGTGTTCAAAGTGTTTATTTGGTTCAAGAGTTCATTTTATTTAAAATTTTCACGGTAATACCGAAAATCACGTTTCAAGAACGCAAAAAGATTCTTCAGGAAAGTTTTTTTGTCTACCATTGTAAAGGATTACATTAAATATATGGACAGAGTTGTTCATGCCGATAGACTTAGATTGTGTTAGACAGTGGCAAGACGAACTAAAAATTATTATTTTGCTGGAATTTCGGCGAAATGTTGCACTTGGACTACTAATGCATAAAACGAAAAGTGGCAAGAATTCGAAGAAAAGTACACGTAATGAAAGAATGTTCACGGTAACGAAGAAAAGCCGAATATTCTGTACTACTTGATATTCGTTTCTCAAATGTAGGGTCATACAGGGTGAAATACGTCAAGGAAAGAGGAAAATTCGAGCCATGCAGCTTCGAATATATTCAATCTAAACCTCATTCAAAATGTAGCTTATACAACGTTTTTTATGTTGTAATGAAAATAATATATATATAGCAAAATATCTTCTATAAAATTCCATTTGAATAGGAAAGAAATTTAATAGGTATATAATTACTTAGTTAATAATAATATTATGAAGTCAACATGCCATGCAAAATTATTGTTTTTCTAGTTTCTTATACGTCGGCTATACATATATAGTAATGGGAATACTATGTCGTAAAAACAAAAAAAAAAGATAGTATACAAGGTATTTGAAGTTCTGCTGTTTTATCATTGAAACGTCATCAAAACTGAGCAAACAATTCTTAATTTGTCCAAAATTATCACCATAAAATATAGCAGCAACAACATACGTGCCCATCAGTTGATTGAAGTAATTTCTTAGTTTATTTACTGCTGAATATTCGAAACGTACTAATAAAGCCAATCTGTTCCACGCATGCTTGAAATATGAAAAGAATAGAATAAGTGTTATTGTAACTACGTGTAATAACACCGAGGTATATTGATGACCAAACTTATATACAATAAAAAAAGCATAATATACAAAATATGCAAAAGCATATAAATCGTATCTCTAATTATAAGTAATTGATAACCATTAATTATTATAAACTTAAAGAAAATCTAATAATTAAGAACTATAATTCAAGTTTATAGTTTGTTTGAATTGATACCTTTACCTCAAGAACTAACGTTATGAGTGAAAGGAAAGTCAATCAAAAGATATAAGAACTCTGAAACATATTTAAGTTCAGATGACATAATTACAACTATAAAATCTGCAATACAGCTGCCCAGGAAAGTCTGCATAATGAAGTAATACATAATATTAACTATCACAATGTCATATTTAACCAGACCGTCTTCTTGATTGGTTTTTACCTGAATCGACACTTAAAGATTACTTTTGGAATACAAAGACATCTAGAACAATTAAAAGCAATGGAATTAACTTCATTAATAACATATAATTATTATCAACCTAAGGAAAATCTAATATGTTTTAGATTATCGCATTCTTTTAATTGATATATCTCAAAAAAAAATGTTATAGGTGAAAGGATAGCCAAAAAACACATATGAAGTCTTTGAAACATGAATCTGAAATACAACTGTCCAGAAACCATATTTGCTTTCAACCATATTTGATTAATAATTACCGAGAATTTTCAATTATGAGTGAGAGTTTAACCTGAAGTATGTTACACAACAAATAGAAATTATCGAACGTAGAGATAAAATTAAACATATAAAGAAAAAACTGACTACATGAATATGAAATGATATTATTATTACGACAACTCTACTTGAAATCATGTGCTTCAGCTTTGTCCAATTCTTGGCAGCCTGGCTGAGAGAGTGTTCTTGAACAATTTAAATTAGAAAAAATGGAATCTCAACAATTTGAAATAAATGTTAAATTATTAGACTCAGCAAAAATTAACAAATTGAAGTGGACCAAACAAAAGAAATATATATATATATATTTTATTTGTTATTTAAGTAGTAACGACAGGAAGGAAACTAGAGCATGAATAATTTGGGATAAAGCAAAAAATAGGGGTAAAGGTCAAAAAACTTAGAAAGAAAACATAAATAAAATAGAAACTTGAAGCTAAAAAAGTAGAGGAAAATATCATAAGAACAACAGAAGGATTGATTGCCGGATTTAGATTGATTAATTTCTAGATAAACTTGTTTGATTAATTGTAAGATTTTCTTAATTGATGATAAAGTTGAGGTGAGAAGAAAAAATTATTGCATTGCCAACAGGTGTATTTCAAGCGAAAATTAAGAAAAGAGGGCCGAAAAGAAATAAAATTAGATACTGAAAGAATTTATGCAACTTTTAACATAACTTGTTTGAGAAATGAAAATAAAAGAATACAAGAACATCAATAATATGGAACATAGTAAAAAACAGTAATAACAAGAAAACAGAGAAATGCAGAAAAGGCAGAAGAAACGTAGACACAAAACGAAAATAAGACAGAATCTAGAAGCCAAAAAGGGGACTGGTGGAAAATATATCTTAAGGACACCTGAATTATTGATTGTCAGATTCAATTAAATTAAGTTCCAGATGAAGTCTTTTTGATTGAAATTTTTATGTTCGAGAATAAAGCTGAGGTGATACAGAAAAAATAATGCCAACACGTGTACTTTAAATAAATTTGCTTTTGTGCTCAGCAAAAATTAATAACAGAGAACGGAAAAAATAAAAACATTTAGACACTGAAGGAATGTATGCAATTTTGAGTGTAATTTCTCGTTTGAGATGTAATGATAAAAAGACAAATAATAGCCTTTCTATCAAGATCATCAATTATATGCAACATAGCAAAAAAATAATAAAAATTAGAAAATTGAGGAAAGCAGAAAATGCAAAAGGAACTTGAAAATAAAGCAGAATCTTGAAGACAAAAAGGTGTGTAGGATTCAATTTTATTAAATTCTAGATGAATTTCTTTAGTTGAGATTTTTCTTAATTTGAGTATAAGGACAGAAAAAAATAGTGTTAATAAGTATACTTGGAATAAAAGTACTGTTAGGCTCAGCAAAAATTGACAAAACACTACAAATAATATAAAAAGAATTAGACACTGAAAAAGTTTGTGGAATTAAAACTGAGTAAATCGAAAATAAGCCAGAAACTTGATTCCAAAAAGGTGGAGGAGAATATATCCTAAGGACATCTGAAAGATTGATTGCTGGATTAATTTCTAGATGAACTTATTTTTGATTGAGTATTTTTGTTAGAGGATAAAGCTGAGGTGGGATACGAAGGAGAGATTAAACTGTTTCCGTACGAACCTGTCAACCAAATCTGGTTTAATTAAAATGTGTTATGGCTGATGATGAAGTTCGTTTAAAAATGTACCGTTATCTAATTTTCCTTTTTACGTTGTACTGTTAAATCTAGCACTAACACTAATTATTTTGTGTGATGGGTTTAAAACGTATCACCAGTCTTCAATGAACTTCAACCTCTATAACAAAAGACAACCTCAACCTTACGCTTACAGCTGCTTTTAATCAGATCAACGTTCCTATAATTTCACATAAATGTATCTGTTTTAATAAATACCATTGTATCATTTACATCATTAGGGCTCTACTATTAAGATTGTAAATGGTGGTAAAAAACTTAAATAAAAATTAAATAAGAAAATAAGAACTTATAATAAGTGACATAAACTTATCACTAGTTTTAATTGTACCAATGACAAAAAGAATAAAAATCTATTTAATTTTATGGATGTTGAGTAGTACAAGCAACTACAATTAAGTAATATATTCTTTCAAACCTTAATTTAATAAACCTTAAACAGTCAGTGTCCGTTCGTCAATAACGCATAACTGGAGAAAATAACCATTATCATACTTACATGTACACATGTAGAGAGTTACGTGGTATAAGTGATCTAACCTTGCAGACATGGACATCAAATTCCAAAGTCGCGCAACTTGATATGAATAAGAATGACAAAACTTAGTAGATCGGTGATTTGGTATTGTCATTGCAAATCGATTTCGTAAATTTATGTATGTCCGTGCGAAACGTTACTTTATGCAAAATATAAGGAGGTTTACCGATATGAATAATTTTGTAAATTTGATGTAAGTAATGTATAAGAAATCCCGTGTGCCATGTTTAGCTAACCACTTGATAAGAAGAATGGTGAGATGTGTTTAAAGTTTTCAACGAATTGCACCCTTCATATAGATTTATAAAATAGACATGGACTACAATGATTAAATAAAACTATACTATTACACAGTAAACGCTTGAACCTAACTGAAAAAATCGTTCGTTTTGAGTAAAGGTGATTTAACGCACTATAAGAGCGACCACACAAACCTTTTACATGAATCACCGTTTCATAATCATGATCTCATATGCTTGTTAACTACATACGAATTATCTCCTGACTAAATCTTAGATTGCCCTATTTTAGTATCACGACATGTCTCAGTTTCTAATAATAATCAAAATAATTAATAATCTAAAGTTGTGAATCTTCTAAAGATGTTGTGTTGTAAAAACTGAAACTGATGGTCTTTAATAAAAAGGTTTTCGCCATTAAACAAAAATATTAATACTCATAAATCTAAATTTTTTCGAAACAACTTTTATAAAACTCATCCAAATCTAACTCCCCAAAAACCGTTTTCCCAATAAACAAGAATAATAGTACCCTTTATGATGCTATAATGAAAATTTCCATTCTAATTAGACTACCAAAGAATTATTTTTTCTCTCCTTTTCGCCTTTTAGGAAAAAGAAGTAAAAGCGAAAGCACCCCCATAATAGCGTCGTCGTCTACGGGGGGTAGAGAGACGTTGAAACGAATGGGGAGCTCCAAAAAGATGAGAAGAGGAAAGGGGGGTTTTTCTCGCTCTCTCTCAAGGAGGAACGTTCTACTTTGGCGGCGTTGGGGATTCAAAGAAAAGCTGCTTGTATAGCATCAATTGATATTCACCACTCCATCTCTTCAAATTCGATTCGAGAACGCACACGCGCTCTCCGTCGTCTTCTATACCATCACGAAAATGAGATGCAGGGGAAAAATCATCAAAGGCAACAAAGCCTAATAATACGAGACCGGATATTAGATGAGAGACGCAAGGATACCGAGATGATTTCATATTTGTAAAAAAAAATCATTCAATTCAAGATATTTAAGAATTAATATTATAAACGATTTGGTTTTAAGAAAACTAAATTGGTTGTAATTTAAGTTGTTGAAATGATAATTTATGTATCTATAAATACAGTTGAAAACGACATTTGTATGGATGTTTTTATGGTTTGGTAATTTCGGTGCTGATTTGAATATTGAGGTTCGAACAACTGGGTTGGGACTAATTTGTGCTAATTAAATTACGAAAATGGAGAAGTCTGTAAGTAATAATTTCCGGAACGCATAAGTTGTCTTGGTTATAAATAGCTTTTCGTCAGCTGGTAAATTATGCAAATTTGTTAAAGGTGACATAGTGGTTCTACAATTTTGAAATGCTAATAATGTCGACTTAATCTTAATCGTTAGAATATGTAATCAATTTTTGTATACAAACTTTTTTCGATTTAATCTAGCAAAGTAGGCGATTTGATTGTCGTAAATAACCCTTAATTAGATGATAATTAATACAATATACTCTGTAGAAATCGAACACATAGAATTCCTCCTCCATACTAAAATCCCATTCCCTATTTATTCCCTTTCCCCCATTCCACCTAAGATTCACTTCTCTCTCCCAGCATCCTTACAGGACATCGAGCCGCCCGTTGTCCAGAGCCTCCTCGATCCAACCGTTCCCCCCACCACTCCGTGAAATATGGGCGCCCTCCGTTCCCCGCTCTCGACTCGCGCACCACTCATTCATACAACACATACATATTATATGCAATTATAATTCTTAGTGCATGATACAAGGCGCGAGAGGGGCGGTTGACGGCGGTGGGGATGTCGTCGACGGGTGGTGGGAGACGGTGTCCGCCATATTGTATCCGCCCCCGCTCGTTGGCCCCGCCTTATATTTGTCTCACTTCTACTAATGGGTCTAATGTATGCAGGGGCCTCTCGTCGTCGCCGCCGCCGCCACCGGAGCCCGTATGTATATCGCGTCGAAATCCCGCGCCGCGATGCCCCCCGCGGGGGGAATAATTTTAATGGATTCAAGGAAGGGTGGCGGCAGCGGTGGCCAGTGGGGGCGGTAAAGAGAAATTCAGGAGAATATCGGAAGGAGAGGAATTCCGATGAAGCATCCGGGCGCAGGCTTTTTGTTATATTAAATGTCCTTCTTTTGGATGGTCGTTTGGCACTCTTCTATACATACTTCTTGTGTAGTAAGTGAATAACAATTTGCTTGAAAATAAAAAAAAAACTAATTAACTAAATTTTGTTAGGAAATTCTTATAATTTATCGAGTTGACCGGTTTCGAAAAATCCTGTCATCTTCAGATGTCACGATTATACTTTATGAGGAAAATTTTCTTCTTGATGATTTTAAAGGAACTTAGATTACTTTATAATTAAATATTAATAATTTTTTTGGGTATATCAAAATCATTAAATTGTGATTATAATTGTTAATTAAGAATGATTATTATTCAGTAAAAAGGGATTGGTTTTGAAGTGAAGTGGAAAAGTCAAGTTTGGGTTTTAATTCTGTCGCCTGTGTGAGAGTTGATGGGGGTCCACGCGATATCCCCACGTTGTCGTTGTCGTCGTCGTCGTCGTCCTCAGCAGGCGGACGAATATCTATCGGATCGATTGGAGGCACAACATTCCTACGGATCCCGTCCGCTCCAAATGTTAATATATTCTGAAGAGTTTAATTTAGCACATAGCTGTAGGGGGCGGCAGTCCGACCCGGGGCCACGGAACGACGGCGTTCGGTGGTTCGAAGGGGTCCGCGGGGTGTTGGGGGTGGTGAGGGGTGTCCTCCGCGCGCTCTCTCGGCTTCGTCGTCGGCCGCCTCGCGCGCAGCACATACGATATTCCGATCGCGTCCTCTCCGGGCATTGTGGACACAGGAATATATTAAAAGTGGATACGAGACTGTTGACGTTTGCACAGTCAGATTGGTCCGGGCGCGGCCTCCTCCGCAGCCTCCGCGCGCCCAACTTCAAAGATATCGGGCGGAGGGGCCCGGGGCTTCCGAATCGGCCGGACGGGAGGGGCGCGGCCCCCCAAGATCCGCATATAGTTTAGACACCCGGCGGGGCGTCCTCATCTCCTCCGATGCACGAGCCCCTCTCAGACGCTCTCGCGCCCCGATAACTCCTTTTCTCTTAAGGATCGATAGCAATGAGTTCGAAATTTATTCAATTTATTGGAATTACGGGGGACGCCTATGCTGCCGGCCCCAACTCCGCTTCGGCCCTCCAAGACACCGACGCCCTTGGATACCCCCCTTTCCCCAACCCGGTTTCCCATCGAACCCGGCACGCTAACCACCCGCCACCGTCGCCTACTCCGATCTCCGTTTAATATATGGACGCGGTGCTCCAATAAACGACTGTTGCGATGTCAAGTTGGAAGACTTACGTACACATTGCCAAAAAAAAAATTAATTTGTCAAGGATCGTATTAAAAGTATTAGTTCTAGGTCTAGTATTTGTGTAAGTCTTAGTACAAGTACGAGCCTTAATAACAATGAAAATAAAGCTAACACTAGACGGGTTACGTCTTCATGGGTAGAGCTAAACCAGAAAATTGTTTTGGGGAGGGTGTTTTTTCCATCTATTTTTTTACATAATGTAAAGTATGTTATTTTTGAACGTTTTATTAAGATGGATGAAAAATGTTTTTTGTTCTACCGGTTTCGGCCTTGTTTAGGCCAGCATCAGGAACCCTCGAACAGCTACAAATTTTTTTTATTTTTAATATCAAAATATCATTATTTTTAAAAAAATTGTACAATCAAAAAATAAATTTTTTCGATAACTGCTCTTAACCCTCCAGTACACGCGCATTTTTTTTTTTGACGTGAGTGCTCGCACCGGACTGAGAGTCCGGGTTTCTTTGCCAAATAAGAGATTTGTAATAAACACCCTAGATTACTAAAGTTCCGCGGTTCATGATATCTATGTATTCAAACGATTCGAGCCAAAATGGTGATTTGACAGCATGTCAGTGACCAGGTGTACGAATAGGGAGTTTATGTGTGAACTTCACCTTTCGTTTCTTCGGTGGCTGATACTGCTTAAAACAAACTTGATAAGCTACCAGGAGCCTTGAACTGCTTTCAAAAATGTTGATACTACCTCTGGAAGACTTGATAATGCTTCTAGAAGCCTTAACATAGCTTTCAGAAGGCTCGAACTGCTTCCACAAGATTTTATGCTGCAGCTGAAAGACTTGATACTATTTCTAGAAGATTTTAAGTGATTCCAAAAGATTTGATACCGTTTGTAAAACTACTGGCAAAAAAATGTTTGAAAATGCAAAGTCTTAAAGAAGACATTTTTATTGCAAAAGGCACGAAATTGTTAATACAATCTGATTTTGCTTCCAAAATACCAAATACTGCTAGGATACAAAATGTTCATTTCAAAAGTCAAAAAATTTCAATTATAGACCAAATATTGCTTGTGAAGGTGTAAGCACTGTTGATATAAGGCATTTCTATTGCAAATTAACCATAGGCGCCAGATACATGGACGTTTTTCATGTCACTTTTGTTTTGAGAACAGTCATTCGTCGTTTGAATCTTTTCCCAATTCAGTTTTTTCACTATCCAGCACCCATACTTATTTTCAAAAACCGGCGCTTATGAAGCTACGAAGATTGTGTTAGATGTACCACTGACGATCTAAAGATAAATCAGTTAGCTGCAGAATTCTTCGAATCCTCTATTTGGGCATCGTAAATCGCTCTTAGCACTAGCTCATCTGCCGTTTCATTGGCAGCACTTCCAGAGTGACCTTAGTGTAGTTAAAACGACGAACCGTTTGAGCTATCTGTATTTCCACATAAATTTTGATAATCCTCTACTTGATTTCGAGCTTTGTGGAGATGAGTTACTCAGCTTGTGTTCTCATTTAATCCCAAGATTATTCCTCACTTGCGCAATCAGTAATAAAATGTCCAATATAATTATATTTACAAACTCACTTCTACAGTATTATATATTTAGAAATCTGAAACTAGCAACTAACGCCATTAACAACGACAACATTCTGATCTGAAGTAATACTTTGACGCCCTTCAACATCGGCAAATACAGAAGAAAGGGATTAACTAACTAGAAACTGACGAAATGATCTATTTACCTTTATTAGCTGTTTCCACCAAAACTTATTTTCGAAAGTAAGTCCTTTTTTCGTAGACAAGAACGGATATATTAAAAAAAAAATGTTAACTTGAATGGTTGCGGTCCGCCGAACCAGCGGTTGCAAATTGCTAAAAGACTCTGTAAGTCGATAGTTAAACTTGCAGGAAAAGATTTTATTAATCATAAAATCGTGGCTAAGAGAAAATACTGGGAATTATTTGACAGCAGACTTGCAGGAAAAAAACTTTATGACTAAAGTGGCTAAGAAAAAATACAGGAAATTATTTTCAGGAATCTGAGATGACCGCTAGGAGGTGTAAATACCATCTTTAATGCCTTGAAATCTTAACAATTAAACAATTAGTCATCTTAGGAATGGTATCTCAATTTTAAGATACTTGTACATTTCAGTTTCAGTCTAGTCCCAGTATATTCCGGGTTCATGCCGGGATTTCATGAAAGAAGATTTATGGTTTAGAAGTTTGGGAGCATTAAGAAAGATTTGCAATGAAAATACGATTGGCACCAAGTAAATTAATTTTCTGGAAGCATTTCAAGCCTTATAGACGCAATGTTAAGTATTCTGACAGCAATATCAAATCTTTTGTTAGCATTCCAAATGTTTTGGAAGCAATTTAGATCTTCTAGAAGCAATATTAAGCCTACCTGAGCCAATATCGAGACTTTTGTAACCATTTTAAATCTTCTAGAAGTAGTATCAAGTCTTCTGGAATCTTCTCGAGTCTTCTGAAAGCATTTCAAATCTTCCAGAAACAGTATAAAGTCTTACAAGGACTATATCTAATCTTTTGGAAGCATTTTGAAATATCTAGAAGCAGTATCATGTCTTAATTATTAAAATCTTCTAGAAGCAGTATCAAGTCTTTTGGAAACTTCTCAAGTCTTCTGAAAGCAGTATAAAGTCTTACAGGGACAGTATCAAGCCTTTAGGAAGCATTTTAAAACGTCTAGAAGCAGTATCAAGTCTTCTGGAATCTTCTCGAGTCTTCTGAAAGCATTTCAAATCTTCCAGAAATAGTATAAAGTCTTACAGGGGATATATCTAATCTTTTGAAAGCATTTTAAAATATCTAGAAGCGGTATCGATTCTTAATTATTAAAATTTTCTAGAAGCAGTATCAAGTCTTTTGGAAACTTCTCAAGTCTTCTGAAAGCATTTGAAATCGTCTAGAAGCAGTATAAAGTCTTATAGGGGCAGTATCAAAGCTTTAGGAGGCATTTTAAAACATCTAGAAGCAGTATCAAGTCTTCTGGAAGTAGTATCCAGTCATTTGGAAGCACTTCAAGTAATTTTGAAGTATTTCAAGTCTTCTAAAAGTAAGTATAAGGTCTTCTGGAAACATTGTAAGTCGTCTGGAAGTATTGTAAGTCATCTGGAAGTAGTATTCTGGAAACCATATCAAGTTTCTTAGATACAATATCAAGTCTTCTGGAAGCATCTTCAGTCTTCTAACAGCGACATAAAGTACTTTGGAAGCATTGTGGGTCGTCTGGACACACTTCAAGTCCTCTAGATGCCATATCAAGGCTTCTAAAAGCGTTGTAAGTCATCTGTAAGCATTGTAAGTCGTCTGGATGCATTGTAAGACATCTGTAAATTCATCATTTTAAGTCTTCTAGAAATATCAGTCTAGAAATTCAAGTCTTTTGAAAGCAATATAAAGTTTTCTTAAAACAGTATCAAATCATCTAGAGGTAACAACATCAAGTCTTCTGGAAACATTTTAAGTTTTCTAGATGCTATATCAAGTTATCTGAAAGCATTGTAAGTCGTCTGGAAGTATTTTAAATCCTCTAGAAGCAGTAACAGTCTTCTGGAAGCCGCGGTACTTTATAAATCTAGGGACTTTAATTTGTATTCTTTTTAAGACAATAATTTTAGAAAATTTTTTATTATCATAAAATTTGCGATAGGCAAATAAATGCCCGCGTTGAATACGCTGCACACTTTTCGGGGCATTTATGTTCTACAGCTTTCATTATCTTCTTCGTTTCTTCTAATCAGATAAGAAGCCGTTTTGAACGGAAAAGAACATCTTACCGTCTGCAAAATTTTTTGAAAAGCATCATATTCGTATTTTACTGTGTTGTACACTAAGAAATTTTTGACACTAAAATGACATAACTATGTCGGTAAAAAAGTTGCCTTTTCTGTTAAACAATAGAGGGTGCAGAACCCGGAGTGAGAGTCCGGTGCGTGTATCGAAAGGTTAAAAATTCAGTTTTGCGTAGTACTCAGCGACTGTCAAAACGATACGTTTTTGTTCACAGGACGTAAAAGACTTTTACGTCCACCGCGAAAATTAAAGAATTTGGTACTATTAATGGTTGATTTATTGTTATGGACAAATTGCAAACACATCATAACTAACAATTAATTCTATTATCATTTCATTTCCTGTTAAAATGCAAATTTATAATAGTAAATTTGTGACAATCTGACGTTCAGAAATAAATGGTGTATTGACAACTCATTGACCCAATTCCATATGTCATTAATTAATTTGGTTATTTTATTAATTTTTAATGTTTAAAACACGCAGTTTTCGAAAAAATCTTGTTTGATACACGATAGCGAAATTCTTTTGCATTCTCGAACGATTTTTCGAGAATGCAAAAGAATTTCTTCGAAACTTCGTTCTCGAATGCAAAAGTATCATTTCGCTATCTTGAATCAAAATAACTATATAAAAACATATATTGGTAACCATGGCATCCAACAAGTTGCAACCTCTAGCTGTTACCGTGGCTTGAGGTTCTAGTACATGTTGGAGTTTTTTAGGAGGAGTTTATGGATTTTTCAGGTACTCTGTAGAGAGTTCATTTAGGCATAGGATATGTGGATGATTGTATTTGAATTTCCTTATTTCGTGCTTCTAAAAGATTACTTTTATTTATTACCTATTTCGTCAAATTGGCGTTCTGTGTTAAAAATGATGTGTCGTCCAAAATTTGATCATTATTGTGCCTTGTGTTTCTTAATGCGGGTCTTCAAGGATCTACTCGTCTCACCTATATAGGTGGTTCTACACGTTCCACATTCCAATTTCTAGACCCCATTATTCTCCATTTTATCAATTTTATCTTTATGGTTAATTAATTTTTTTTTCTAATGTGTTGTTGCGTTTCGATATAATGGTTATGTTGTGTTTCTTAATGATCTGTTTAACTTTGTTATGTATGTTACCTTTCTATTCCGTTATTCTTTAAGTTCTTTCTCGATAAATTGTGTGTTGTATCCGTTGTTTTGGCAAATTTGTTTAGTGTTGAAAGCACGGTTTATGTATGCGTTAAATGCTGCCATTTTGTGTGCATAATCAAGAAATGAGTCTAGGAATTACAATATCTGTCTGTGGAGGTTTTCTGAAAATACTATAATGAAGGCGGAAGTCTATTCTTGAAATCGTTATGTCTAGGAAATTGATGTGGTTATTCTGTTCTATTTCAACTGTAAATGTTATGTTTGCATATAAGGAATATGTTTGAACATATCTCAGCCATGTTATGATGTTATGTCTATGTGGGTTGTTGTTGCTCATTATATATTCATTTTCAAGTTTATCCAGAAATATATCCGCAAGTAGTCCACTAGGTGGTGAACCCATTGGAAGGCCTTTGTTATAAGTCTAAATTTTGTTGTATGCAAATCTTGAATATCTTATATATATTTCTGCTGTCGGTTCCATTATTTAATTTTTGTTTTAGTATGTTGTTCGATATTAGTAAAGTGTTATCAGTTGGGATGCTTGTGTATAGGTTCATGATGTCAAATGAAATCATCTTATAGTTGTTTGGTAGATTAATGTTGGCCGGTTTGTTAATTAGTACATCCCTGTTTTTATAGTGTGTTTTGCTTCGAATCCTGTTATGTCTTTGAATATGTTGACCAAGAATTTAGCTGTTTTGTAGGTGGTCGATGATGAGTCGTTAGATGAAGTGATTGGGCGAATTTGTATGTTCTGTTTTTATAATTTTGGTGGTGCATATTATCTTGGTGTTTTAGGATTCATCGGTATTAGAGATCGTAAAGTTCTGTTTAGTTTGTCTGGAAATGTTTCTCTGGAATTTATTATTATCTTGTTAGCTATCTTGTTGAAAGCGGCTGTTGGATATTTTAAAATAGTTGTAAAGCCGTTTTCTTTTAGGAAATCTTGTGTTTTCTTTATGTATTCTTTATTCATTATGATGACACCTGCGACTTTATCTGCTTTAATGATTGTTAAATTGGTTTGTTTGATTTTATGTTTTATGTTGTTTAACTTTACTGAAAATGCGTTGCTTACATTTTGCAGCCAGCACGGGAAATATTGTAACATAACACGACAAATTATTGGTATCTATTTAAACCTATGTGAAAGTTGTACTCTGAAGAAGAAAGCAGAAACAAGAGTTGTCGTGAAATCAACCTACTAATTAAACAATTACTACTTATGACGAAAATAGTTTCAATAAAAAGTTGGTATATTTATTCCCAGGTAGATCTCATCGATATCCAGACAGAACTTGATACAGATTGTAAATGTATTTTGAATTAGTAAGGCCGCTTAACAAAGTTTGTTGTGCTGCGTCCGCTAAAAGCAAAGACTACTGAAGAAGTAGCAAATGTCATTGTGGATATATTTTACTTTCTTGGATGTCCTAATATTCTACACAGCGACGATGGCCGAGAATTCTCCAATAAGGTGAACAATTTTCGATAATTTCCGAAACTAGAGTTTATTTTTCTTCTTAATAATGAATATTTTGGTTCAGGCAATTAAATGGAATAGCATTAAGATTGTACACGAAAAACCACTGTATTTCTAAAGTAAAGGCTTGTTGAACGAGCTAATCAAGAAGAAATTTTATTGAAATAAAAAAAAAACCCGTACGAAGCTTTGTTTGGAGCTGCACAAAGAAATGCACTCCTAAATTTATGCTTACAAAGTAATACAGTTCAAGATTTTACGACCGAAGAAGAACTGGAGGAGCAGATACATAAAATTAACCAACATATTGAATCAAACAAAGAGAATGTAGCAGACAAAGATACCAATCTAAATTTCTCATCAATTTTGGTTTAATACAAGAACATCTTAAAGTTTGTGCAATCTGCAATGAGGTATATAATGAAGGACCATCTTGCTTTGGGTGTATTGAACTTTTTCATTTAGGTTGTACTTTTGTACCGGCATTCGATATTCTTTTCTGCAACCTTTGTGCTAATAAAAAAGCGATGAGTAGTTTTCGAGAAAGCAGTAAATGCAAATTGGGGGAACAAGCAAAAAGAATGATCGTGAATTCGAATAAGAAATTTCCACCAGTCTCTGTCAGAGACAATATTTTGATAGACATTCCACATGTGGATCACAGACGACTAGCTCTATGCAATATATCAGCTGTTGTAACAGAAGTAGATCATCCAAACATATTTTCTGTTGTGAATCGCAACGATATCTGAATAACTTATATTCAAAACATGAATTTCAATTAGCAGCTATAAATTTATAAACGTAACTTATGTCCTAATAAGAAAGTGACACCATATTGGTGAAATTCGTATTGGTATTAAAAAAAATGTTTCAATGTAATTGTAAATGTCACAACAGTAGATCCCGCATAATAAATGAAAATTTAGACAGAGGACTTTCTTTTTAATTTATACCTTGAAAAATTAAAATTATAATGGTGTCAAGAGAAGTCCCTATTAACGCCACGCTATACGTGCTGGCTGCAAAATGCAAGCAATCGATTGTGGGTAAACTTTGAATAGCCACAACACGTTGTGAGCAACCGAGAAGTGTTCACACGGCGTTGTGGATACTTTTTGGTGTGCACAACATGTTTTGAATAAACATTCAATACTTACAACGAGTTCTAGGTACCTTTTGGCTTCCACAATGCGGAAAATTGGTTAATGTCGAAGAAATTACGTCTTTAGTATTCAGTCTGAAGACGCACGACTAAACCTAAATCTTTCTAGTTCTAGATATAGTGTTAGTTCTAGCTGTAGTTCGATACAAGTATACAACAATCTAAGATTCAATAACAACATAAGAAGTAGAGCTAATACTAAAACTAGAACGAACTGGAATCATTCACATTTAGCCGTACCTCTCTTAAGACGGAACCCAACCCAACCCAACTTAGCTTTAGAACTAACAGTAGACTTAGAACTAGAAACATTAGGGTTTTGCCATCTTAAGAGATGTGCGGCTAAACCCTCATGTTTCTAGTACTAGGTCTAGTGTTAGTTTTAAATCTAGGTTGCAAGTCTAGTATTAATTATTACAGTGATTCACAAACTGTGCGCCGCGGCTTTAAAAAAGAAAGCTTTCTAATTTTCAAGTAAGTTTTAAAGCACATCGTAGCTTTTTCGGCAGTGCCATGGATATTGACGAAAACATTTCAGTGATATTTAGTGTCGTTAACGTCGTTGACTGTTACTAGAGCGGAGAAAAAAATTCAAGTCTTGCAAAAATTGCTCAAGTAGTTGCTTTGGTGGTAGATGAACGCATTCAAAATGCGTCAAGCGATCTAGGCCACGAATAAGATATACTACACAATACCGTGATGATCGATATGTTGTAACGACCTTCTTACAAAATTGACGTTCCACAACAGTGAAGATAAGAATAAGTGAGATTGAGCAATTGATTTACAGTTGCTTCGAGAACAACGTGTTGCTCGATTATAATTTGCACGAGATAATATTCAGGATGGAGAAGTACATAACGTACTTTTTTTAAACTTGTACTCTCCCAAAGGAGAGTACAGTTAAGTTCAGTGCAAGTTCTCTGAAAGACTTTAATACCAGGCAAGATCTATAATGATTTAGGTAGGAATATGCTAGAAGCGTCTACTGAGTTTTGTTTTATCAACGACAAGCTAGCAACGTCTATATTGAAGAAATTTTGGACGAACTTGCTTCTCTTCGGCCCATATATTGGAGATAACTTTTTGTGCATACACAATAATGCACATTCCTATAAAGCCCACATAGTGTTCCAATACCTACATATTTGTATATCAACAAAACGGAATGGTCTGCAAGTAGCTTTGTTTTAAACGCCAGAGAACACATGAAGGATATACTAGAGCTCATGATGCCGCTAAAGCAAAACGCTAAATGATTTCTGAACAATACTGTCACTTAATTGTTAAAGTTTAACCAAATTTCATCGACATCCATGATTTGGTATAATTTCTGATGACACTGTCGAAGAAGAGGCTTTAAATGATGGAAATTTTGTGTGGATATGATAAATAAAGATGCCACAATGATGCACAGGTGTCCCTTGTATAATAAGGATACTTAGTACCATATTGTATCAAAACCTTGTTATACAAGATTCTTTTATTGATTAATTTAAATTAACAGATTTATTGCAGGCAGCAGTAAATTCTTTGCGTACTGGTCAACTGCAATCGCTCATGTCAAGTAATACAGTTAAATCCGCTTAATTATGATGATAGTACTGTGATTGACACCTGCAATTGCACAGAAGGAAGCGCATATCAGCGTTATTAACCTGCAATATTGACAAAGAGTGGACCTTTCAAATAAAAAAAGTCTGATTGCCTTTATTATTAAATAATACCTTCTAAAAGTTATTGTAGTTTGAAACTAGTCATTTTAAGTGAATTAAGCGTAGAATTAACACTAGACAGGGTTCTAGTGATGGTACTAATTAGCACTAGATATCACTATGCTGTCAATTTGTTGAGATACCATTTATATGAATAATGTCCCTATATTGGAAAACATCTTAATAGACCAATTTTGTTTTCTATACTGAAAAATATCGCCGTCAGTCGTCCAAAACGTGACTTCCCTCCTACACGTAATTGATGAAACTACACCTTCTTCAAAAGCACAAAAAACAGGGCCATCACATCTATTATTTTATTATTAAAATGCGCCATAAACGATAATTCATCTCGTTTTTAAGAGATGAGATGATGTCGGGAATCGAAAATCGTCAATCAATAATGAGTTTTCCCGATAGAAGAGACACCTCCCATTGTTTAAACCGTAACGACTCCAAAACACATACAAATGAATTATGTATGAAATTGCGCGCCATTACCATTGTTTACGCGCTCTCCAATATTTACCTATTCAGCTCCGGTAAAGTATGGATTCTTTGTCCTTGCCTTGGACTTCGGATACGGGAGCAGCCGCGGTGCGAGGACAATTGTTCCACGTCAATTATAACAATTGCACCGATCTAATCTTATTGCTGGCCAAAGGAACGGCGGCAACGGCGGTCCCTCATTATCAATTCGTCGTTAACGTTCCAGTTAGATCGTAAATATGGGTGGCTTCAGGCTAATCATGCGTAAGAAATGATTGTAGCCAAGCCTTTTCTTAGTAACGGTTAAATATCTATTGTTCTGACCATTAACTTTACGGTAATAATGTACATGACATTAATTAGGTGTTAAATATGTCTAAGTTAATATAATTTTTTATATCCTTTTTTGGAATTTCTTTTATACATATGAAAAAAAATCGATTTGTAGGGTGCGTGTGGGTCGGTCGTTATAAGTGGCCGTAATCAAATTTCTTGTGCGGAATAACCGCATACCCTTAAGGGGTGCGAGATAAGGCCATGGCGTCGGTCGTCCCGAATATATCCCGCAGGATAGGACCTGGAGGGGTTGAGGGTGGACGGGGTGAGGTAACGGTGGACGCTGGCTGCGTGATCTCCGCGCTAAATCCCCTGATATATCGCGCGGGTTAAGCAAATGTCCGGCCGTCCGGTCACTTTACATATGTCATACATACAGATGTCCGCTAACCGAAGTGACGCGATGCCAAGAGATGACCAAACAAACAACCGATGACGTCTTGCATCATTAGGATTCCGAAATAATTAAATGGGGTACGGTCAGTTGTAAATTGGATGGTATTAGTCTTGGTCAGAAAAGGGTTTATAGGGGATTTGTATAAGTACATTCAAAATGTCTTTATATTAATTTCAGAGTATGACGTAATACTAAATTTAAGCTAAAATAGGGGTACGTAAGTAATTGAGTGAGATAATAGGTAATTGCGAGCATATTTGTTTGCATATATAAGTAAGAAAATTACTTAAGCTTATATAAGTATGAATGTGTAAGCGTTCTGATACATTAACCAAGCTAAGTATAACAGAGTGAATAATGATGTCCCGATTAATTTAGTGTGATGTAGTAACAAGTGAAATAAGTTAAAGTTGAAATGTTTTAAAAATATAGACGTAATATACACGTTGATAGAATACGAAGAATGCATTATAAAAAGTGGTTAATCCGATTCGGCCACCTCCGGTACATTTCAATATAACACCTGCGACAATAAATTGATCGAGGTCCGAGGGTTTTTGGTGATCCGCGGGACCCGGTTTTCGTGGTCGCGTCTGACAAAAACTGGGGTCCTCTCTATGGCCGCCTAAGGAAACGAAAGAAAGAAAAACCGGTACCGTTATTTTGACATGTCGCCCCTTTAAATTATTTGCCACCGCCGCGGTACGGTAGCGTTTGCGGCCGATGCGGAGACGCCGTCGTCGGCCGGCCATAAATCGCTGCGAAACCGCAAATAAACCAAAACCCGATTTTAATACATCATCACCGTCGTCGTCGTCGTCGTAGTCGTCGAAGGTGGACTCCAAGCCGACGAAGACGACGTCATTGTTCCTGTTTCGGGGGCAGCGACAAAAACAACATCGACGACGGCCGCGTTCCGCCGTTAAGATTTCGGTTTGATGTTAATGCGCCCATTCAACTATTTTTCGATGCAAAGATAAAGGCAGTTTTCTTTCGTTGCCTCTCTCTCTCTCTCTCTTTTTCGCCGACGCTTTCGTTGTCTATCGCGACCCCCGGCCCGCCTTTGTTCCTCCAGCGAGATTCGGACGATTTATTGCGATTTCGGACGGTTTTTATCCATCGGCCCTGTCCAGATAATCAGTATTTAGCTTTTAATTTATAATTTTCTATAAAGGTTTTCATTTTCAATTCGCCATACAATAACTTATAATACTTTATTAATACAGTATCGATTTTCTAGCTTTAACTATTAGATTGTTGCATATTTATTGACCAAATAGTAGAACTAACATTTCTTATGGATATTAGATTCTCCTGGTTCATCAATACAGTAATAGATAAATAGGAAATTTAATGATGAAATTTATTTAATTAGAGATCTGCGCTACATATATTTCGATTCTAGATAGAATCGTAAATCAAAATTATTCAATTCTAATCTATTTAAACTATTTGAACAATATTTTTTAAACATATGTAGCACAGATCTGTAATTGAATAAATTTCATTATTAATTTTGTGAATTTCCTATTTATTTAACATTCCTTAAGACGACAAAGTTTGAAGCTTTTATCCAAATATTTCTAGTTGTTGATTTGGTGTTAGTTCTAGTTTTAATTGCTATTCAGAATTTACCCTCGAGATGTGCTCTTACTCCGGAAATGTAGCAATCCTCTTAAATTCTACCATTCTTAT
Source organism: Onthophagus sagittarius (assembly GCA_036711965.1). NCBI lineage: Eukaryota > Metazoa > Arthropoda > Insecta > Coleoptera > Scarabaeidae > Onthophagus > Onthophagus sagittarius. The sequence goes on along the minus strand of JASERS010000001.1, from coordinate 24,300,608 downwards.
GATTTCTTAAAACTTTTTTAATTTCACTAATCATCTTAAGCTTTCCACCCAAAATACATTCAAGATGGTAGTCACGTCCATCATACGATGCTACCATTTGTTGCTTTGCCTATCTATTTTGTAGCTATCTAAACGTTGATCTCATTTATCGATACAGTTCATGTTGGCGTTATAACCAGTTTGCATTTTTGGGTACACTTCTTCTAATATATTTTCAGTTTTTCTCTTCTATTAACTTTCCTACAATCTTCAAAATTGTCAGCACCGTCCTAAACCTAGGGGCTAATAGAGCTGTAGCCCTGAGGCGCCAACTTTTGGGGAGAGGGAGCTCGTTTTTGCAATAAAATGTATCCCCATCATACGTATACTTAGTGTTTTACCCTGAATTGATTCATCTACCCACACTTTCTTTTTTGTATGACCGTTATTAACCCAGGTGTCTATGAACCTTAGTAAAATCATCAACCTCCGTAATAATTCCAGGTTCCCACTTAGTTGTTTGGGACTTGTAATCTTTCCAGTATTTTATATTCCTTCACTACACGGTATACAGTTAATTTGGCTATCCTTACAAATAAAATATTATTTGGCTTGATATGATTCTTATCTCCAACAATATCAGTTAATGTTAGTGAGTTTTCGTCAATAATGTGTTGGTTGTAATGATTTATAATATTTTGCTTTTCAAACAAAGCTAAGTGTCTCAAATCCAACAATTTACGCCTTTTTACCGGAAAAACTTGTTTTGTCTTACTTGTTTTCCCATACTTTGTCTCAAAAAGTACAGATATTACACAATGATATTGAAGTATTGCATGCAAAAAGGTTTGAGAACACAAAATTGGCAATGGTGATAGGAAACGGTCGAACAGTCAATAATCTAACCACCAAATTCAAAATCCTTGTCAGCAAGAAATAAAAATTGTCTGTTGTAAACCTTACATCTTTCAAGACGGTTATACCCAAATATTTCTAGTTCTAGGTCTGGTGTTAGTTCTACTTTTCAGTTGAAATATACAGACTTGAGGATTGTGATAATTTGATCGAAAGTGTGCATACCTTTCATCTTTCCGTTTTACTGTAAATAGTTTAATATCATTTGTATATTAATCGAATTCACCTTTCTGGAGCTACTAAGACACAATCACTGTTCCAACTATATAAATCCTACGCTGCTATAAAGTTTAAATTGGTTCCACATTGATAAAAAATCGTCCAAAAATATTGTATGGTTTTTTGTTCATGATCCTCAGTAAGCACGTATATAACCCTAGAACCTAGACTCTCTCCGATATGTTGAAACTGAGATTTTCCAACATGAATGTCGAATTTCAAACGTATTCAATTTATTGTGTAATATCCATACTTTGTAACCCCTTTTTATTGGTTTCTTAACTGCTAAAGTTTGTTCATCGACTCGTCTAAGCATAATACTTCACATGGCAGACAGCAATGATTGAAAGCTTTTTCTAAATGATCTAGTATTTATTCTATTTTATAAAGATGGCTAAAACGTTCCGAATCACTATTAGGCATAGTATAGTTATCATAGACATGTAAGAATCAAACAGATGTGATCCTCTGGACCAATAATCATAGTAACGTGCCAAGTACTTGATTGATGCGTAAGTTTATTAATAACCAGGCATTTATTCCTTCGCATGTCATTGTCATGTATTGTTCTCCAGTATGCATTTGTGCTTACTTGGCATATAAGTTAGTTTAAAAAAGTATATGATTTATACGGACTTAAGTTGACTATTTCATCAGGAATACCACTGATTTTACAAAAATGATGAAATGAAGAGGGTCTTTCCATTTTGCCTCACATCGGTGATTGGATAATTAGTTAATATTATTTAAATTTTAGCTTGAACTACAATTAAAGGTTTGTTGTCATCTAAATCAGTTGCACATGATAAATATCAATATTATACGAAATTGTTGATGGCTTTTTCAGGATAAATTGAAGTTATTATCTTCAATTAATTTTTTTAATTTCAAAGTACTATCGTGTTTTTCCTTTCCATTCAGTCTCAGTAGCGATTACGAATGTTTTTTTGGAAAGCACGTATTTTGAATTAAGATTTGCATCTAAGAGTCTGCTTTCAGAATACCTGAAATGTTTCCAGAAGACTTGATACCGTTTATAGAAAATTCAAATCTTCTACTTCCAGAAGACTTGATATTGCTTCTAAATGTCTTGATACTGTTTCTAGGAACTTGAATTACTTGCATAAAACTTGAAATATCGCTAGAAGACTTAGTATTAGAAGACTAGATACTGCTTCTCGAAGACATGAAATGCTTTCAGAACACTGGATATTGCCTCTGGAAGACTTGAAATAGTTGCAGAAAACTTGATACTGATTCTGAAAGACTTGATACTGCCTCTGAAAGACTTGATACTATTTCCAGATACTTTCAGAACACTCGATGTTGCTCGTACAAGACTTGACATTGTTTCCAGAAGACTTGGCACTGCTTCCAGAAGACTTGAAATGTTTCCAGAAGAATCAATATTGCTTCTGGAAGACCTGAAATGCTTCCAGAAAACTTACTCCTTCTAGTATATTTAATATTGCTTCCAGAAGATTTAATATTGTTTACAAAATTGCTGGTAGAAAATGTTTTTATCGCAAGAAATGGGAGGCTATTGATAAATCATTTAAGTTTGTTTCGAAAATATTAAGTACAATTGGACAAAATGCAAAATCGTAACAATTAGTCCATAAACTATTAATTAAAGAATAAATACCGCTGGTAGAAATACTTTAATTGCATAAAGCAAGAAACTGTTAATAAAATTTGGTTTTTTTTTTTAAATAACAAATAAGTAGACCGCGTTGCAAAACCGAATATATCCAGTTTTAAAAAACACTTCCATATGACGTGGTACTGCGTCCAGAAGACTTGATATAGCTTCTAGATGGCTTGATACTGTTTCCGAAAATCTTGATTTACTTGTATAAAACATGAAATGCTTCTAGAAGACATACCGCTTCCAGAAGCCCTGATTCTGTTTCTAGAAGACTTGAAATGCTTTCATATGATGTGGTACAGCTTCTAGAAAATTTGATATTGTTTCCAGAAGATTTGAAATGGTTCCAGAAGACTTGAAATGCTTCTAGAAGAGTGTTAGAAAACTAACTGAAAATAAATACTCCCTGAAATCTTAACAATTCTTGTTAAACTGCTGGCAAAAAATATTTTCATCGCAAAATAGAAGATACTATTGATAAACCATTTGAAGTTGCTTCGAAAGTTGCAAAAATTGTTAATTAAAGACTTAATACACATTTTCATTGTAAAATACAAGAAACTGTTAATATATTTGATTTTACTTCCAAAATACCAAAAACTATCGATAAAATACAAAATTGTTGCCAAAAGTTCAGAAACTGCCAATTGAAGATTAGACACTGCTTGTAAATTTCTAAACACTGCTGGCAGGAAACATTTCCATTGCAATACGAAATATAGGTGCCGAATACGAGAGTTCTCCGGATGAACAACCTTCCATCGAAATTATTAACGGCATTATCAGGATTGAAGTTACAATTCAATAAATTCTTTAATTTTAATGTGCTATTGAACTTTTTTTGCCCAATTCAGTCCCAGCATCTATTACGAACACTTTATTCCGACTTTTTTTGAAGAGACGACATTTGTAGTATGATGTTTTTTCCAATTTAATTTTCAGTACTCAACACCCATACGTATTTTCAAAACCATCGTCGAAATTTTAGATATTCTCATCCCAAGAATCTGAGATAAGGCTGTATCGGAACCAAACTACAATTGCTCGGAATGGTCTTTATGATCTGTAGAAGGTATTTAGAGACGATGACCTACTGGAAGACCTAAGCGAAGAAACAATGCATGTGGAGATCGATTTCAAACGACAAGGTCGATTGCTATGAATTAGATGAGAGCTTTAAACCGACACTTGTTGATGGCAACTGTTCATAGCAAAATTTCTTCCTTTCGGCTTCACTGATACCGCCCTTACCTTCAGTTTCCATTGACTTCCCCATGAAGCAGCCAGACTTGTTTAGTGTCAAGAACGAAAATGGTAGGTTCTTGAATGAAATGTCAATGTTTTCAGTGATGAATCAAGGTGTTATTTATGGGTGAATGATAGTCGTAGAAGGTGACATCGAAGAGAAAGACGAAATTTGGAGTTCGTTTAAAGATGACACAGTCTTAAGTCCTGAGGTTATGGATTGGGGGTGATATGTATTGAACGAAAGGCACCTCGTATGGTCATTTTGGGCATATGAAAAGAACGATTATGCAACAGGATAATGCTATATTTGTAAACTCTATGTTGGAATCCAGAATTTAACTCATCTACACGGTCATCCCACTTATCGGTGATTAAACATGTCTAGGACACAATAGGTTCACAACCATCTAGAGGTTTCATGGAACGAGATACCATAGGGGAACATCAACCGCTTAATAAAGAGTATGGGTAGATAAGTTAATGCATGCATAGCTGCTCGTGAGGATGCAACCCTCTGTTAGCTTTTTCTAGAAAAATATTAATTTTTGTTAAGATTATATAATTTTTATTATGATTTCTTCAACAAAACGTTCATCGTTTCTTAATTGGTAATAAAACATTATTTTAACGAAGTTTCAAAATTGTAGTACTTAATGGGTGCTTTTATGTGAAATTGAGTATATATGAACTATGAATATTTAACTCACATTCTTATGATTTCTTAAAACTTTTTTAGTTTCACTAATCATCTTAAGCTTTCCACCCTAAATACATTCAAGATGGTAGTCACGTCCATCATACGATGCTACCATTTGTTGCTTTGCCTATCTATTTTGTAGCTATCTAAACGTTGATCTCATTTATCGATACAGTTCATGTTGGCGTTATAACCAGTTTGCATTTTTGGGTACACTTCTTCTAATATATTTTCAGTTTTTCTCTTCTATTAACTTTCCTACAATCTTCAAAATTGTCAGCACCGTCCTAAACCTAAGCGCTAATAGAACTGTAGCCCTGAGGCGCCAAGTTTTGGGGAGAGGGAGCTCGTTTTTGCAATAAAATGTATCCCCATCATACGTATACTTAGTGTTTTACCCTGAATTGATTCATCTACCCACACTTTCTTTTTTGTATGACCGTCATTAACCCAAGTGTCAACAAACCTTAGTAAAATCATCAACATCCGTAATAATTCCAGGTCCCCACTTCGTTGTTTGGGACTTGTAATCCCTCCAGTATTTTATATTCCTTCACTACACGGTATACAGTTAATTAGGCTATCCTTACAAATAAAATATTATTTGGCTTGATATGATTCTTAAAATGTTTTTCTTACCAGCAACCTCGACAATTATACCTACAATATCAGTTAATGTTAGTGAGTTTTCGTCAATAATCTGTTGGTTGTAATGATTTATAATATTTTGCTTTTCAGATAAAACTATGTGTCTCAAATCCAACAATTTACGCCTTTTCACCGGAAAAACTTGTTGTGAACTACTCACGACCCATACTTTGTTTCAAAAAGTACAGATTTTACACAATGATATTGAAGTATTGCATGCAAAAGGGTTTAAAAACACCAAATTGGCAATGGTGATAGGAAACGGTCGAATAGTCAATAACCTAACCACCAAATTCAAAATCTTTGTCAGCAAGAAATAAAAATTGCCTGTTGTAAACCTTACATCCCTCAAGACGGCTATACCCGAATGTTTCTAGTTCTAGGTCTGGTGTTAGTTCTACTTTTCAGTTGAAATATACAGACTTGGGGATTGTGATAATTTGATCGAAAGTGTGCATACCTTTCATCTTTCCGTTTTACTGTAAATAGTTTAGTATCATTTGTGTATTAATCGAATTCACCTTTCTGGAGCTACTAAGACACAATCACTGTTCCAACTATATAAATCCTACGCTGCTATAAAGTTTAAATTGGTTCCACATTGATAAAAAATCGTCCAAAAATATTGTATGGTTTTTTGTTCATGATCCTCAGTAAGCACGTATATAACCCTAGAACCTAAACTCTCTCCGATATGTTGACACTGAGATTTTCCAACATGAATGTCGAATTTCAAACGTATCCAATTTATTGTGTAATATCCATACTTTGTAACCCCTTTTTATTGGTTTCTTAACTGCTAAAGTTTGTTCATCGACTCGTCTAAGCATAATACTTCACATGGCAGAAAGCAATGATTGAAAGCTTTTTCTAAATGATCTAGTATTTATTCTATTTTATAAAGATGGCTAAAACGTTCCGAATCACTATTAGGCATAGTAGAGTTATCATAGACATGTAAGAATCAAACAGATGTGATCCTCTGGACCAATAATCATAGTAACGTGCCAAGTACTTGATTGATACGTAAGTTTATTAATAACCAGGCATTTATTCCTTCGCATGTCATTGTCATGTATTGTTCTCCAGTATGCATTTGTGCTTACTTGGCATATAAGTTAGTTTAAAAAAGTATATGATTTATATGGACTTAAGTTGACTATTTCATCAGGAAAGCCACTGATTTTACAAAAATGATGAAATGAAGAGGGTCTTTCCAGTTTGCCTCACATCGGTGACTGGATAATTAGTTAATATTATTTAAATTTTAGCTTTAACTACAATTAAAGGTTTGTTGTCATCTAAATCAGTTGCACATGATAAATATCAATATTATACGAAATTGTTGATGGCTTTTTCAGGATAAATTGAAGTTATCATCTTCAATTAATTTTTTTAATTTTAATGTACTATCGTGTTCTTCCTTTCCATTCAGTCTCAGTAGCTGTTACGAATGTTTTTTGGAGAGCACGTATTTTGAATTAAGATTTGCATCTAGGAGTCTGCTTCCAGAATACCTGAAATGTTAACCTGATATGTTGTCTAGGACACAATAGGTTCACAACCATCTAGAGGTTTCATGGAACGAGATACCATAGGGGAACATCAACCGCTTAATAAAGAGTATGGGTAGATAAGTTAATGCATGCATAGCTGCTCGTGAGGATGCAACCCTCTGTTAGCTTTTTCTAGAAAAATATTAATTTTTGTTAAGATTATATAATTTTTATTATGATTTCTTCAACAAAACGTTCATCGTTTCTTAATTGGTAATAAAACATTATTTTACCGAAGTTTCAAAATTGTAGTACTTAATGGGTGCTTTTATGTGAAATTGAGTATATATGAACTATGAATATTTAACTCACAGACTATACGCTAAACAAGTTTGTTCGTGTATTAGTATCGTGATTAGTCATTTACAATTCAGTAATGCACGATATTGCATGGTGGTTTAAAATTTTTACCGCTACAAGAATAGGAAAATAATTTTGAATTGGTAGTCTATATTATAGACCACTGCGTCAGTTAGGTGAAAATTTAAGTGGGTTTATATTTTGTACCATTGCAACGGTAAAAGTTAAATAATAAAATAATAGTTGTGGTTGTTTTCTTGTGGTTGAAGAAGGTGTAGCCCCATCAATTACGTGTAGGGGGGAAGTCACGTTTTGGATGGCCGAAGGCGATATTTTCCAGTATCGAAAACAAAAGCGAGCCATAAGGACGTTTTCCGATATACATTTTTCATGTAAATGGTGTCTCATATCGCATAAAGCAATCGTTTACAATACATAAATCCGCGGAAATCAAAGCGGTCGCTGCCCAACCAGCGCCGCCTAAAAGCTCGCCTCCATCTGGCGGACGCGACCGAAAATATGCACGATATAAAAATAAGAGCGTCGCGACGCGTCCGGACACGTTCCAAATGTGAGGAGAGAGAGAAAGGGGAAAAACGATCGAGAGATGTTGTGTGTGTGTGTGCTCCCGAAAAGTTTTGGAGGACTCAAAACTTGATTTAATATTTCTAATGCGGGCGTAAATAAAAACGCACGTCAGACCCTTTCTTTCGCTTCTATTTCTCTTTTTCAGCTTTTTCACTTCAATTTCAAGTTTTTGCGGTCGTTTCACAGAAAAATATATGACTTTTAGCGATCCATTAGCGCTTAATGGTCCGTTTACCGGCTAGTTTCAAATTTCATATATTTCTGATTATAGCAAATATAGCTTCAAAAAAATGTATAGACAATAAATAAAGCTGTGTAATAACTTTTTTTAGTTATAATGAAAACGAAAAGAAAACTCAATTAAGAAAATCCTTGTTCGCGTAACGATCTTAAGGCTCACAATGCTTTTCTGGGGGTAAAAGAGAAAAATATGAAAGGCTTCGTCGAAATTCATTTACGAAATTAATTTATTTTCTCATTTCCGGCGTTGTCCGGGCGCGCGGAATTCATTTTCCCGATGGTCCATAAATTCAGGGCCGGTTTTTTCTTCGCCCTTTCCTTTCTTTCTTTCTTTTCCGGGAGCCTCGTCTCCCAGAAGGGAGTGGCTTAACTAGCCCGCAACCCTGCGCTTTCCCACCGTGCTGCTTAATTACTGCGGCAAAAGTCCGAAGAGAGAGAGTAACTGTGCGAAGCTTTGTCCGAAACGACCGAGCTTTCTCCTCAAGGAGCGCCGCGAATATTCCTCCTTCGTCCAATAACGCGGCCTTCCGGAGGGCCGCTCCGGGGGCCACTGGCGGTCCGGCAATCAACGGTGCCCATTGGCCCGGAGGAACCGCCGCGGAGACGAGAGCCCCGTTCTAATTACGCAATCAAGCGCCCCTATTGGACCCCGGAATCGTTTCGAGGGAGTGGCTCCGGTGCTTTAATTACTCTCCTCTTATATTCTCTTTAACTGGTTATGCCTTCTACCAAGAGTGGAGCTTCACAACGTCAACCAGTTAAATCACAGAGAAACTTTTTTCTCATTTACTCGAAAAAGGAGAATCATCTCATCCAATTAAAAAAATTTCCTTCAGATTTGCTTAATAAAGAAAAAACGAATCTATTTTGCATTATTATGTCATTTTGGAAATGGCCCTTTCAGTTTTTCTTTATGCAAATGTTCCTCTGAAAAGCGTTGAATTCCAAAGAGAAAATGCTGGGAAGGAAACCTTTTTGGGTGAGGCACACAAATGAGTCCCTTTTGTTTGGGGGTTCGGGACGGTATACGTTAAGTTATTCCGGGCGCATTTTAAAATGCGCGATACATGCGGAAGAGACGTTATCGACTGGTCGTTTGGCGCTTGCGTATGTGGGCCGGAGATGCGTATATGACACTTCGCGCACGGTCTTAACTAGATTTGCGTGCGCTATTACGTGATGCCGGGACCCCTTTTTCAAAAGGGCCCCGCGATACGAATCGCGTTTCCGAGAAATAAGATCGTCCCGTTTCCAAATCGAACTCGCTCCTCTATATTCTCACAATTTTATCCATACCTTTTATGTTTTACCTTTTTCGTGTCACCTTTCCAACCATTAAAATGATACGAAATTGTTTTTGAAATTCTCATCTTTAAGCTACCTTCAACTATTTTCTAATCAATATCGATTTGTGTTAAGTAATACCAAAGTAGTGGCTGACTAATCGAGTAGTATAACGAGGAGATTAGGTTTCGTCAATATATGGTTACAACAGATATGTTTTATAGATACTAGACTAAGATCGTTACCGCGAATTCTATGATGTAATAACTCAGATGAAGAAGTTACGAGAAAACACTGTTACATATGGGACAGCTCTAACATCTTATTCAGCCATTAAATATTAAGGTTGTGCAAGGTGTATCTTAAAAGGAAAATCAAGTAATAGTTCTAGAATGTAATAAATAAACAATACCTCTTTAGCTCTTTATATTTTTCAAAGCCCATAAGAGGTTTCATTTAATATCGTAACAATATTACTGTTCTTACGATATTAAATCTGATATGATTAAAAATTGTGGATTAAGGGCCAGATAAAATATTCGATTTCTAGCTTTTTTGTCCTTAATCCAACAAACACCGCTTCGAAGAAGTTAATTTTCAGTTAATTACAATAATCTACCTAAGTACTGTTTTAGAGTGTAGGGCGTTGTTGGCTTTGTTATCTCGTGTACCTCAAAATTTTATTATATTAAATCTTTGGAATAAACCGAAAAATTCCTTAACTTAGTGTTGTTAAGGAATTTTTCCTGAAAAGTATCAACCTGAAAATTTCGACTATCCGCCCGCATCATCTTGTTAATATAGCGGTAGATAAATACGACAAAGAAACTTTCCATTCGCTGGTAAAGTGATTTACACTAAGACGGGTAATTAAGATATTGAAAATATTTTATAGTCATTGGTGTTATTAGAAAAAATAAAATATTACAACAACCTATCGCCACCGAAGAGATTATATAAAAATTACCGATACATAAAAAACTACCTTCCAAAAGCAGGTACTTCGCTTTAAAATAAGGATCAAACGCTTAGGAAAGTAATCTTTTATAGATCGTCTTTTTTGATCGCAATGTATAATATATTTTTATATAGACAAGCAACTCTAAACGCTTAGGTAGAGTCAGTTAGAATGCGTTATTAGCTTTGGATTCATCTACAACGTTGATATCAATGGCAGGCAGGAAATATAAATTAAATCTGTCATTTGAAAGTTTTATCCATGTTTTTTTCAAAAACCTTGTTTTTACAAATAGTAAAAAATTTTAAACAAATTTAATTTTGTCATTTACAAGGCCATTTAGGAGGCCTTCATAGTAGAGGTCAACCCAATCCAACTCTATATTTGAACTAAAATAAAACTAGAACTAACACTAGATGTAGAATTAGAATCATTCGGGTTTAGCTGTCTTGAAAGAGGTACTGCTAAATCCAGATGATTCCAGTTCAAAATCTAGAGTTAGATCTTATGATATAAAATTAGAACTGACAATAGTTAGTTCTATTATAAACAATGTCGGAAAAGGGCTGAATAATGTGTTGGTGGTGGTATCATTTAATAAGCTTTTACGTTAATCTAATTTAGATCGAAAATGTTTTGTTAATTTTATGATCTAAAAATCTGCAATTTGCTTTTATATCCTAAATTAATAAAAATCGCTATATCGGTATAATTGAATATAACTAACATTTTATCTTAATCAAGTTTTGTTGCATATTGCTCAGAAAGGTTACTTAACCTACAACGATTAACACAATTCGTGCGTTAGCTTTGATACTTTGAGGACATTTGGCTTAAAACTTGGTTATATTTCTTTTTATGACATCCAGACTTTAATTACAAAAGATAGATCTTGAATTCAAAAATTTATCATTACGGGGACACAATCCGGGGACACACTGTATTCAGCCGCAGGAACTACCTAGACTAAGTTTCTCTAGATATCCGCGACCTATAACTTTGCGGAAGATGCAAAACATTTCAAGAAAAAATTTAATTATTCTTGGTTGGAAGCATACTTTCCATGGTTGGTATATCCAGCAGAAAGCCCTTCAAAACACTGGAAGTGGTCTTTAGTAATACCATACTTGGTTTCAAGTATCACCTCCCTTGAAGTTCGTTTTGCTGAAGAAAACACGCCATCATTCGTATTATCTAACAAGTCACACCCGGCACAGAAGCAACAAATGACAATTGAAAATCTGAAACAAACTTGTGAATCTATTGCCCAGTTTTTTTGATTGACCGAACATAAAGAATGAAATCGAACTTTGGCAGCAATTGTGGCACGTAATCTAACAAATCTTACAGTTGTTGATGTCCTATAAGAAACAAATTCCTTCTTTCCCGAAACGGAAAAAGCATTGAAAATTTTTATCGCTTTACCATGCACGACCTGTACAGTAGAGCGATCCTTTAGCAGCCTCAGAAGGCTAAAAAAACATGGCTAAGAAGCACCATGGCAGAAGATCGCCTTATTGGTCTGACCATGATGAGTGTACACAGAGCTGTAGTAAATAAAAACCTAAATAATTTAGTGATAGAGTTGTTGAAAATTTTGCAAAAAATTCCCGCATGTTACGTTTGAATTGAATGTTATTTTTATTGTTATTTAGTTATTTTATGTTATTTAGTTATTATTCTGTCGAGGGCTTGTGTAGCTTTATACATTGATATCAGAACCGTTCATATTACAATCGTCATCGAGACTTCCAAAGTGTAACGTTTCATGCTTTCGACTGTACCAGGGGTTCATATTTTTTATCCTCCATAACTGCCACACTGACAATTTTGACGTCAAAAATAATTCTGTTATAGGTCCTCCTGTATCATCCTGTATCAGAACTGTCACAATAGGTTTTATAATGGAAAAAGCGCTATAAGTGGCAGTATCCCGAATTAAAGGTTTCCAGGAGTTAATGGGGCATTGTAGTAGGACAATGTTTCAAGAGTTGTACAAAGTAAGGTGAAGTGGGGTATAGTCTGTACCACGAGAAGTGGAGGTGACTCATCGCCTAACAGTGTACGGAACAGACGTACGTGCTAGAAATCATTCCACTCTAACACACATCAACGTGTGGACATACTATGTGTAACGTATGCGCAAAATTCTTGCGGAAATCGATGAGTCACATTCACTTGTCGTGGTACAGACTATAACAGGAAAATTGTAAAATTATTTTGTAAATTTAAAGATATAAATTTATATCTTCGTAATTACCAAGTATCCAATTAAATATCCTAACTGTTGCTACATATCAGTTCCAGCATCTTTGCTCTAAAGGGAGGATAAGCCACAAATCTGAATTCAACGTATAAAATTTGCATTTTTGTCAAAAAAGCAATTGAAAAAATGAGCTAAAAGATAGTTACGATATGGAAAGGGGTAATTGGAACTTCTTCCTATATTTTTATATAAAGTAATGTACTATACGTTCGGAAAACTACATCTATTCTTGCACTTCTTAAGAATGAAGAAAACTATATACAGAATCTATTCAATGATTTTCAGAGGTCTAAAATGAAGACTGGGACTAAAGATGGGTAACTGGGATTTGGGATAACTGGGACTAAAGATGGGTCAACTCGGTTTATCATATCGAGTTAACTCGAGTTGAAGTTATTTCAAGTCAATTCAAGTTAGACTGCTACTAACTCGAGTTGCGTTTACAAAAATAAATAGCTAAACAAGAAAGGCACAGCCAAGCGAGCAGACACAAAGAACTTTTGCTGTTATAATAGACGCGACCTAAGGTTGTTAGTGCGAGGAAGATTTGCCAATTGATTTGTTAGTGCATCAGCCAATCCGAACGAAACTCCATACCCAAATTTTCAAATCTTCCTCCCACAAAGGGCAGCTTTAAGATTTATTAGATTAATAGAAGAGCAGCAAAAGCTACTTCCCTTGATCAGTGAGATAAAAAATTGGTATTCAGTTTAGAAAGCAATGCGTAAATGTGTATAATGAATTAAACTAAATGACTAGTTATCAAAATTTTGAAGTTAATCGACCAAATTCTATATCTACTGTTTTCAGCGCTGTTCCTACATCTATAGCCACGACGATAAAACTATACATTGTCATTGTTACGCATAGACAAAAAACTAGAAAAATCTATTTCAGAAGCTAATGACATACACATCTATTAATTCAAACCAGTTGCGAATTTACAGATTTTAAGAGTTTGGTAAAAATCTGAGTTAGCCCACTACTAACTGGGATTTAGTGAATGGTTCTCATGATTGTTACTAAATGACTCTGAATAACACATACAACTTTTTGGTTACATGTATATTTATTGTGAAGCATGCAAAAATGAGAATTCATTTGCGGGAATTAACAAATTTGCGTTTAACTAATAATCATAAATACTTTGCAATACAAAACTTTACTACTTACTTCAATGCATTCAACTTTCCAAATGAAGAAATTTCACATTACCCGCTAACTATAAACCTGGGCCCTAATTAACCCAACGCTTAATTATCTCACCTCACCTTATACAACTTTTCTAAGGTAGCCCAATTAAAAATAAACAAATTATCTGTCTTAATGATAAGATAGTGATTAGAAAGTCTTATAGTGAAGTGGCAAACATATCCTTTTATCCATAAGATAATTGTGCATGTCCCTAGATCTATGATATACGCGGTAAAACCCCGAACAAACAATGTTATCACAACATGAATCTTCATATCAACATTAACAGAATACATATTGCAGAATAACAAATAAAGTGAAGATGTCACAGTTATGCAATATCCAAGATTTTGCGAAATGAACCTATCAAAGAAGACAGTGAAGGAGAAAAAAATGTTAACCATATGAAAATGGAATGCTTTAATAGGCTTATTAAGAATTTAAGGTAGGGAAAAGAATTTAACACATTTAATACTTTAATAATTATTATGATGCATATAGTCTTATCTTAGTCTTATATCAGATCGTGTGTGTATATTTTGATATATATTCTTCAATTTAACTTGCAGTTTGCCGATATAAATCAATTAAAATATCAATATTGCACTATTCAACATTATTGTCCTCAATTCAAGTTTTTCACGGCAGCCAGCATGAATGTAGTGCAATTACGACGGACACTACAATGGTAGAGGAAATAACAAAAGCACATGATAAACAAGAAAAGCAATACTTTATCTTCTAATACTTCATCCGACTTTTTGAACGGTTGAGCAGCAACAATTATTGAATAAACTCATTTTGTATGGAATAAGAGGTATAGCACATAAACTAATTTTGCCATATCTATCAAATAGGGTGCATCGGTTGGAAGGGCGAATTCTTAGATAGAAGAACGTTGAATGAAAGTTTTTGTGATTTACATGAACTGACGAATTGCGTGACGATTGCTACTTCTTGTTTGTACGCGGATGACACGACTTTCGTAACACGAGATATAACACAAGAGAAAATTTAAATAAAATGTGAGCAGATACTTAGGACAGCCGTTGAATGGGTGAGCGTATGAGAATAATAGCCTGGTCCTCAACACTACCAAAACCCTGAAGATTAACCTATTTAATCATACAAAAGGTAATACGGTGATGTATCTGATGTGTGTATGGATAGTTACCTTACCTGAAGTGCATACATTAATTTGATGAGTAAACGTCTTTTGTGATCAAGGCATCACAAGGATGGCTACTCCTATTAGCACTGTTTAGCGAGCTGTGGAGTCTCGATATGAGGATCGTTACCTGGCTTAAGAAGAGTATTCCAACCACAAAAACGATGTATGCTTGGAGATTTTAGAAAATACAGGTAGTTGTAGAGTGAGTTTTAAAAGCTATATAATATCAACAATCCCATGCGTATACATGTTGGCATGTGTAAATTGTATTCATATAAACATGATTGATTTGCACATTAATTCACACGTGCATAAATACAATACTCGATACGTATAGTTTTTCGAAATATCGATTGAATGTCACTCAATAAGGAGTTGATTACTATGACACCAAAATGTATAGTAGACTACCAAAACCCCATTTCAATATGGTAAATATATTACCATAAACAATTTCTTTGCGTATCATTATATGATGTCATTAATGTCATCTTATGTCATCTTATTATCGATGTTAAAGTCCATCTAAGTTATGAGATTGCTTTCCTTATTGGGTTTCAATTTTGGTTACCTATTTTCCTTTTTGAATTCGTATCCAATGGCAATACATTGGAATATAGTTCTAAGTATTCTAGGTAATGGTAGAGGGAAGATTCTAAAATAATGGCATAAAGAATCATCAGGTGTTACTTTAAAAAAGCAATATGTGCCATGTAAATCAAACCTAATCCAATGTTGTCATAATTTTTATAGCAAACAAATTTTTTACAAACAGAATTTTAGATTACCTGTTTTAATTGATATTATTTTATATATTAAAAGTATAATTAATTATGTTTGTGATATTCTACCCCCATAATGACGCCCTCAATCCACCCTTTAATATATAAATAAGTAGTTTGCAATGTGTGGTTGAAAAGTAATTTTGGATAAAGATTGATGATTATTTTTTTGCGTTGAATTAAAACAAGGAGAGAAAGGGGGCACTTTCCCGCACATGATTTATGCATCGTAAAGGTTATTTCGCACTGCGGGACCGTAACGGCGGTAATAACCGTTCTCGCATTATAGATGCAGAGGAATAATCATTTTTATATTCTTCCAATAACTCGCTTCCACTCGCGGTCCTATCTCATAGTCCGAGCGACGACGACGCCACAGACTTGGAGCGGTGCCTGTGCAAACAGCGGGGGATATTAAAATTTTTATATGAACGACTAATGCATGACTATACGAGTATTAATATGGGTAGAGTTAATATTCTTCCATCTCTACTGACTACGTATGCAGCGACATAAAAGATTTCTTCTTTGACAAGATTTTTTTAAATTGAATAAAGTAAAATCTTATTTTAAACATGAAAGTTTCCCGGAAATTCAAAACTATTATCTTGTCGTAATAAAAAGTTTTCAACCTGAAAAGTAGAAGATGTATAACAACTCTTAGGAGGCAATAAAGACATGCCTGATGGAGTTTCGCGCTTAAACTCGCGGTACAAGTTGAATATGCTGCTGCCCTCTCGGATATATATTTCAGGACATCCACAGGACGAAAATTATAGTTACAATAACTCAATCGCGATTTAGTTTTATTTTGCGAGCGAGGCGCAGTCAACGGCGAAGGTCCGGAGGCAAAAATTAAATTCCGCGAACGAAAAGAGGCGAAAAAAGGTTCGAGGAGTCGTCGAAGAGGAGGCGAGGCGCGGTCGACGTGGGGTCAGCGCAAGGGGACGACGACGACGCGCAGCAGAATAAAAAGGAACCAATCGCGCGGTGGACAATATAAATATTTTGTTTATGCATTCACGGCAAAAATTATGTTGACAAGTAAACAAAGGCGAGATAAGTCGCGATATGCCGAGAGGTAACCTCGGGAATTATAGCTAACCCCGGTGTCAGCAGGGCCGAGGCAACGCCGCAAAGGTACACCTGGTGTACCTGGGCCATCTCTACCTTCTTCTACCTCTTCTTTGACCAACCGTATAAACTTACGAACTGTAAGAACTACTTCAACGATCCAATCTTCATCGTTTTATTATATCTTCAATACTTACACTCATTTTCACTGATTTAAATCTAAACTACAATAAGATCTTGATATGATAATGGACCAAAAATTTGATAAACAAATAAATCGTGGATGGTAGTTCTTGTATTAATTATTGTTCTGTGCTAGATTGTGGTTAATTTTTCATTGCCTGAAAACTAGAATTTGTTAAGATGGCTAAACCCGAATGATTGTAGTTCTAGCTCTAGTATTAGTTCTAATATTAGTATTCGTGTGGTTTTAATTATTATTTAGCGTTAGATTGTTGCAAATTTTCTCACAAAATCAATTCATTAAATCTATCTTAAGAAATAGTCAGCAAGCTCGAATAATTCTAGTTATATGACTAGTATTAGTTTTAGTGCTAGTGCTAAGTCTAGTATTAATTATTATTGAAAGTTAGATTGTTATATATTTTAGGTGTTGTTCAGCACTGACGCTATATACTGACCCTCGAGATGTGTTGTGACAACAGTTCTTCATTCATTGTTAGTCTTTTTCAGAACATTAGAACTCCGAAATAAGATTGTAGATCTTGATACTCTGGTATCCGTCTTCTGAATCTTATAAAATGCGTTCTTCAATGCAGCAAATTCCAGAATTCTATACAAAGTAGGTAATTAATAATCTTTAAAGTTACTTCTACAGCCATCTATAGTCTATAGTTTTTTAGACTAAAGATTGCTTTTACATAACACTTCTGTAATATGAAGACTCCGTCTATACCAACACTACGGCCTTAAAAAATAACTCCATATCTTAGCAACGTATGAACATATGCATAACAGGTATATCCTGCTACCTCAATCCAGCTGCTCTGGAAATAATCTGAATGGCATGTGAGAAATGATCTTGCTAGCAAGGAAGTCAATATGACTGGTTCATGATAATCCAGGATGCAATCCAGAAAGAAAATTTCTCTGCGTTGACCATTTCAGTATCCATATAACCTTCCATGATCTGCTCAGAGTGATGATTAAAAATGTTCTGTTTTTTGTACTTAACTTTATGTTGTGCACTTCAAACCAATCCGCAAGTTTATTCAGATCCACAGTAAGTGATTTCTGGATTTGATAATCAGTACTACACCGTATCAGGATCATTGTATCATCTGCAAACATTATCGTAATGTTGCTCGTTATTAATAATAAGTCATTCACATGCAGAAATAACAATAGAGGACTCAATATGGAACCCTGAGGTACTCGCAGCTTGACTTTCCTCCAATCTGATCTTATTTCTGTTCTCCGTTCATTGTGGGCAAGTACACATTTTATTCTCCCTGATTGATAGGATTTCAATATATTAACTTTGTTTAAATAATTAACAATTCTGCTGTGTACAAGGTTTTCATAAAGTTATGCAAGATTCGAAGTAAGTGCTACTGAATTATATTTATCATGAAAAACATAGAATATACATGAAAAATTAAGATAAATGATCTTAATGTACTTCTTTTGATCAATTTCTTCTTTTGAAACAGACCAATTGGATAAATGGTTGATTATTTTGTATATCTTTTGTATCATCATGTATTGTCCGAATTTGAAAAAAGTTTTATACCCTTACTAATTTAATTATTAATTTATGTTGTCTTAGCCAATACATCGCAAAATTCAGTGTTGTAGCAAAATGCGAATGCTACAACACTGAAGTGAATTCTTCAAGTAGTTACTTTATTGATAGTGTGTTGGATGGAAAGTTGATGCTATCTATGAAGAAAGAACGTAACAGAAGAAAGATTGTGTGGCTAGATAACCATTTTATACAAGAGTAAACCGGAAGTAGATGTGACGGATGATCAAAAATCCAACAGATGGAATTATACCTGAGAAGTCTTGATGAATTTAAATTTTATTTTCACATATCATTTAACATACATAAGTGTTAGTATGGATTTAGGGATTTATCATTCACTAGTATCCAAAATTGTCAAAAAATTTTCAAGTCAGATTGGTAATAAAAGAAATGATTGGATAAAATATCCTGCTACTCATAAGGAATTAAACAGAGCAGGTGAAGAATGGGCCGCTATAAGAGTTATTGGAACAACCAACTGTATCCACATAAAAAATTGGAAACATTAACCCAAAAGGAGTGTGTAGTATTATGATGGATATTGGTGGGCAGATCGGATTGATCACAATTTGTTATTGAAAAGATTGATTTATTTTGGGCTGTCTTCTGATTCATTAAACTTAATGATCACGTATATAACTGATTATATATAACTATCCTTTTGAGAGTCTCATTTTTTGCAAGTCAATTCTTATGTTCTGGCAATTTATGATTCTACTAACACTCTTCATATGTTTCCAAAAACTGCATTATTTCCTGTGATGTCCATTTTTTGAACGTATGAATATCTGCATGTAATCATTACAGATATTACAGAATTTTATTGGCCGAACTATGATTACAGGAACCAATTCATTGGTCCAAATGTTATTTTACTATTTCGATTTGCAAATAAACTGCCGCCAGTAATCCATGCATGTGAAAACTTAGCTTTTGGCTTAATTGTTCAGTGGTCGTTTACGCTGATGACTGGAAGATATTTATGAAGGCTGAATTATTGGAAGATTATCGAATGTTGTAACACACTTAGATCTGATTCAGATAAAGTTTAAACTGCGAGAGATCTAGGTGTGATTTTTTTACAAGGACTTACTGCACCACCACGAATTTCTTTCTTACATCAGAGGAATGGACCAGAATGCAATTGTACTTGCAGATATTGTGGTGTGGTATTATCTATCTTTCATTAAGAAGGCATTTTCGAACTCATTGATATGAAGTCTATTGATCATAGATTTTCATATACTCCTTGCTTTAGAATACCCTACAGAATAGTTCAAATTTGAGAGAAGTTTTGATGCCTTTACTAATTTAGTTGCTAATTTATATTGTCTTACCAAATACATCACAGAGATAATGGATGTTGCTGGACGAGTCGACGTTGTTTATACTGATTTTGGGAAGGCCTTTGGTCGGATTGATCACAACTTGTTGATAAAATGAATTTATTTTGGGTTTTCTTCTGATTCATTAAACTTAATGAACTCATATCTTACTGATAGAATGTGCTGTGTATTTTACAATGGCTTTCCATTATGTGGATGTGATTACTCACCTAAATCTTTGAGTTTCTTAGGTGTCGAACATAGAACCGCTGAGACTCATTTACTTGTCCAGAGCTCGCTTATGCTGATGACTTGAATATATTTATGAAGGTTGAATCATTAGAAGAATTGAATCATTGAATGTAATTCAGAGGTGGTGGGAATCTAATACTTTTTCAGTAGGTACCAATACATGCGGTTACACATTATTTACTGAAAATGTAATAAAATATAAAAATGTAACAAGTAAAATCGATATAATTCATATGGTGGCTTCGACTCGTTTCACTAAAGTCAGCGATTCAAGTACTCTAGAAACATTGTCTATGTTTATGTTTGTATCTCGACTTCAATATGCTTCAGTAATAAGGTATCCTATTGATACGTCATATCAGCTGATGATTGCAAAGTTTCAGTGTCGCTTCTAAAAGTTTCAAGATAATATCCGCAAGAGGGAAGAATTACTTAGACATACTGCACTGCCAGGAATTTTCTTCTCTACAAAACAGAAGGATGTCA
This sequence comes from Onthophagus sagittarius, assembly GCA_036711965.1. Classification (NCBI taxonomy): domain Eukaryota; kingdom Metazoa; phylum Arthropoda; class Insecta; order Coleoptera; family Scarabaeidae; genus Onthophagus; species Onthophagus sagittarius. The sequence goes on along the minus strand of JASERS010000001.1, from coordinate 24,280,010 downwards.
TTATACTTCAGATGTTGTGCTGTGATGAGATGGATAGTGTTTCGTTATTGTCGCGGGTTAATTTAGTAATGTCACTCATGAATTCTTGAATTCATAAGTGGTTTTATTCATCTTTTTGACTAATTTAGCAATTAGTCGATTCTACGTTCATTGTGTAATGGTACAGTGCAAAAACCATTTTAGGGGCGAGAAATTCCAACTCAAAGTGAAACTACATGTCCAACATAGTAATACCTCCAAAGGATTTGGCGATTTTTTTTCTCTCTCTCCTATAGCTCTTGATTATGTTTATAGGAACATCTAAAAGCAAAGGTGTACATTGATAAACCTAGAACGATGTAAGAATTGAAAAGAGCTATCACAACACAAGTGAGGGAAATTAACATCGACCTGTGTGAGAGGATGATGAAGAACCTTGAGGATCGACTACAGCAATCTATTGCACAAAACGGACGTCATCTGCCTGACATTATCATTAAAACTTAATTTAACTTTTTTTTTGTTAAATAATAACATCTACATTTTACTTTTTCCAAATTGAGCTGCTCACGTTAAATTATACTCATTTTAATAACACCCTTGCAATCTGCCCCATCATTTCTAGTTACAATTCAAGACTAATTCGATAAAATTAGTCAGTACTTAAAATTAGTAAAGTTGGTTGTCTGCTGAAGTTTTCCAGATGATGTAATAAAAGAGTTCTCGAAGACGCGTAGTAAAGTAGTAGGCATGTTTTCGATGGCATGGATGGTTCACATGATGATGAAGAAGGGTCAGAAGGTGCCAGTAAGGTCAGCAGTAAAGTCACAAATAGATCTCATATATGGCTCCGAAACAGATGACAGGTAATGATTGCGGTAGTAATAACATGAATTTTTTGTCATTTACTCCGAATAGTTTTTGAAGAATTATTTCGTCATTATCATGAGTATTGCACTCAGCTACTTTTTTCCTCTGTATGTTACAATTGAAAAACTAAGCGAACTATTTCTGAGCCAGGTAGCAGAAAAAATATTAAACTTTTTCTATAAATTTTAAACAGAATAAACTTGCGTTCATGCTTAAACCTAAGTCGCTTACATCGAGAATTTTTTGTAATATAATAGATAATAGGCCGAGATGGCCATCTTCCAAGATATCAGCCACCTCCATTCAACAGGAACAAGACTCAAAGTGGCCGACATCTTTGAAATCATCAGAAATACTTTTTCCATAAATTCTAAGTAAACTTGGATTTAACTTGGGTTTTGAGCCTGAACCTAAGTTTATCCTATTTAGAGTTTATGGAAAGAGTATCTTGAACGATTGCAAAGTCGTCGAACGCTTTAAGTGTTATTCCTGTTACCTGGGCCGGCCGACTTCGAAGACATCGGCCGAGATTAGTTCTTCTATCACAAACAATTATCATTGCAAGCGACTTGATATCATGGTACGAAAAAATATATAAAAGGTCATACTAAAAAGGTTAGGGCTGAGAATGATAAACGCTTTGGAGGTTTTGCTATACTGGCTTAGTACTTTCAACCTGACTCAGAATTTCTCACTCCAAACAATGATTTCCAGACAATGACCCCGAAAATGTTTCATAATTTAGTTAAGTAACTGAAATCTTGATGATCTTTTCTAAGACCTACTTAGAAACTTTATATTCTTTCATATCTGTACATTTTTGTACATCCCCTTATGCGTTTTAACTTTCAACTTTTCCCTCACATTTTAGTTAACACATCTTCAGCCTTTTTGATGAATAAAACTATGGAGCGTAATTCAAAGATTGCTTTTCGTCATGCTTGAAGTTATCCAACTTTTTTCCACATGATGTATTTTTCTTACTCCATCGTCTTCATCATTTCACTTTGAATAACGTTATACCTGAAGACCTTCTAAAACACCGAAACAATCATCATTGTGGACTCTTTACTTTTGATATCTATACAAGATTTCAATAATTTTTTCTTTGATTAATGTTTTAAGAAACGTTTTCAGTTGTTAAATTAAATTGTTATTGATTTCATGTATTCCTATCATTTTCAAATACTTGTAATTTTGATTTATTTATTTTTGTTGTTGTTTTAAGTTTGTTTTTGTAATGCATATATGTATGTGATGTTTTGTATTTTGCCCTTAATTTGGTATGCTATTAGGCAATCAAGTATACTATTATTACTATGCACTATATTTCGTTAAGAAGCGACATATATTGAGATGTATATGATGTATGAATGTGTGAGCTTATGTATATTAAGACCATTCACCTTAAATTTTTACATTCATCTTTGTAACTAAATCAACAGTCTTTTGAATCATTCTGTAAAAATATAAAGACTGAACATAACATTCCTGCAGAATAGTTCGAATTTATGTAGATTAAAATGATTGATATAGCGAACTTTTGGCTTTTTTATGTCGAGTTTGTAACGCTATATTATTTATTCAATTCCTTTAATATGATAAGAATTTAAAACTGTTGAGAATCTCTGTATATAATGTTTTGTATCTGAGAGAGAATAACGATTCGCGATTATTTATTTACAGTGTAATTCAGTTTGCACGGTTTCTTCATTTCGAAACGCACGTTCTTCGTTCGCATCTTGTAGACCGCTCGGGGGTTTCTCTTCTTCTTCGGTGTCGTCGCCGTCGTCGTCGAACGCAAAACCCATCGAATGGTAATATAGAACCGTGGTATGCGTGCGGTACTCGAAATCGAATGTCGTCGCGTACCGTCACGAAGACATTTTAAGAGACATTGAAGGACATCGAAGAATGTCTCGCATATCATACCACGGTCTAATAACTGCCGCGTTTCAAACGGACGAAGAATTTTTTTATCTAAAGGTTACGGAGCAAAAGAGACCACCACCGACGATGAAAAATTGATTATCCACCGAGAAAGTAATTTTTTTTGAACTTGAAGTATTTGGTGTAATTAAATTTTTTTTAACGTCGTTTCGTGGTTATGAAGTTACCACCATACGAGGGAAATAAAAAATAAAAACGAAGAAAAAAGGAATAGATAATAAATCCTCCCTCTTTTTAAAGACGTTGTGGGGGAAAAGAAAAACCCTTTGTTTCTTAAACGCCGGGTCCTTTCATCTTGGTAATTCCTCCATGGAATTATGGTTTGTGCGAGTAGGAGGTTAAGAAATGTACGCCTGACTGGAGTTCGGCTTTCAGATTTTCCCGGACCAAAGAAGGAAAAAATACGCCGGGCAGACAAAGGAACCGACCCGAACGGTAATGACCCGCGAGGCGGCCCCTTCCGGGCACGTAATTTATTTTCATTAGGCCCTAATTGGAAAAATGGAAATAAATATTGAATTTTCATTAAGCGCGCGCGATTTATCGATCGCGCAGGAAATGGCAACCTTTCTTCTCCTCCACCATTCCAAGTTTTATTCTTCGTTACACACGAGAACCATTAAGGAAACCCGATTGAATTCATTAATAACGATCTCGGATGATTTCTTTTTTTATTAAATGGAATCGTAATTATTTCGAGGAAATCACCACGAAAAAATGACGAAAAAGGAAAGGCCCCAACTTTGGGTTATTGATGACAGGCCGTATAAAATGATCAGGGGTGACATATTTCACAAGTCGGATGGAAGATCAGTATAAAATGGCCAGCGGCACTTCATCTGAAACTGTTCACAGCGCGTGCTTCAGCATATAGCAAACATTTTCAAATGAAATTTTCATAAACCGCTTACCATGTATCAATATTTGTATCCCGCCAAATCAATCAAAGAGAAATTTTCTTAGTGTAAGCAAAATGTTTTTTCCAACAAAAATTTTATGAAGGCTTTTGATGACAGGTGGTGAGTATGTATATCACAAGACCCCATCGCTTTGAAGTATACACCCTTCCCACCTCATTACAATTCCGTTTTGTTTTTCCTAAAAGGGGTCAATTTTTGGAGTTGTGACTTAAGCAGATGTCACCTGATCGCGCTTAACAACTGTTAAAACACCTGCTGTGGTAATTGTAGTTGACAGTCTAACGAATTGTCGATGATTGTTGCGTGGCTTTAATTAATTTATTGTGGGTTGTGAACGGAAGGGGACATAAAGAAAAAAGAAATTAAGGAAAAGCTTCATGCGTAACCGATAAAATAAATAAACAGGATTTTGTGCGGTTTAATCTGGGATTACGTTTCTGGTGCCATAAATAAAACAAAAGGAAAAAAAGCACATTTTTAATATATCGCGCGAGGGTCCGCAGATAAACGTCTGGTCTTGGACTTAGCGGGGGGGTTTTGGGTTCGGTTGAAGGGTGAGGGTGTGTGTGTGTTGAGGAGAAATGGGGGAAACTCATTCCGGGTAAACAACACGTATCGCAGCCGAGTTTTTTTTTCATTTTTTCGGGGAGATTAATATTTTTGGACACACTAATGGCGCACGTCACTGACTATATATCACTTGTTTCAATCTAGAACTCGTTTTATGTTTCAACCCTCCTCCTCACGCCACCCCCCGGTTCCGTCACAACGCTGGCTTTCTCGCTGGCGACGACGTAAAAGTTCACATCTGTCCTCTCTTTCTTCATAGCGCACGATTTTTTCCTCTCGCGAATTTTTTTTTCGGGGTACTCGAGAGCAGAAAAGCAAGAAAAATATTGATATAATTTGACGGCGGTGATTTATGCTCGTCTTCGTCTCCCTACAAAGTGTTTTGTTGCAAGTGATTTTTATGACTTATAAAATGTCAATTCTCCAGTTCTTTATCGTTGGGCGGATGGCATTTTCCGGAAGCGATAACCTCCGATGTCTATAGTTTGTTTACGGCGCGATTGAAACTTCCTCACATGCCCATAAAAAGATTTCACTTTCTTTATTCTACCTGTATATAAATACCAGTCAATCTAATCATTCCTTTTCAACATTTCATTTCATTTCAAATGAAAACATAAAAAAAGTTTTAAAAAAGCTTCAAAGTTGACAATAGTATATAATACAATTTCGATTCCGGATTGATTAACTGAAGTTGAGAGACCCTTTTGAAATCTGTTGAGCTCGGTGTCGAGTAGAATGCGGTCAGATCGGAATAAATCCCGCTCTCTTTTCATCAACTTCTTATTTCCATACATATAACACATCGGTTCCTACTACATCCGCTCAGCTGGACCGTGTACATCAAAAACCTCCAAAACTGTTCAGAAATAAACCCGTTCTTTTCCCAATCTTCTATTCATAAAAAAATCACGTTCCAATCAAAAACCATTTTCTTTCATTCATAATTTAACTTCAAATCCCATAAAAAATGGATCTTGAAATATTTACATGGTCGACTTTACACATTTCTGTATCTGTATGCATATTGACTGGACGATGCTGAAAACGGAAAATGGCTTTTCTTTGACACCTTACGAAATTAGATTTTTAGACTGACGAAAAAAGGGACGTGAACGGCAGAGATAAAACGTTAAGACACGATCGTGGCCTTAGGGTTTTTCGCAGATGTCCTTTGTGTAATTGGAAATTTGAGATTAAATGAAGTTGAATAAAAAAAAAACAATAATAAAAACAATCAAAAGTTCGTTTTTTTTCGTTTTGATAAAGTTACGGTTTGTCGTAATTTCGAGTTCGTGTCGTTTCAGTTACTAAATTAAACATTAAAGGAAAATCAGCGAGGTGAATTGACAGGAGCGGTAAAATTTCTTGGAAAGTGGTTTCGGTTGCAAGCTTATGTAAATCGATAAATACACAATTTTTAATTCATGTTAAACGCACCTGGACTAGTTCAACTGTGATTACCTTGAAGTTACTCGTTCCATTTTAAATAGGGGTTGTGGTTTATCATTTAATGATGGATTTATTCTTACGGCAGTCATATTTGTGGTAAATTTTATGTCCACTTCTTATCATTAATTTAGTTGATTTAAAATGATAATAAGGTGAATCATGTCAATTACCTCATTAATATGATTAAAATTTCATTGCCATTTTTCCTAAATGAAAAATTGTTCGATGTATATATTTGTTTAAATACTGATAATACATAATAAATAAAAGAATTCATCATCAAAACGTATTATTAAATTATGGATATCGAGCCAAAATCGAACGGTTTTATTATTTAAGTTAATTGGTTTTTCAAACCTTATTTTACAATGTAAAAATGATTTATTTATTAAGGCTTGGAGTAAATCGTATTTCATAATTTCATTTTAAAAATGCGTAAAACTGAAATCAATAATTTTTGGAAATATAAATATAAAATATTATCTTGTACTAAGTGATATATAAATTTATTTACGTCTTGACCGGTTTCGGTAATTATATTACCATCTTCAGAAGAACATCTACATTAAAGAGGTTTACATATTAAAATAAATAATTTTATATCTACTTTAAAACTTACGTCAATTAACAATTTAAAAAAGGAAGCTTTAACTATAATAAAGGAGTTTTTGCACAGTAGAATGGATAATAGAAATGATGTCGATAATATTCTGAAATTATTACATATCTGCACTGAACAAAATTTCTGTAGATTCGATAATAAAATATATGAATTTAATGATGATCTCCCAATGGGATCGCCGCTTAGCGGACTTATTTCGGATATATTTTTAAATAAATTAGAGGAAGATCTTATCGTAAATTCAATAAACCCACATCATGAGAATATTATCACATGGTTACGTTATGTTGATGATATTTTAGTTGTAACTAAGACGAATGATATAAAAATGATTAATGACTTACATAAATACGTAAATAACCTCCATAAAAACATAAAATTTACGTTGGAAATGGAAAAAGACAACAAGCTAAACTTTTTAGATTTTACTCTAATCAGAAAAGAAAATAGGATTGAATTCGACATATACCGGAAACCGACACAGCACAACAAAATCATTCCGTATGATTCATACCACGATTATACTCAAAAGCTAGCAGCATTAAGATCATATATACACCGAGCTTTTAATTCAGAACTAAGCCAAAATAATTTTGAAAAGGAAATATCAATAATACAAACAATAGCAAAAGATAATTATTTCCCCGAAAATACAGTGCAAAAATTAATAGACAAAAGACATAATAAAATAAATTCAAAACAAATCTCATCCTTAGAAAAGACTATCGATAATAGCAAGTTAGATAAATTTAAAACAATAAGTTATCCAGGTACGATATCACACAAATTGAAAAAACATTTCATAAAATATAACATAAATCTAACGTTTAAAACTACTCACACTATTCAAAATATTCTAGATAATAGTAAAGACAAATTTGATATCTTACAAGAAAGCGGTGTATACCAAATAGAATGCAAGAGTTGTCAAGCTACATATATCGGAGAGACCGGACGTAATTTCAAAACAAGGATCAAAGAACATTTAACGAAAGAAAATTCGGCATTTGGAAAACATTTACTTTTTAACAACCACGAATTTAATATAGAGAAAAATACAAAAATATTACACAAGAAAAATAAAGGCTATTTACTAGAAATACTCGAAATGTATGAAATAACTAAATTTAAAAAACAAAATCCGGATAAAATAGCACTAAATGAACAAATAAACCATATTACCCCTCCATTATATAATAATTTAAAAAATCCTTATAAAAATCTTTAAAAACCACTTTCCATTTCTATATTCTTTAGAAAACGAGTTTTATTTGTCCTCGTGATACCATTGTGTTGTTGTATTTTAAGAAATGTATGTTTGTGTGCGCTTAAGAATGTATAGTGATTGTTTTAACTTTTTAAATTGTTAATTGACGTAAGTTTTAAAGTAGATATAAAATTATTTATTTTAATATGTAAACCTCTTTAATGTAGATGTTCTTCTGAAGATGGTAATATAATTACCGAAACCGGTCAAGACGTAAATAAATTTATATATCACTTAGTACAGGATAATATTTTATATTTATATAACATATTAGTGATAATGGATAAAAACATAACTAAAAATTTTTGGAAATGATCCCAGAAATCCATTTTGTAATAAGAACGATCATCTAGAAAAAAATAAATTTAAGTTAAAAAACTGCTAAAATTTGTTGTAATCGTTCTAAAAAAATGTTTTAATAACATCAAATTCAGTTATTTATTTAGATTTAGAAACAAATTACTACCCAAAAAATGATGATTCAAAATGTTTAAAGAATTGTTTTTTTGTTTCAAAATTCGTTTTTTTATTCGAATCTAACTCTTAACTTTTATTAATTCGTATAATTTATCTTTAATAATTTTCTTGAGTATGATTTTAATTCGTAATTCATACTTTATAATATTGAAAAAGACAAATAACATGTTTTTCATTCAAAAGAAAAGGGAATATAAGTCAATCACGCAGAAAAATGTGTTAATACATCGAGCAGTTTAGTTCCGCATGAAGCCAAAAGATGGAGCAACCAGTAACTCGACCAGTTGTTTCTTAGAAAAGTTTGTAGCCTTTATGTAGCCGATTTACAATACCTGTATGTTTTCATGGTTTCAAAGTTCACTTTTCTTAAATATTGATTTCCTTGTTAGTTGAGGTGATTTGCGTGCAAGCTACAACGGTAAATGTTACAATAGTGTTGCGAAATCTGATGTTACAGTTATTATTACCTTCTTGTAGGAACCCATAATAATGCTCTGACCCGAATCAACGTTTGTATTTTGAATTCAGGCAAAATGCAGATTTACCGAAAGCTTATGATTCTCCGGAAGTTCATTTCAGAGGTTTGTACAATTTTTAGAAAAAATGAAACCAGACATTTTTTTAATGATATCAGTGTAAGATATACATAATCATGAAAATATATAAAATTCAAGAAAGAGAATATATCTTTATTTCCTTGCGAGTAAAATCACTATATGTTTCTGTTAGTTACAGCATCATTTAAATCACAAATAGTGGAGTAAAAGTTATAATGATTTGTTTAAAAATATTTGAAATAAACCTAAAATTATTTATTATATAAATTAAATTATTTATTATATTACTAATTTTCCAACTGATTATATAACCCAATTTCATTTTAAGATTATTCAATTTTCTATAAATTTTTAGATACTATTAAGAAAATTGTTAATTTTATGAAATGCAATTTCATCAATGTATCTTAAGAATTAGATTTTTCAAAAATTATTAAAGAAACATAATTTTATGAAATGCTACAAATTTAGATCGTTAAACCTTGATTAAACTTTTTTAAACTTGTCTAAAACTTTAAAAAAAAGTTTAAAACTTGATATCTCATAAACGAATTAACTTGCAGTTGAAAAGTTCTTAGTTTCATTTATAAATTGCAAAAAGTTTCATCAAGATATATTAAGAGTTCGATTTTTTACGATTTTTCAAAAATTGTTAAGGCAATTTTCAATTTTATGAAATGCTATAATTTTAGGTTAAGTTCAAAATTTGATATCTCAAAAACTAATTGAAATACACACGCGTGTCTCTGGGTTTTAGAAAAGTACATACTTTCCTTTATATATTACAAAAAGTTTCATTAAGATATCTTAAAAGTTTGATTTTTACGATTTTTCTAAAATGATTAAAGTAATCTTAAATTTTATGAAATGCTACAAATTTACATTGAGTTCCAAATGTGATATCTTAAAAATGAATTGGGATTCTTACGCATGGTTTTGTTTTTGGAAAAGTGCACACCTTCCTCTATAAATCACAAAACGTTTCATCCAGATATCCTAATAATTCGATTTTTCAAAAATAATTAAGGCAAATATTAATTACGAAATGATACAAACTTTGGTTGAGCTCAAAACTTGATATTTCAAAAACGAATTGAGATTCTCACGTATGGTTTTATTTTTGAAAAAGTGCATACTGCAAATATCTTAAATATTCGATTTTTTAAGATTTTTCAAAAATGATTAAGGTAAATGTTAATTATGAAATGCTACAAATTTAGGTTGAATTCAAATCTTGATATCTCAAAAACGAATTGAGATACTCACGCATGGTTTGGTTTTGGAAAAGTGCATACTTTCCTTTATATATCCGAAAAAGTTTCATCAAGATATCTTAAGAGTTCAATTTTTCAAAAATGATTAAGTAAATTTTTAATTTTATGAAATGTTACACATTTAGGTTGAGTTCATAACTTGATATCTCAAGAATGAAGCGAGTTATATCGAATATTCCAGTATGGTTTTGTTCTTAGGAAACTACATACTTTGCTTTATAGCTTATAAAACATTTTATCATATATCTTAAGAATTCCATTTTTTTTCTTTTTTCCTTCATGTTTTTTTTTCAATTCACGCATGATTTCGATCACGAAACAGTGCATTTAGAATTCACAGAAAATTTTATCACGATATCTTAAAAGTTTGGTTTTCTTTAATTTTTGATAAATACTTAAGAACATTTTTAATTTTATGAATTGGTACAAATTTCACAAATTCATGAGTGCACACTTTCTTTTATAATCCACAGAAAATTTCATCAAGATATGATAATTAAATGATTTAATTATAAAATGATTAAGGAAATTGCTATTTTTATGAAATGCTGAAAATTTAGGTTGAAAAAATAAATTGAAAGATTTTAATAATATATTTAAAAAGAACTGGATTTTTGGAACTAGTTGAAAAATTTAAGGTTTTAAAAATTAATTAGATTAAAGCAAAAGTATTCACGCAAATCGTAATCATTTTTTTTGTCTAGTATCAGGTTAAACACGACTTACAGAAATATCCTGTACAAAACAAGAGTCAACAAATTAATGTTTATATCCTAACATCAATATTTTATGTTGAACTTCATCAAAGGCAGGTATGTGTAGGTAGATGAGATTTTGAAATAATTTTCTGAATTGTTTTAAACATGAAACACTCATGAATGAAGTATTCATGAATTTTTTAAATGCACGTTAATGATACTAAAGGGATGAAAGGATGAAAATAAAAGCTTAACGTACAGCTGATGCGCTAATTTAATTTTGTTACTGTTACATTACAGCTATTTTACAGATACAGAGTTTGCACCCTAAGTTTGGACTTCATAGGGGTAGATATAATATTTGTCTTGACAGCTTTGAAAAGCTTGAATACCATAATCATTATTTTTCGACTTATCTCATGCATTCGATACAGTACCTCATATTGTCATGACACAAATACGCACCTATAAAAGGCTAGAACCTAATTTTTAGAAAGAGAACAGAAGAAATTTCTAGAAGTAGAAATTTCTTCTTCTTTCTTTTCTTTGTGTAAACAGAGCGTTTAATAACAAATCAGCAAATTCTACGGTAACAGAATTTGATTATTTCGTAACTGACTTCTATAATTCTGCTATGATTCGAAAAAATTCATTGGATTTTACAGTGCACAAACAATTACCATTGTTTAAGAATTAACAATTTTTAATTAATATTTATGTTTATATTAGATCATCAGCAATTCTTAATTTTAAGTTAAATAGAGGTGAAGGTTGGTTTATTTTAAGATTACTTTTTCTAAAGCAAAATATTTTCATGTAATCATTTTAATAATCATGAGCATAATATACAAATAATAATAATTATCATAACTTTTTGACACAATACTTTTGTTGAACCTAATTAGTTTCACCATTGATCATGTAAAAATTAAGTTTGTATCAGTAATTCACAGTTATTACCATGTTATTGCAAAATGTTTGAAGTGGTCTTGCTTTGTAATTAAAACTAATAGTCAATAACTTTCACAAAATTTTATAACCGCTATTAGTTTTCCATTTCAAATTTTTCAGTTGATTCTTATTCATAATTAGGTTACTTTGGAAATCGTTATTGTACAAAACCACTTAGATTTGACATAAACTTCAATTTCACCATTCTTCTATTATCACCTTCTGGCAACACTTAATGACTATTCCTAGGGAATATTTATTCCTATAAAAACCTACTTTGTGATAGTATTTCAATAATAATAAGAATGGAATAACAATGATACAGTTTTTTATTAATTTTATATTAATTTGTTTGGCTCTGGTCTATATACTATCTCCTATACAATTTATTTCTCTCCTGTCTAATTTCTTCCAGAACTGTTATCTATTGTGATTTTGCCTTCTTGACTTGGTTAATTCTTGACTGCACTCCGGCTTTTTAAATTATTTTTGCTATTTCTATGTATTTTTTTAACCTGACCTAATTCTTATAAATTCAATTGGGAATTCAATTCTTACGTTATAGTCATATTGTTTCAACTAAAATTAGAATTGACATTAGAACTATTATTAGGACTAATACTAGATCTAAAACTAGAAGCTTCCCGGTTTTGTCGTGCGTCTTTTCAAAAACTGTTTGACGTTTCGGGTGACATGTTGCAATCCTCTTTAGAAACTAGTTTGGAAATCGGGAAACAATATATATCATTCGAAAACTAACTAATAATTAATTTATAGTAATGAGAAACTAATTACTGCATCGCATGTTCTGCTGAGTCCCCAGCCATCTTCTCTGTTAAGTTGTTTTTATGCCGGTGGATTTCTATGGCCTCTCTTGTTAGTCTTTGGTGATATTTGTTAGTCCTAATCAGTACTTTTGTTTTCTCGAAGTCTCTTTCAGTGTAGTGGTGTCCTAGTCACCGCCGACTGTTGGATTTATACGCACCCCTCTCATGTTCGTTGATGCAGATTCGATGCTACAACGCTCTCTTTAAGAAACTGTTTTTGAAACTGCTTGTATTTGGCTATCGGAAGAGTATTTCGAATTTTGGAGTCTGTATCGTTTTTCTTGTGGCGTAGTGCCATTTATTCTGTTGCTAATAGCCAGCAACGCAAGCTGATACATATGGAAGACAGATAACACTGGTTTGTTTTATGTAAGTAACTGCATTGTTTCTCTGCTTTCGCTTCTTGGTTACTCTTATGATGTCCCTCATAGTATACCCGTTCTTCTGCAGCACGTACTGTAGAAACTGCTCCTCCTTCTTTAGGTTATATCCTTCTAATTCTTGCTACTCTCTGAAACAAAGTATGGATCTTCAATTTGGGATGATGGTGCAACAATGATGATGTTGTATGTCACCATTTATCGTTCTATTGACCAATAAATCTAGGAAATGCAACTGTTTCCTAGAGAACTGTTTTTCTGTTTCCTGAAAAGCGGCAGTTTCTGCTTCCATGGTAATCTTGATCATGAGATGTTGACCGGTCAAATAATCTGAAAACTCTTGGAGGCGTTCTCTGCCATGTAGCCATATCACAAACGTATCGTCCACATATCGAAGCCATCTACTCTTCTTTAAAATATTTTCTTCGAATAATTTCATGTACAAATAGCTATAACCGGTGACAATGGAGACCCCAAACTGCTCGCAAATCTCCCCTTTCCAATTAAAATACGCCGAAGATAAACAGTACTCCACTAGATCTGGCACGCATTCTGGTAATCCCCTGGCGAAGACCGTCTACAGCATCCTTTATTAGTACCCACAACGAAACTGTGGATTCGAAACTTACTAAAATATCCTCAGCGTCTTACTTTATACATTTCAATGATTCCACAAAATGTGTAGAATCCCTTACATAGATTTCGTCTTGGCTGTAAATGGAGAGGGAACTTTTGCGAGATGTTCTGCAAATAGGTATGTTGGAGGGTTGATGGCACTGACGGTACCATCAACCCTCCTCACCTGCACAAACAATTCTTTCTGGTGTTCCTGCAGAATTCCTGTGAATTTTATCAGTTTCTTAATTTTCCTTACAAACTTGTCTGTAAGATCTTTCCTCACCTTCCTATACTGGGTCCAGTAGGTCCATCATTTTGGCGTCATATTCTTCCTTGTCCACAACAATGGTGACATTCCCCTTTCCTGCTGGTAACACGACGACTTCTGCTCTTTCTTTAACAGATCGGTGTACGATCTATTCACCAACTGTCAATTTGGAAATTACTTCTTCCTTCGGGACCTTCTTCGGGGCGATTGCGTAGTTCAGTTCTGTAACTAGTAGTTGTTTCTTCCTCCATTAGTGGGATATTCGATCTGTTGATGACAATCGTTTCTGCTGGTAGACTATTTTTCTTCTTCTTCTGTATCTGGCGTTCCAATGAATGAAACATCTTTAGTTGCTTTCTACATTGTTCGTCTGTCCACTTAATCCCAGTCTTCTCCGGACATACAATTGGAAAGTGAGAGGTGGAGTCATAGTAACTAGAAAATAAGTGTTAACATGATAAACCTTGGTATACAGTACCCCCAGACTACCTTTTCAAACTAATATTTAAACAAAAACACACAAAAACTCAAGTTCTTTCTGCATGATTTATGCGAGTACAAATCTTTAATGATTCAACCGTGTATTTATCAAGCGTTGTATTTAACAGAAAAGATAAGTTTTTCATTTATTTTATTTTATATATCATTTATCACACACCTTAATTTTTTAAATATGTACTTTTACCTATCGTGGTTAAGCATATATCATGCATTCTTATATTAAACTGAATCAATGATATTAAATTGTTTTATTACATTCATGTTTAATAAAGGATCTATTTAATAAAGGATCTATTGATGTCGACATGTTTCTTGTACAAAATAATAATAAATTACTAAGACTTCGAATTTAATCTGTTCTTAAATTTCAGGGATTGGAAATAACGAACCAGGTAGGAATAAAACCTTAAGAAAAACGAGGAGTATCGAGCACGTTCCTGAGGCACACACATTGTTCACACATCTACTTAATTTAGGGACGACACAATTTAGCACGCCGGGGATCGTAAATCGATTTATAAATCACGTTTGTCGACGTTCCCGTTTTCGTTCCTTACCGGCTCTCGCGGCTGCTATCTTATTGCGGGCTCGTATGGGAGGCGTAATTGCATTAATTTCTCTTACTCTCCCATATATGTACTCGCCCCGATCATATATTACGTGCCTTACTATAATAATTTATTACAATAAATAAATACCGATGGGTTTTTCGTTACTTGGTACTTAATAAAATATGTGTAGCGGTATGTTGGGTTCCAATATGCAGGATTGTATTGAATAAATAAAAAAATTAGGTCGAAATGAATTTATTTTGAAATAATAATAAAACGAGTTTAGTGAATAAGTCATTTTAATAGCAAAACCTTTTTAATTGTTTTTAGAAGGAATTAAAGTAATGAAATAATATTTATGTGCGGGGTGAATTATTTCGTATTGATGCATATATATTCTGAGGCCGGATCTGTAGCATGCCGGTAAATCGGTAAAAGAAGCTGGAGAGCGCAAGAAACTCGTTTGTATCGTACCAAGAGACCGTCCGTCGTAATTGCGGAATTCATAGGGATCCTCGTAGAATGCCGACTTTACTAAAGATGGAGCACATTTACTAATAGTCAATTATCGAACAAAATGCGCCATTAGATCGATCAAAGTTCGGCATTCCAATTTAAATGATCGTTAAGCTACCGCCTCACCATTCGATCAACAAACCGAACCATAACAACCATTCACCCACTTCCTTTCCATTACAGAATAACAAAAAAGAATCTCAACATTTTTTTGTAATCTTTAAGAACACTAAATTCTAAAGATAACTGCACTAAATCTTTGATGATTATTTATCAGGTCCAGACTGAGAGGGTGGTTTGGAAAAAAAATTTATAACCCACCTCCGGATCATTTGTTACGGGAATTGTTGTAACGGGTTCCGGGGGGCACACATCGACCCTGGTGCGCCCCCAGCGTTGGCCGCCTTCGCGGTTTGCATACGCCACAGCTCGCCGCCGCCCCGTTTCCCCAACCCCCGACTACCCCCTTCACCGGGCGGGCGGTGGACACACGGCGGAGAAGGTTAAAAAGAAGAAGTCGTCTCATCACATCTCCATGGTAACGAGCTGGCCCGCGGTTGCTTTGCATCGATCTTTAAAACTGTGTGTGGCACCCCCCTTCTACCACCACCTACCCCACACATACGTAAAGAGAAAGTTTTAATACATAATATACTAAATATGGTGAAATTGTGATATAACGGGTCATATGGGGAAGGAAAGGTTCGTTATAATCTAAAGTTATAACAAAAATTTAAATTTTATATAAATAATTTTACACAAATTTGAATGAATAATTATCTGGCTCATTCTGTGTTAGTTTGTTAATTATAGTTCAAAGACAAATATACCAAAATCAATTAAAATTCATCAGTTCAATAAATATATGCAATATTATGATATAATTATAATAATGATAAATTAGCGAAAATTTAATTATTTATGTAAATATAAATAGACTAATTTATTCCACGTGTTAGCCCACGTTCAGCATGTTCAACATGGAAGAGTGATATTTTAGGAGTTTTTGAAGTTAAATATTTTTTTTTGTTTTTGTAATTTTCGCATAAATTCGCTGTTCACAGCGGATTCGGATCACAATGAATATGCTTTTATCACGGCTCGACTATCCGTGACAATGTTTATTAATGCACATTTCTGTCCCTTTACTAGATGTAAAACAACGCAGAAGTTTTCATTCATCACCATTTTTGCTTCATCTTGAAAAATGTTTATGTCAAGATTGAAGGAGAAGTTAATGATACCATTGATTTCGCTAATCCAATTGAAAAACGTTTATTTGGTTTTGTACTTTATTATTAAAGAATAGTAAATAGATTTTAGTTCTACCGGTTTCGATCTGGATTAGATCATCTTCAGGAACCGTTAGGAACACGTCTAAATTTGGTTCAAAGTAGTGTTGTTATTTTGTTTAATTCTTAAAATGAAATTATGGTGCAACATGTGCTCAAATACAAAATGAGGTTATGTTTGATAATCTGCATCGACTTGCGTGAAGAGCAGGTTTGAGTGATAAGACTGTTAAATCTTCCTTTTGTATAGATTTGCCAGTTATTGTTGTGGTGAGGGCTACCGTAGATTTTACACTGGTCCGGGATGAAAAAAATTTCAAATATTTTCAATGATTAAACTAAAAAAACTTGATCTAAAATTATAAAACTTCCAAAACTAAAACTAACACTAGAACTATCACTAGGACTAATACTAGGTCTGAAACTATAAACTTTCTGGTTTTCCCTTGTGTCTTTTGAAGAAATGTGACGTTTCGGATGCCACGTTGCAACTTTCTTCAAAACTTGATTCGTAGTCAGTTCTATACGTACCTGTATTCTTTGGCTGGCAATATAACACAACCTTTCTTTTATTAAAAAAAACTGTGTAGAAATACTTAATATTGAAATTTTAATTCACAGTTTGGTTAATTAATCAAATTCATAGTTGCAAAGCCAATGTGTGAGCAGAAAGTAAAAGAACGAGTAAGCAACAATTCGTTGTTTATTTCCGTTTGTTTAAAACTTGAACGATCTTCAAACATTTTCTGGTCCTTCGATATTCTTCTGCGATCTTTAAGATTATTAAGCTTTAACAAAACAGCAATGAATTATTGAAGTACGAAGGCGTTTAATAAAATTAGAACTAATGCTAAGACCAATACTAGAACTAAAACCAGACCCTTTTGAGTATACCGTGTGTTTTTGAAAAATATTTGACATTTCGAATGCCATGTTACAACCTTCTTCATAAACTGATTCAAATGAACCAAAGCTTCTCCCAATTAGACCGAACAGCTGTAGGAGCAAATTATGTGCTACAACGAGAGCAAGTTTGATTTGGAAATGATGGCATGTTGTGGATACATCGTCATTTCGGCATCCGCATTGATCCCAAATACCAAATGCCTACAGTAAAGTACTTTGATGTAATCATTATGGAATGGGATGATTAAACATCATTAAGACTGATCAACATGCTTTCAAATACTTTTACTTGCAGGTGACCTCGATGACTTAACGTTTTTACGTCAAACGTATTTTATATGGTTTGGAAGAGGCGCAATTTGTCATAAAGAGATATTTGATGATTTAATAACGTAATTGGCAAAAACATGATACATATTGCTCCAGGAAGATCATCAACAGGTCCGCGTAACGTCGGGTGATTGAAACCTTACTGGCCAATCTTGTTCTATAATATAAATATCATTGCACTACTTTGAGATATTCTGCTGGTTCAAATTTGTGATTGCTATGTTTATTCTTGCTGTGCGTAAGGTTTTATTTTAAAAAATAAAAAGATTTCATATCGAAACATTTTTTCAGCCATATGCAATCTACCTCATGGGCAAAATCAGGCAATGTACCTTGTCCTCTAGCTACATTTTAGACAACTATTAATTGTTTCAAGGAGTAGTGACTGCGACAGTGATGGTTCTTACGTACGCACCAATAATGAGCGAAAGCTCTTCACGCAGTCGGAACTAAATGGTTTGATTAGAGACTTAAATATTCCAAAGAATTTAGTCAAACTTTTAGCGATGAGGTTGAAAGAAAAACATTTATTGACTCTTTAGAAGGATATTCTTCTCTTGATATAGAAGTAGAGAAAAAGGATTTGAAATTCTTTTCTCTCGAGAGGGTGATCTGGTTTTTTGTACTAATATTACTGAGTTGATGTAAATGTTACATATAAAATACAACCCCAAAGAATAAAGACTTTTCATTCATTCCTATAACAGAAACATGAAAGCTGTATTTTTCCACCGTGGCAACGAATCTGCATCTATACCAGTAATTGGTACATAACAAGGATAAGTACTCCGATCACAAGTGAGCAGTATATGCGAATTTGAAAATGATCTCTATGTTACTAGGCCAACAAAGTGGCTACACAAAGTTCGTTATCTCTTAAATAACTATAAGAAACTACGCTGCAACATGAATATTAAAGTTCATTTCCTTCAGTCTCTTCTATATTATTTTCCGGGAAATCTTAGAACAGTAAGTGAGTAACAAGGATCATGTTTTCACCAAGATATAAAAGGAATGGAACGCAGATATCAAAGGCGATAAAATATTAGCATGATGGTTGAATACTTCTGGATGTGAAAAAGTCCACATCCCGACAGCGTGAAAAGAACCAACGAAATTTTGTAAAATGTTACTAGAAAGACATGTAAAGGTGTAGTAGTAATGCCTTATCAATTCTAATAACCTATGTCTATTTTATGATACAATGACTTTAACCTCATTTTGTAGACAAATCTTACGTAATAGAAGAACAACCAATATTATTTCTGAAATTAGCATTAAAACCACACATAAAAGTCAGATATTAAAACTAAAAGAAGTTTTAAAAATATTTTTGTGCATTGCCATGTAGGCCCATTGGACTATTTCTGATCAAATACCCCAGCTCCTTCCAATAAACTTATAGCATATTTGGTTACATGTCATGATTTTTTCCTCACCTCAACTATATTGCAATTAATCCAAGCCAGATTTTCTACATTTACTAACATTTTTGGAAAATCAAAGTTTTTTCTGTATACTTCGATTTTAATTCAGTGTTCTAGAGAAGTTTTTAGTAAAAAGAACCATTTTAACACACTTCAAGTACCTTTATCTATTTTCTAACACTTTTGGATAAAGTGTTATTGAATATAATTTTTGTACTAAATGTATAATAAATTTGTATAGTTAATGAAAAACAGATTCTACAATTAATATTATTTATTCCTTACATTATTATCATTTTAAATTTCGCAATTTATTTCTTTAAGTATGTATTGACTGTATTAATCAAGGGGATCGCTATCACTTATCAATGATCATGGAATACAGTAATTGGCCTTAATAAATAAGAATTTTGCAATTGCTTTTTCTTCAAACTCTAGTTGCATGAGATGCTACTTTTGTTATGTTAATGTAAACAAATTTAAAATGTAGCATGAGGAAATAATGGGCTATAAAAAGAAAATACTTGAAGACCAATTAATAATAATTGAAATATTTAGTCCTGCTGCTAGCAATTGCTTAAAAGTGAAGAAATTGCTTCTAATTATTATCTTAAAAAATAGATACAATTGCTTACATATGCTTAAAACGTTATGAATAAACTAAGAAATTGCTTTTTGTAGTATGGCAATTGCTTACATATTTGTAAGGTAGGTACACGATAGCAGAATTTTCCAAAATTCTAACATACATTCTACTTCTTACAGATAAAAATCTTAAAAACAGTACAGAAGAATTTTACCTTGGATTATGACTCCCTGGAGAAATCCTACAACCCAACAGCAGCGAAATTATAACAAAATTTTCTGTCGAGAACTTGTCATTATTGAACGTTGTCTTGTGCAATTAAAGGCGAGATTTTCTGTCCTTCAATATAAAATTATTGGTTAAACAAAAATAATACCATCGACGATAATATCTTGCGTTATAGTTCAAATGCTTAAATGATGACGATTTTCAATACTCACCTCAAAAAGCTAATGGTGAATTTGAAATAATCTATTTGGTGTATAAATTAGAAAATTGTTCAAGTTTGATTTATGATATATAACCATGCTAAGAGTACATAGATCGAATAAACTTTATGGGTAATTCAATAACTTCATTAATAAATAATTTTGTAATTTATCAAAATATTGCAGTTGATTTACATTTCCATCGAAGAAATATAGCCTAATTACCCTATAATATGTTAGGGCATACCACACCACAATTACTTATTTATTATACGAAAACATGATTCACCACTAACACCTAGAGCTAATACTAGAACTACAACTAGAACCACTAGAACATTTGGGTTCAGTTGTACGTCTCTTAAGACAGAACCTCCGAACCCAACCTAATCACCAAGTACCAAGCAGGTACACTACTTTTTGGTGAAAGCAATTAGTGGTTAAACTCCACTATTTTTTTCAAGTAGGTTTTTCAAGTAGCTGTGGTATTAGTTCTTAAAAGTCTTCAGATGCACGGCTAAACCTGAATCTTTATAGTTCTAGGTTAGTGTTAATTCTAGTTTTATTCAATATAAGTATACAGTAATCTAAAACAGGATAATAGCTAAAAGTGGAACTAATGCTAACTCTAAAACTAACACTAGACCTACAACTAAAAATCATTAGGGTTTAGCCGCACATCTCTTAGGATGGTTAAACACAAAACTTTCTAACTCAAAGTATAATGAAAGTCTAATGTTTGGAAAATCTTAATTTTACGGTGTCTATGATTACATAGCATACATTCAACTTGAAAAATATTCAATTTAGAAAAACGTCCAATATTTACATAAAAATGGGAATAATTAGTTAACTTCTATAGATAGAGTATAAAATTACAGCACAGTAATAGTTGAAGAGGGCTTATCGATTACTATTGCATCGTTAAATCCAGCAGCCGTAATTCAGTCATATGTATCTCTAGTTTAGAAAAATGGTAAATATTATAAAAACTGGAAACGGCATTCTTATATACATACATCAAATATGTCTAATAATAATTTTTCTCAAAGTCTATATACTATATGCCCTGGATGGTATACAGTCTGATCACCAGCAACCTAAGGATAGGGAAAAATGTAAATGGGAAAAGGAACGCAATGAGGTTTTTATTGTTTAACACAGAACAGATATATTACGTTTACTTATTGATATGGTTATCTTCATCTAACTCATTAAAATCCTATGGTTTGTCCAGCCGTATCTAACACATTGAAAAATCCTATCCGTAGGTCGCTGCAATCACAAATCTCGCAAAGTTGTAGCCGTACAAAGGGCGGGACAAAAAGATTTTATATTAATAAGGAAATTCGTAGCTTTGGTCAAAATTCTTAGTCAAATTACCTGATTAACTTTGAATATTATTTTCTAATAATCTACGATATCATTCCTAGATAGGCGTCGAATCAACCCAGTAATACGAAATGTCCAGTTTTTACTCATTTATTTCAGTTCTTTAGCTATATTAGCAATCCAGATTAGCTAGATTGTGTTTGGTTTAGGGTGATTAACACTTTTGCTAGAATTTGTTGTGCTATTTTCTTAAAAGGCAATATTATACCCCCAAAGACAGTGTTAAAAATTTCGCATAAACACAAATACCGATTTTATAAAATTTCGATATCGCAACTTGTTTTGCCAGACGATTATTATCACCACATGGAGTTTTGCGAAATAAGTATGAACCAATGCCAAATGAATTATTTGTAAACAAGGTTTCATTGGAATGTTCCAAAGAGAATACAATATCATCAGAAACTGAATGTATGCAATGTTATTCCTGCAATTCAGGAACGATTTGATCTTGATGATATTTGGTTTCAACAAAATGGTTATCTTGTTTATAATATCCGTAACATTATGAATTCTTTAAATAACACTTTTCGAAGACATTTGCATAGGTATCGCAGGCCGTATTAAGTAACGATTTTTGTGGCTCCTTAAAGTCATTTCACAAATACAATTACACTAGATGTATTTGCTAACAACCGGAAAAATTTTTGTAATTGGTTGCATGTGGACTGTTCAGCTCAAGAGGGAGGCTTATTTGAGCATTTATTATAGATAGATGAACAAAATTTAAAAATTTGTTTCATATGAAATGATCTGATGCTTCATTACTAAGAAAACTACTAGTACTGTGTACAAGGGATTTATTTCGTCGCCCGGCTATTGCTAACGCATCCATCCGCTCGACCTTTATTGTCTATCTTATTAATGTCGAACTTCTTTTATATTCCATCTTTCGTGTTACTACTGAGAATGATTGTGTTATGTGAAACCATAGGATAGTGATTCCAGTAGAGCTTCAGAAAGAAATGCTTTCTCAGTTACATTCAACACATTTAGGTGTAGTCAAGATGAAAAGTTTAGCGCGAGGTTACTTTTGGTTTCCAAATATAGATGTTGAAATAGAATTAGTTAGCAAAAACTGCGAAGCTTGTTGTTTTCACAGCAATAATCTGCCTAAAACAAAAATTTCCCCAAGGCCATATCCTTGTGGTCCCTCGCAAAGGTTGCATGTGGGTTACTTAAAATTTAATAAAAAGTATTATCTTGTAGTTGTTGACGCTTATACTAAATGGTTGAAAATTTTTCCAATGTCAAACATTGCTTCGACTTTAACAATTAATGTATTAAGATCATTATTTTCACGATTTGGATTGCCTTTAACTTTGGTTTCGGATAATGGCAGATCATTGATACCTGATGAATTTGAAATGTTTTTAAAGAACAATAATATAGAACACCTTACTAGTCCCCCTTATCACCCATCGTCTAACGGTGCTGCCGAAAATGTAGTAAAAACAGTTAAAAATGTATTAAAAAAATCACTTTTAAACAACATTGGTGGTGATATAAACTGTATTTTGTGCCTGTTCTATTCGATTACCGTAATATTCCGCATTGTACTACTGGAGTAAGTCCAGCGATGCTAATGTTTGGTCGTTCGTTAAGAACAAGATTTTCTTCTTTTTTACCTTTTACCAAAAAAGCAAATGAGTTGTGTAATAAAGACACTAACGATTTAGCTGAAAGGGTAAAAATAGTCAAAGATAAACAAGTAAAATATAGTAAAGGAAAGAATTGTATTAGTTATGAATTATACAATTGTATATAAGCCAAGTTTTATTAAAGGAAAAATCGTTTGGATGATTGTAAATCGTACATATCAGGTCGAGATACCAGAATTACAGAAGAAGTGGAAAAGGTATACAAATCAAATAAGAAAATTTGCTTTTGTAGACTCACGTATTCCTTTTGATGGTTCTGGAAGTTCTAATAATAATAATAATAATCAATCTATAGATACTAATAGCGAAAATTCTTGCAACAAAGAAAGTGCAGAAAATTTAGTAACTAACCGTCCGAAGAGCATGATTAAACCTGTAGATAGATTATGTTATGAATAATAGTTTATGTTTATTTTATATTAAAGATTAAGATTATGTTACGAATAATAGTTTATGTTTAGTTCATATTCATTTTTTAGGGGAAGATAATGTAAAGTATTTTTATATAAAAGCGTGTTATAAACCAGTTTTAGTTCAGTTCTGAGTTGACCTTTATGGAAAAAAGACAACTCATCAAATACATCACACTAATTTTTGTGAATAATTGTTTTGTTATAAGTGATAGATATTATTCTTACAAACAAATATTAATTGCTTGTTAATTTCTTCATCATTGTTAAATTCCTCACTTGCACTAGAACCTGCCACGGCACAGAATGTTTTCTTATCATCGTTGTTTAACTCATGGTATTGTATTAACGTCAAAACAGTACAAGTTGAACTATCAAAATTTACAGGTTGTGACCTGTTCGAGTAAGGAATTGCTGTAAAGTTGTGGAAACAACAGCATTTGCTTAACCCTCCGTCTGTCGGGCGCGCTTTCTTAACACTTTCGATAGGGTGTGGTCTGTGGAGTCCAAAATAGAAAAAACTCTAAAGGACGCCAACGTATCCTCCAGTGCTAATTTCTCATAAATATGTTTTATATGATGCTTGTACTATATAATAGCCTAATACAGGGCCAATTCCAAACTCACGTTTTATGTCAATTTGATTTATAGATAATGCTTACAATTTAATCACATATTTTTCAAAATTTGGAAACAACGCCTAAATAAAGGAAAAGAAAATCGATCTATAAGAATATTTATTTAAAAATGTATAAAGTGTTATAAAAAAAATGTCTTAACTAAAGAATAATATTCTATGCACAAACTGGAGGGCTTCAAACTGTGGTCTCCATATTTCCCAAACAATCGTTGCAGCACGCTGTTATGTGCTCCATGCATAACCAACATTTACAAATTTTGCAAAAATAACGAGTTTTTCGTCTTTTGCAATATATACAGTTTCCTCTTTTCCCTGGTAATGGCTCTGGAATAATCTCCTCTTCAATACCTGAGAGCCTCAAGGCAGAAGTACGCACACTTTTGGTCAAGTGCTTATCTTTCTTTGCAGTGAGTTTTAGCAAATTCACCATCTGGTATGTTGCCTTTGTAGATAACAAAAGCGTTAATTGCTGCTATATTGAGGAGGTTATAGAAAATTACCATTGGCCAACGCTTTGTGTTTCTTGCAGCATTGTATATTATAGAAAGTAATTATTTCGGGCTTTTTTCGATCACCGGTAGCTTCATCGATATGATCGTCTCGGTGCATTGTTGAAACTACAAGCACATTCTTTCCTTTTTTGGGTTTATATGAAACTGCAGTCATATCATTACTAAATGCGAATAACGAAGAATATACTTTCCTGTTTTTAACTTGTGTTATTTCAAGAGGTAGTTCTCTTCTATTGGCTCTAATTGTACCAACCACAGTAAGGCGGTACTCTCTTAACAGTTTCTTTACAATTGAATATCCTGTGAACCAACGATCTATTGTAACATTTCTTCCTGATCCTAATAAATGTGAACACATTCTTTCAGTTACTGCAGCGGTAGAGTTGTCAGTTTTATATGGACCATTGGGTTGAACACCAGCGTAAATTTCTATGTGTGAAGTGAAAAATGTTTTGGCATCAACAACGGCGAAGACTTTCAATCCGTATTTGTTTGGTTTACTTGGAATGTACATTCGGAAACTGCACCTACCCCTAAAGGCAAGCAGCATTTCATCTAATGTTACATACTCGCCCACAGAATAAGTTTTCTTACAATTGTTGTTGATCTTGTCAACAACAGTATGAACTGCTGCTAGTTTGTCCATTTCTTTTCTTTGACCTCTACTTGTGGTATCGCCTAAGCGAATGCATTTCAATAAGAAGACGAACCTCCGTTCTGCCATTGTAGCAGGAAATATCTCATATTCCATACCGTCTGATGAGCAATACTCTGCTAGATGTGTCCTTGATCCATGATGGAGCCCAGCTAAATAAAGCAAACCCATCAGCGCTTGGATTTCTACAGAGTCGGTAGGTCTACACTCAGTCTTATCTTGGTATTTAACAGAAATTTTATCACTAAATAAATTAGTGTTTTCAGCTACAATATCAATGCAGTTTCCAAACATGTACATCCAGCATTGAATGGGAGATAATACGTCACGTGCTTCACCGATGACTCCCGGCAGGTGAGACACTATGTTTTCGTTGCGAGTTCTAATATTTCTAGGTGGGACAGCCTTTTTCGATTTAGTTCCATCTTTACCAAAAAAATACGAGCATCTATCACGAATCACGGGTTGTTCATCTTCATCATCCTCGCCGTCATCCTGATGCATAATATCTGCATCTTCATTTACGTTTTCCTGCTCGGTTTCTGTATCATGATCACTGATACTTACAAAATCTGGATCGGATATCGAACTATCGTCAGACTCTTCTATTTCACTGCCCGTGCTAACTTCTTCATACAGTTTCTGTAATCTTTCTCTCTCCTTTTCATAAGGATCCATATCACAATGCTCTCAAATAATAAATCATTTATTATTTTATCAAATCATATGAGAAAATTGTGACTATTTGGAATTTTGAAAAACAGTTTTTTATAGCGAAAACAGTTGATATTCTGATACTTGAAAGGTACTGTGACCGTAGAAGTTTTGAGCAAAATAATTTAAAAAGTATTTCACATAATCATTTTGTCGTGGACTCGTAGACCACACCCAACAGACGGAGGGTTAAAAATTTTATTCATATGGTCATCTTCTATTCTAGCGAGGTTCATTATAACGATGTGTTACTGTACATTGCAATTTAAAAAAAAAATTAAAAAATGTGTAAATTTTCAATATCTCGGTGTTAAGTGGAATTAAATAGTCGTGAAAATTAATTACAAGTGCCTAGTTCCTTCCTCAATACTACATTATAATATGGAATAAGTAATGGCCTGGCGATCCGTTTTGTTTTATACGGTCAAATTGCAATTAATATGGTTAACACATGCAGCGACGAAGCGGTGGGAATTGAAGCGAGCACTAACTCGCCGCTATACAGTCCGATCTCGAAGTATTTATTCACTTACATCTTATGAAAACAGGTTGTAAATCAGAAGCGGTAATTACGTCGGTAAATTAGATTTTCTATCCTGATACGGTTTGAAACGTCCGAGAGCGAAAGCATTTCCGCAACCTCAACCGTCGTAATCAATATAGATTTGAATTTTAAGCGTCGTCGTCCGTGGATTTCCTATTATCGGTTTAAGAAGGAATAAATTAGGTATCGTGCATCAGAACGATCTTCTCCTTAAAATCCAAGCCAATAAACAATAGGAATGAATAGAATTATGATAATTTATCGACATTATTAAAGATTCTACGATAAAATTTAAGGTCGAATTTGGTTAATTTATTACGTTCCGAAAATTTTTGTGGCAATAAAATAAATGAACCTAAAATAAAATAAATGAAAAAGTTTAATAAAAAAACGTAGGTAAACGAATAACGTCCCACTATTTATTTTAAGAAAGTGATTGAAAAACGTTTCGAGCCGGGCCAATTCGCATCTGCATCCGTTTGAGTTGGAAGCCTCGGCCGAATTTCGAGATTGGGCCAGGATCGTTCGGGAATGATCACGTTCTGAGGGAGATCGTAGCTTGGGCGCGATAAGGTTCCTTTGAATTCGTCTTTACGCGGCGCACCCGACACAGGGACCACCCCTATCTGAATCCCGTAATATAAAGCTCTCGAGGTGAATAGTTTGTTCGAGGACTCTAAAATATTCCAATTTAAGTGTTCCATTTTCTGATGGGTTTAATGTTAACCTAACGGTAAACCAATAGATGGTTAAAGATGTGATTGAAGATTTAAAAAATTTTAAATGAGGTCTGTAATGTAGTAGTAGTAGTACCTGAAATTAAATTTTACAATCTCTAATATCAGGATTGTAATGAGAAATATTAAGGAATAGTTAACTGGTTTTATTCAGTTTTAATATCTTCGAAACGGTACCGTTTCAACCTAATACATCATTGAAGTTTATAACTGTTTTCAGTTGCAATACAATATAATTTATTTAATGAATGACATTTTTTAAAAAAATTAAAATGAGAGCACTTTTAACATGATATTTATATTCAAGATGTATGAAAACATACCCCGCTAGAGTCACGTTCTTCATAACCTGCACGACCTGCACCAACAGTTTCATTTCTTAATTCACGACTTTATATGCTACAATGCAGTTTCTAGTGACAATATGGCGAAAACCTTTTCTTATTCAAGTTGTCCAATCCATAAACTAGTATTTAAAGAAATTTTGAATTTCAAAGTGTTTACATTTCAATTCTTGTCTTAAAAAAATGAAATTAACTAATTATTCCAGTGTTTATATAAAAATTAAAGTAGAATGAATTAAAATTTTTCAGCTGACATGTAACTATGGAAAACATAAAAGATACAAGTTATATTGGTGAAAAGTGTAGGGACAAATTCAAATATGGATAAATTACTGTATAAAATGATTTAAATGTAAATTTATGTACTAATACATTATGTAAGTAATAAATAATAAATATTATTTATTTGTAAGTGAACATATTTAACGACGAGTTCTATGCTTTTTATAACAATTAGAAATGTCCACTAGTGTTTGAGATTCTATTGCATTAATTATTTTTAGTGTTAGTTCTGAAGTTAGGTGGTAGGCATAGTATTAGTACTCTTCTAGAAGAATTAAAAACAGTCCAAAGCGAATGAAAAATTAAAGCGTCAGAAGACGCCGTGCGTCTGAAGACGTACGGCTAAACCAAAACTTTCTATATCTAGTTCTAGTGTTAGTTCTAGTTTTTGTAGTTGCTATTTAATGCACTAGTGTCCATACTTACTCTAGATCTAAATTAGAGCATAAGTGTATCAGACAAAGGTTTGTCGTTTTAGATGAGTCCCGACCATCGTCTAGTCATCCTTCTTTTTAAGTAAGATCTTATATCGAAGTTGTATTCTGTCTGAATAAGATAAATCTTAATTTCAATTGAGTGATTTAGACTTGACTCTTTGAGGATTTCTAGGTGTCCTCTAAGGTTACTTTGCAACAAATTGTTTGAACAGAATGTTCTCAGTAAACCACTCGAAACTGCCTCTTTATCGATTTTTTCAATTAAATTAACTGGTGTCAATATACAGAAAATCCTTGCATTAAGATTTTCTCTCGACATGGACTGACTAACAACATTGACAATGATGTTATTATCTAATATGGATGAAAACATATCTTTCTTACTTAGCTTCAACAATTCCTACAATATCTTATTATGCATCGACGAGAATTTGGGTTTCGTTGTAATGATACTACGTGGTGAGTTCCATTCTAATTGGTTTTAAATTCTGACTTAATAAATTTCCCGAGAAAAATTAGTTAAGATTAGGTACACCAGAAGTATGATATTTTAGCTTTGATACTTTTGGGGTTATTTCTAAGCTTTGATACTTTTGTGTGTATGATGTGATGCTTGTACCATATTGGATTTTAACAAGTTCATGATTGTTTTCACTGCTTTGTTAAGCTCTATTGTACTACTACTTCTCACTATCATAGCTTGTACGGCAAATATTTATCATTTTTTTTGCCTTAAATTGACTTTGGGTTGCATAGGGTTGGGATGGTGGTGCAGATTATATTCCATCAATCAAAAACAAAGGTGTGTATTAAGGAAGATGAAGAGAGAAGAAGTTACCTTTTAGTAGAAAGGGAAGACCAAAATTTGAAGGAGTCAGTCAAAAATATTAGAAAGGTATTGGAAGAAACGCAAATTTGAAACTCAGTAAGAAGCATCTAACAGTCTTATCACTACAAATAATCACAAAGCCATTATTAGTTAAGTGTAACAAGCTCTACTAAATATCACAACAGAAATGACGTATGTGAGAAAGTTAATGGGAGAATAGAAAAGGATACTTCACATATGGGCCATGGGTGAAAGTAAAGAAGTGAGGAAACTGTTAGAGAAAGAAACGTTCTATGTGTCATTCTCCAAGAATGTAAGCCAGTCCAAGCCCAGTTCAATGAAATCAACTGGGTTAATGAAAAATGGTATTCAGGCGATTAGGTTGACGCTGGATAAAACAAATTAATGTACAAACATTGGTGTTAAAAGCGATTTACTTTATTTCATAATGTTATTGTTAAATAATAAACCATGCCGAGTAAAATGATGGATTGTACATAGGTTGCAGAGAAGAGGCCGCCCTTAATCTAGGTACATAGCATAATCATGGGCCATGGGTCCAGTATTGAAGGATAATTGCTGCAGAGAGAAGGTACAGTTTATAACTGTTCTCATCAACCGTTTTGGGGCATGGAATTGACAGTGAGTTTTTAGTAGGTAGCTGAAGCTACGATTGCCATGTCACACTCCCGGACAAAGTACGATTTCCGACTATTTCATTTTTAAACACCAACAGTAGGCCATGATGCGTAATACATTTTCTTCTCCTCAATCAACAAAAAAGGATTGGGTTAGATTGAATCAAATTGCCCACTCAACTTCCATCATTATTCATAATGCCTGGACAACATTCTATACAATTTATCATTTTGTCACAGCTCATTTTGCCCATTTAGCTCAATTATTTACGTTGAACATAATTGCCTTAATACGACGCTTTAATTTACAACCAACATGAGCAAATATGCATTTTACAAAGTACATATTACTGAGATTTTTTGCTAAGTCAGTAACTCGAAGAAATAAAGCTATTTTGCAATGGTAATAAAAATAAGTTCAAAAATAGAACCTTAAAAAAATAGAGAGATAATCTGATGAAGTCTAGCAATAAGTAGAATAAATGTTTGATAAACTCCGCTTATAGGTACAGTAAATTTGACGAAATTTTCTGGCATAAATCTATATCTGTATAACAATAATATATGCAGTTTAAAAGTACTGAAGAAGATTTTAAGATATCTGAAAATTGTGATAAAATTCCGAATTTACTTCATACCAGATATCCTCTCCTTTATACCAGATTATCTTTTTACAAAAAAAATTTTATTGAAGCAGTTTTCTTAGTTTCCACAATCTCAAAGCATTCTAATTCGTATGTATAGCGATAACATAATTATTCTGCCTTATACAATTTAAGGCAGAATAATAATGCAGGCTTTCGGTTGGTTCTAGAGATTCTAACATCACTTTTTTTCTTCAAATTTAGGCAACTTTATGGCTCATACTGTCAGTGTTTGTTGTTAAGTTAATTTTGCCATTGCTGGGTGCGCCATTTGTTGTAATGATTGTAGTTTTATTGATTAATTGCTATGTTATTTTATTGTTATTTCACACTGATTTGATATTTTCTAATGTTTCTTATGCAAACATATTATTTTTACGTTTGTAGGGGTGTAATATCTGTTGATGAAATTCAGTACAATATATTAAATTTCTAAGAATTTGCTTAAAAGAGAAAGTACTGCCTAAATTTACTAATAAGTAATATCTAAAGAACTTCTATGAAGAAAAAATACATAAATTAAAAACTCAGCACAAGAAATATTTTGAATCAACATTGTAAGAAAGTAAATGAAACAAATCTCAAGCAATGAAAGATTTCATCATATTCAAATAGAGGAAATTACAATAAATGCCAAAAACATGATGAAGTAATTTTAGAAGAAATAAAGAAAAGAAAATATAAGAAACTAAACAAGTTATGAGAAGAAAGGAATAAAAAAGAGTAGAACAAAGAGAATCAACGATCCTTTTGTTTCACCCATACAAAGGAAAACAAATCATTAAATATAGGAATGAAATTTGAGTCTAAAACAAAAATTAATCTACTCATTACTGCGTTGGAAATTCAAGCAGCCATTACAAACACTAAGAATAAACACATAATTAGCACGGAGATTCAGCAGATGATTATGAAGGAGGAGAAAAGCACGGAGCATCAGAGTGAGAAGAAAGATAAGGAAACAGAGTCAATAAACAAGAATATTAGAATGTAATAGAAGAAAATTGTAGAAAATAAATTCATATTATTTGGAGATAAAAATTCAGGATAAATAATTATGAATAAAGTAGACTACATTGAAGAAGCGGAAGAATTTCTTAAAGAGAACAAGCTTGAAATAATAATTTTCATAGTAAGTCATCAATAAAAATAAAGATAAAAGATAAAATGAATGTTTGGTAATTGCCCAAAATAATTCCCTGCCAAAAATACACAAGATCAACATACCCATCAGACCTACAATCAGTTCCATTGACTCTAACACCTATATACATTCCAAACCAATACTGAAATTCATTAACAGTCACATAAAATTCCGTACTTTGTCAACATGACTGTCCTCAAAAACTGTCAGCTTTTCAATCATAGCTCTGTAAGAGCTATGATTGAAGCAGAGCTCTTACTCCGAATTTGAATCAAGAAAGCTTTCGGATGGAAATACAAATAAATCGCCAAGTGGCCAGAAACAGCCCATTCCCAATAATGCTTATGAACAAGACAATTATGAAAATGTAAAGAAATGGTTATAATGACTACATTTCAACCCTGGTAGACAACACATCCCAAGTCTAGTCTACCAAATGTAGTGTGATACCTGCTTGGCCACTTATATCAGATAAACGGGCCGAGGTCTATAACAGAGAATTAAAGAACAAAAAAACAGTGACAATTCTAATTTTGGAAAACACCTGATGTTTTTAAATCATGATTTTGATGAAAAGAAGTACCTATTAAGAGACCTCTTTACACATTCTTAAGAGGGCCTGTTCCTGAAAGAAATAAAACTTCATAAATATGACTAACTTATAACTTAGGACGAAGGATTATATTGGTTGAATTAATGGGTGAGTTTTGAATTGGTTTTTCCTTAATTTTTCAAAACTGTAGCTAGTGTTACAGCGACATCCTATCTTGTTAATTCGTACTTGTTATTTGGTTATTTTCAGATTACTGTTTTATAGCCTCAAATTATCAGTGTTTGTTGTTATTTTAATTTTCTCATGCAGGGTGTGCCCCTTTTTTGAAATAATTGTAATTTTATTGATTGCTTTGTTGCTTTATCGTTATTTCGTCAAGAATATCGTCAGATATGCAATGTAATAACGTTGACCTACAATTTGACATAAGTAACATGGATTTAATATTTTCTCATGTTTCTTAAAATGTTCATATTGAAATACTTTGAATAAAATTAATAAGTTTTTCATAATACTGTGACACATTTTATTTTTACGTTTGTAGTGGTCTATTATCTATTGATTAAGAGCATGTACTCGAAACTAGTATAGACGAATAAATTGTTAGAGAATATCACCTGAGTTTATTCAATACTCAATATTGACTAAAACTTAATGTTGAAATGGATAATCAAATTAATCCCAACCATTGATTCATTTATTAAAAAATATAATAAATTAAGCAATACCCACATTTATCAGAACTCTTATTTTAAAGGTAAGCATAAATTATTAAATAAAGTTTTTAAATTTAATGTTCAATTATTTTTATATCAGTTTTAGTTCCCTTCTGTACTTATTTCTTCAGTAAATGATCTTAGGCTGTCAGGATAATATCCAGCCGAGCAACTTGTTGGTTATTAATTGAACCGTACCCTGGAGTTCTTTTTTCTTTGTTCATCTCACCAAACTTTCATCGTATAAAATTTATAAAACCTGTCTCATCCGCATTATGAATTAATAGATGATGTAAATTTAAAAGATTTATTTTTTGTGCAAAAACTTTCAATATACCTTGGAAACTCTAGATTGACTTGAAGATTTATATTTGAAAATAAAGTTATAGTTATTGATCTTTAATAGTTACTTTATTTGTAATTTATAGTCTTGTAATATTAAGTGATTCCATATCAGCGAGGAAATAAAAATTTAATTTATTAGACAGTTTAATACGTAACGTGTTTACATGTAAAACCCTTTCATTTACAGTTGGCGTTCGATATAAAACATAGGGGAGGCAATAAACCTTTTAGATATATATGTAAGATAAGAAAGTAGCGATGAATGTTTAGTTAATCGGTATTTAGGTTGTCGTTGTCGGCACTCTTCTGCGTCGTCCCCGAAGCAGTACATTTAACACGCATAATGGCCACGCAGGAACGGCACAGCCGGACACGGCTGTTACCTCTGTTTCCGGCTTGTAAATTAAAAGGGCATTAACATAACGTTCGTCGTTGCACGGCGCATTGCCTTTTTAATTGTATCCGCTGTCCAGCCCTCTCTCTACCTAAAAACCTGACGACAAATTACGATTGCCCTATTAGTTATCTTAACAAGCAATCTTAACAGTTTTACATTTTTTT
Source organism: Onthophagus sagittarius (assembly GCA_036711965.1). NCBI lineage: Eukaryota > Metazoa > Arthropoda > Insecta > Coleoptera > Scarabaeidae > Onthophagus > Onthophagus sagittarius. The sequence goes on along the minus strand of JASERS010000001.1, from coordinate 24,246,035 downwards.
TGAAGGTGTGTGTTTGGTTGTGGAATTAATTTTTGAATCTCAAAGATGGAAAGGGGAGTGGAGAAATGTAAAGAGATTCGTTTTATTTACAATTAGCGGTACTCGCAATTACGTTCGTCATGAGACTATTTTAATTGCGAAACGAAAACGGGAACGGTCGTCGGCGGACGTCGCCCCCTGATTTATGTATTATGCCGATTATGCCGAATATTTTAACAATGATGTGTGCGCCCTTGCGCTTTCGAACGGCGTCGCCTTTGAGATCGACGCCACGAGAATACCTCGCGGTAGAACTAATTAATGGAAATTACGCTTGCATCGCAAACATGTCGGCCTCTCTCATTGTTTTGTATCGGCCTCGAAACAACAAAAGAAAACCCGATTTGATCTGATTTAATTACACCAAAAGTATGCCAACTACGAGTTAATTTTCTAACCGGTTTTAATTATCATTTGAGAATTTAAGAAATTGTCGAAGAGTGGATACGAAACAGATGTGGCAAGATCAAACCACATCGTCAATAGTTCCAATAGCAAGTTCTAATCCACTATTTTGCAGCATTTCAAGTCTAAGTATGTCGATAAAAAGCTGAAAAAGTTGTCTAATTGTAATATAATTCAACTTGAAATAACCTTTGTGTCTTCCATGTTATAGAATATACGGAAATATCTGAAGATTTCTTGCTTGGTCACTAACTTGCAGAAATAACGCTAACTTGCAATGATCATAAAAATAGTTCCAAAAGTAGAACCTTATGATATTTAGAGTGTTAGTTAACAGATCAATTTAAAAATTTAACAGATATTCAGTTTAACCAGGAGAAAATTAATCTACTTAATAAAGGTCTTGTTTGCTTTGTCCCCTCAAGTAAATATTGTTGATATAGCATTGATCTAGAAGTTATAATAAAATATTCAGAAATAATTATAATCCTAATTATACAGAAATAAAAATGATTTAATATATTTCCTAAATAATAAAAATAAAACCAAATATTCCAAAATTAATTTTGATCCATTGGACAGAATTATTAGAAAAATTATAAACATTTGCGAGGATACTTTTACTGAATTTACACCTTTTCTGAACAATACAGATCGAAACTTTCAAACGTTATATTTTCTAAATATTGAACCAAATCTTCCTTCCATCTATTCTTCACCTAAACTACAAAAATAAGGAATGCCCATTATACCTACCACAAGATTTGGAAATTCACCAACACGTAAGTTAATTAATTTTATGTCAAATATTTTCAAACAAATAAATTTCACATCTTCTTTCGCTACTAATAACTCTAATCAATTCATATCTCTAAAAACATGTCAATATAAAGGAGTGTCTTCTCATTTCTTTTGATATAACCAACCTTTATCCAAATGTTTCACTTGAATACATAACGAAATTAATTTCTAATTTATTTGACTCACATTTGATAATAATCGTAATCTTAAAGATTTTAACACTATTATTAGAGATATTGTTTCACAGAATTTTGCAAGTTTAATAACGAGTTGTATGTACTTTCTGATGACCTTCCTATGGGGATTATCAAGTCTAATGGCTGAAATATTTTTAGATTATATAGTTAAAAGAACATATTAATTCAATTAATCCTTTATTTAAACACATTGTTACTTGGAGTAGATATGTTGATGATGTTTTCTGTATATGGAAAGGAAATATCCACGAACCTTAAATACACATTGGAAATAGATAAAATGATAAGATCAATTTGTTGGATTTGACTTTACTAAGAATGGAATAGATGGTCCTATTGATTATAACTTTATTTGATAATAATAATTTATTGGTTACATATGATAAAGATTTTTCCTTATAATTCTTCACATCCTATTCACCTAAAATTAGCTAATTATCGTTTCCTCATTAATAGAATTTTTAACTATCCGCTAGATAGTTACGATCCGCTAGTATAGATCTGAGAAAATAAGAAAGCTAAGGAATTTATTAATTTCATAAATTAAATAATGATATAAGAATACAAAAAGATTCGTTATATGTTAAAGTGAAGAAAGATAATTTAATTTATAAACCTTTAAACTTTAATGTTTTAACATTATAATATCAAAGAATATTTTCGAAACACAATATTAATATTGCATTTTCAAGCCATGATACTATTTTAATCTTATTAACTAACCATATATTTTTTTTACATATTCAATCTTTATTCTTTTAAATGTTCAAATTGTATTAGTATATATATTGGTCAGACTGGTAGAAAATTAGAAACTAGACTTCGTGAATATAAAACCAAATCTAACTTCAATATTTATTGATACTATATAGAAAGGAAGGGGGCATAATATAGACTACAAGAATGTTGAACTTTTACAGTTATGTAAAAAAGGCCACAAAAGGGATCTTCTGAAATTACACTTTTAAAAGAACAACTTCAAATCTTATAAACCCATATTTTCATATTTAAAAGGTTTCAATTTAAGGGTTTAAAGGATTTCTATGCGTTGGAATTTCCTGTTCTTACAAAAAAATTTGTAGCACCAATTTGTTTGTATTCTACCTCCATTTTTTAAGACATAATTATTTATAATTATTAACTTATAATTAAGACTTTATAATTTTGTAATGAATTTTAACCATTTTTTAAAAGTATTCTAGCAAGTATTTTTTAAAATGTATCATGTCATTTCCCGAATTCAACATTTTATTTTATATGTTAGTTTCATTTTGATAGTAAGTTTTATATTTATATATAGTTGATTTTTGATATTTTGATTTTTTATTTAGTTTTCAGCTGATGATGAGAATTTAAATCTCGAAGCCGGTACCGATGTAAATTTTAATAAAGCATTATTAATTTAAAGTATTTATAAATTTAAATTATTTAGAACCTTATGCTACTAACAGCAGTGTGTATTGCTAACTCACTCTGACAAATATCTTATGTTATTTGCTTACAAAGATGTGAGATATAAAGGGTGGGTCAAATTGGACAAATTTAAAAGGAAATTCTATGAAACTCTCAAATTTTAATACAAATTTTAAGTGCTTAGAGTATTTCTTAGTTGTCATTAATTTTCATAATATGTCATGAAAATTATGAGAAATGTGACATGATAGTTTGTTTTACACAATATGAGGAGAATGCAGAGGCTGTAGGAAGTTTATATCATTAACGATATCAAATATAGCAAATTGAATGTTAAAGCTTTGTTTCAATTTGAAATTGAATTCACTTAAGAAATGTTAAAGGATGATGTGTTTTTAACATTTTGGTGGAATCAAGATAAAAATGATGAAATTTAGGAGACCGTGGAGGTCTTAATTTTGAAAATGAAGAACTGTCTTATACATCAAATTGAAGATTAAACCTTCCCCTTTAAAATGATGTATAACTCATTGTTTCAGCTTGAAATCTATATAATTTAACAAATGTTAAATGACAATATGTTTTTGACGTTTCAGAGGTTGAGGAGGTTTTATTTTTGAAAATGAAGATATCGCTTATACATCAAATTGAAGGTTGAACCCTCTTCTTTCAATTGATGTATAACTTATTGTTGCAACTTGAAATCCATTCTATCTAAGAAATGTTGAAAATGAAGAAAAAACTTGTATATTAAATTGAAGGTTAAAGAATGATGTATTTTTGACGTTTTAGTAGAATACGAAAAAATTATAACATTTGAAAAAGATCGTGAAGGGCTTATTTTTGAAAATAAAGACATGATTTATACATCAAATTGAAGGTCTTCTTTCAAATGATGTATAAATTATTGTTGCAACATAAAATCCATTCACGAAGAAAATTTCGTTAGAATCACGAAAAAAATGATAAATTTTGAAAGCACAACCACAATTCAATGACCGTACGTCCGTACAAAAGCATGAAGAATCATATCAAACATTACTTGTAACATATTAAAATGAACAAAAAATTGTTAAAAACTGTTTAAAACTGCAAAGTACATGAGGAAATAAGACAAACTTAAAAAATTTGACTTTGTTTGTCAAATTATGATGAACATTATAATGCTCCGAGGAAGACTAAAATAAGCAATAGAAATATTATCGTTTTAAAAAGTTGTTTAATTGATTATATCTTTGACCGTTTACTCTTTTGTAATAATAACCAATTGAGTAATTATTGAAAACGAGGAAATAGGTTATAATCATCCTCTTTCAAATGATGTGTAACTCGTTGTTTCAGTTTGAAATCGATTTTACTTAGGAAATATTAAAGGATGATGTGATTTTGCCGTTTTAGTAGAATACGTGAAAAAATGATAAAATTTGAAAACGATCGTGGAAGTCTTATGTTTGAAAATGAAGAAATGGCTTATATATTAAATTGAAGAAATGGTTAAATACTGTATAACTTATTGTTTCAATTTGAAATCGATTCTACCTAAGAAATGTTAAAGGACCATTTGCTTTTGACGTTTTAGTAGAATCACCAAAAAAATGTTAAAATTTGAAAAAGATCGTGGAGGTCTTAGCTTTGAAAATGAATAATTTATTAATTATACATAAAATTGAAGAATGAATATGAATATTCATGTAAACTGAATTGAATTTTAACAAAATATTTTGATTTTAATGCGTCGTACGTAATATTTGAGACGAGTCTAGAGATGTTTGGCTTAAAAAAACAATAACTATGATGCTTTGCGGAAATTGAAATAAACCATCGAAATATTAGTTTAAAAAAGGTGTTTCATTGATCATATCTTTGACCGTTTATAATAATAATTTTGTTCTTGATCAAATTTAAGAAATCATGGAGGTATAATTTTTGAAAATGAAGAAATATTTTATACATCAAATTGAAGGTTGAACCTTCCTCCTTAAAATGGTGTACAATTCATTATTTTAATTTAAAATCGATTTCACTTAAGAAATGTTAAAGAACGATGTGTTTTGATATTGTAGTAGAATCACGAAGGGATACCAAATTGAAGCTTGAACCTTAACTTTTAAAATTATGTATAACTGATGTTTCAATTTTAAATCGACTCCATATAAAAAATGTTAAAAAATGTGGTGATTTTGACGTTTTGGTAGAATCAAGAGAATAACGATAAAACTCGAAATATATCCTGGAGGAATTATTTTTTAAAATGAAGAAATAATGACTTGCTGCCTACCTAATTGTAGCTTGATCCTTTCATGTCAACGTGTGTGTAACAATATTCTTTAATCATCTTATTTTAATAATTACTTTGTTACATTTAATTATCGTTGATGTTCACGTTTTTATTTACCTGTCAATCAAAGTAATTTGAATAATATGAAAGGACTTTTGTAATTCGGTTATAAGGAGGTTGTCTCAAAAAGATGATTGTTCAATAAATGAAAGTTACTCGTAAATCGTATCTGCAATTAAAGAGTTTATTTTATTGATTACTTTTACAACAAAATGTTTAAAAACATCTACCTGCAATCAAAGAAAACTGAATTACAAAAGGACTTTCACATTATTCTAATTATTTTGATTGATAGGTAAATAAAAAGTGAGCATTTGTTTGTCAAATCAAATGTAACTAAATATAACAAAGCAACTGCTAACAATAAGATGATTAAAAAATTATGAAGAATTACACGTATAATACAAACCGGAGATCCTTTTGTACATTGTCTATAGAAAAGGGGTTTATTTTTGTTGTTTACTATTATTTCTTCTTGTTATTTGTTGCCATATAATTACTGTTGCTTTATAATAAGTTTTATTAAGTTTTCTTTAGTTGTTAATTCATTATAATTAACTAACTTGATACTAAATAGTTGTAAATTTAATCTCGCTTTTGTTTTATTTTAAAAAACAACTTTTTCCAAATCTTTACATATAAGTTTTAAAATGTGTTTTCATTTTTGGAAACAATATTTTTTGTATTCCTCGAATTTACAAAATATGATGTTTCATTAAAAAAATCATTTTTATGTCCACAACTACTAAACTACTGCTTTGAGGGAAAGAAGATTTATTCGTCGACATCGAATTCTACATAAAAAGTTGCTTCAAAAAGGAATATTTTTTTAATACGGAAAAAGTTATGATGCCTTCAGAATTGAATTTTTTGAAGAACACCCTGTATCTCTGAAACCGTAAGAGATGTCGATATGGGGTTTTCACTATTAAGTTTTTTATAAAAATCAAACCTCAGAATTTAAAATTGTCCAATTTGGTCCACCCTATACACTGCGATCTAACATAAAAATTCGATGTTTTAAGTTTGATAAAGCTTGATAAACTTCGCTTATAGATGCAACAAATTCGACAAAATTTTGGCATAAACCTATTTGAGTTAGTACATAATAATAACATCCGAAGTTTAAAAGTACTGTAGAAAGTTTTAAGATATTAGAAAGTAGTGAAAAGGGAGAATTGAAGTGTATACAATAGTAAATATATATTCTTTGATATCATATTATAAAATTGGTATCTAATGAAATACTGCAATAATTTTAAATATCATCGTCAAAATATCGTTTTAATTAATGGAAATTGAGCTTGCATTGCAAAAATGTTGTCCTCTCTAATAATGTTGTATCGGTCTCGAACAACAAAAGAAAATCCGATGTGATCTGATTTAATTACACCAAAAGTGTTCCAACTACGAGTTAATTTTGTAACCGGTTTTATTTATCATTTAAGAATTTAAGAAATAGTCGAAGAGCGTTTACAAAACAGATGTTGTGACAAGTTCAAACCACATCGTCAATAGTTCCAATAGCACTCGTTCTAATTCACTATTCTAAATCGGTAGAACGTTGGTCGGTGTTCAGTTCGAGTCGTTTTCTTCTTCGTCCGATCTCCATTCTTCGATTTGCTTTGCTCTGTTTCGTGGAAGGTGAACTGCGGGAGGACGAGAGGAAAAGGAGGCGGTTGGTGGAGGTTGAAGGGAGCGGCGCGAGCGGAGGTTCCACGACGAAATGTAAATAGTGCTTGGAGACCGGATCGATACACGGCCGGTCAGAGGTCAATTATAAACCGAACCTCGGGGACTTCGGGCGCACGCCGCCCTTTTTGAAAAATGGTTTAGCTTTCCTAAAACGAAATTTATCGTAAAGTCGTAAATTAAGAACGTTCCTTTGGAGATGACGTCAACAACAAAAAGAAACCCAAATTAAAATCCATAATCCAAGTCGACGATGAAACGTAATTAGAATCGAATACGTGCTTCATTTTCTCACAGTAGTAAAAGGGGGGATTCATGCCCTGGCACGTTTATCCCCCTTTTCCCTGTGGGTTCCTACTGTGGCCTCGACGAACACCAGGACGAGGAGGAGGCGACGGAGGAGGGTCTGTAATGTGTATCACAAGGGAAATTAACCCGCTAACTAACCGAGAATTGGCTCATTCTCCCCTCCCCGCCTTATGAATATGCATCTTCATCAGGCCGGAAATGAAAGATGAAATGGCCTGTGTTCAGATTGGGCACGACTGACGGGCGTTCATCCAGACAGAATGAAATTTGAATACCAATTAACAAGCACGTCGGCGAACTAGAATGTACCGTGAAATCAGTGAGTTTATAACAAAAAGAATTCTTTTCGAAATTGATTTTATGGTTGCAGTAAAAAATACAAACTCGAACAGCTTGCGTTATTCATTAATTAATTCCACTTTTTGTTCAAAAGATAATAATTAAAATTAGAAATAATAGTACCTTTAGAAGTAATACTTTCTAGATCAAGAACTAGAAATATTTGGGATTAGCCCGACGTTTCTTAATACGACTTGTAAATGTTTGCAGTTCTGGGTCAAGTTTTTGTTTCATATTGTATTTATCTGTTAGTAACATCCTGGAGAAATCTTGGAAAGCACTAAATATTACTGGCAATAGATTAGAAACTGTGGACACAATACTAGATACTGTTGGCATAAAACATTTTCATTGTAGAATAGCAGAGGTCAATCAAGACATAAATGTACAAATATTCGGATTTAGCCTTGCGTTTGAAGACGCCTGAAGATGCCTAACAAATCTTTTTTATAATGCCAGTTCATAATAAAATAATTATCACCCTTTGTAAAATATCAAAAACTCTAAATTTCTTCAAAATTTTTAAAGGAACGTGGTGATCGTTGAACATTCCTCCTTAATCACTATCATTTTAAATGATGACAGAGATACCCAGACGTATGACCAAAGCACCATTACAAGTAGCTGATTCAGAATTAGTGGTCAAAGGATTATGGCACCTATTTTCTAGAGTTTGTTTTCCTTGAAAGATATAATCAGATCTGAAACTGAATGTTGAAACTGAATGGAAAACTGTTTGTTAACAAAGTAACTACGGAACTTTTAGAATAAACTGGTATTAAAACAATCCACACGTCTGTTAATACAATCTTCACTCAAATGTAGTAGCAAGATTTTATGGAGTTTTAAGAGGATATCCAGAGCTTTGAGTTACGAACATGGAAAAGAGTGGAAGGGATATATTAATCAACCAATATTTGCCTTAAAAAGTACACCACATAAAGCACATGGTTTCAGTTCTGCGGAGTCATTTAATGGGAGCAAATTATATCATTTTTAAGAATATTGAAATATTTACGGAATGGCAGAGGTACTAATGAACCAGTTATGTCATGTTTTGAAATTACTAGACTTATTGAAAAGCATGCAAGCAGTTGTAGAAATTAGTATGAAGGAAGCACAGAACACATCAAAGAAATTTTATGATAAAAGAACAAAAAAAATAAATTTTACAAAACAGGAGATAAAGTGGGCAATGGGGAAGTCCAACGTAAATAAAATAACCTTGTTATGAAAAACCGGAAATAGTTGAGATGTATAGAACATCTCAACTATATATCTCAACAATATATATGAATCGAAAAAGGAGGAAAAACAGTACTGTCTAGAGAAATTTTACAACAAGCAAAGGGAGTTGGAAAATTTACAAAAGAACAAAGTAGGAATTTGAGGCATTTGGTTCACGATATGGCTCTGAAAGAAGAAAGATTCCAACCCAAGGATTCTAACCAAGTTAAACCAAGTGACTGCACCTATGATGATAATGGAAATAACACCGTATGATGTTCATACGTATAGGACGTATGAACATCATACAAGAAGTCGCGGTCACCGTTCTTTTGTATTTTACGGCACTGGTGAAAAATCACTTGTACTGAAATATCACTCATCTCTATTAGAAACATGCAGGGTTAGCTGCACGTATCTGCAGGCACCTAAACCCTGTTAACTCAACTTTCAGATCCAGTGATAAAGTTGTATAACAATTAAAACTAGAACTAACATTAGACCTAGAACTAGAAACATCAAAGAAAGTACTCTAGTTGAGCCTGACATAAATCTTCAATCTTATTATTATAATAATAGAATGCACCCAACAAGATTCTCAACAGTCTTCTCAACAATGACTCATAAGGTATCTCAGATTATACTCAGAGAAGACTTGAATATGAAATCCACTACTGTAGGATGTGATGGGATTAATTTGGATATGACTCCCTTATGTTGTTCACGTATTCTTGATGAGCTTAACCACATGCTTTATTTCTGTCTTACTGAATCAGTGTTTCCAATTGTGTTTCCAACTGACTTTGAACTCCTATTACTATAACAAATCTCACTACTACATATCAAGATTTAACTCATGATCATATAATCATGGTTGAGCAATTGCAGCTTTAATCCAATGAACAAATCCGGCCTTTGTTGACTTAGGTGTTCCATTACGGAATGAAATATTTATTCACAGTTTATGAATAGTTCATCTCTGAAGTATTCGAATTTAAACTTCATTTCGAATATTTAAATGCTTTTTCTAATCTTTGGATGTTACCCATCTGTTCTTGAATTTATTTCTTCAAGTAGTCGCAAATGCTTTGTGGATTTCTTAGTTTTAGCTCGTCATGAGACATACTCATAATGTCTTCTTTTTCTTCCTTTGTGGACGGCCTTATTGCCAATTGATCGGTGAACCAGCTGAGGTGCAGCGCTTCGTCAAGTGTTGTTGCAACGGCTAACTGGGTCGGTTATAACCTTGCGTTATCAGTTTTTATTCCATTTCCTAATTTCTTTCTAATATTCAAAAAAAATCTTTTTTGTTTAATTAAAATTGAACACTAGTTCTGTTAGTACGCTGCTGAACGAGGATATTTTCGGTGATTGGTAGATAGCTCAACATTGCACAGCTTATTGCTAATTTTTTTCAAAGATTGTTCAATAAATATCTCTCGAATATACTGCAATCTACAAGATTAAATTCGAAACATTCGGATTCAATCATTGTTTTATCAGGGGTGCTGTAGAAGTCTATTCTTGATCCAGTTTTATGCACTATATATACTTTCAATTTTTCTCGCAATTAACACATGATCCATACTATCTACGTACATGCCGATGACACTCAGTTGTATTACAAAAGTTAAACCATATGATAATAAAGTTGCATATTATTGATGATGAATTATGGTCAGTGCGTACAGAGATTACTAAACATAGTCTAAGGATCAATCCTGCTAAAACGCAAGGTAATTAGAACATATATAGAACATACATATAAATAAAACATATTCATATATTGTAAGTAAGTTGTTCTTCTGTGAGTTTTAGTTGCACATTTTATCTTTATTATATGGTGTATTCCATCTTGTTAAGATTCACAGCTTTTTCAGCTTTCTCGATTCATTACTCGCTTGCCAATCAATTTCTCCCAAAGATTTCTGATAATGCTTATTGTTAGATTATTAGAAACATATTTTAGACAGTTTTTGAACATTTTTGACATTTAACTTTAGACAATTATAAACAGGGACATATTTTAGACAGTTTTGACGATTTTAAACAACTTCAACAAGTTTGACAACTAAATTAATTTAGATAGCGTTGGATGACTTTAGACAACCTGAGAATGATTCTAAACTAATTTTGAATGATTTTAGGCCGTCATTAATGATTTTAAACAACTTTACACAATTATAGACGATTCAGACATATTTTAGACATCTTTAGACAATTATTAGCTATTTGAGATACGTTTTAGACAAATTTTGAACGAATTGAAAGAACTGGCTGATAATTTATGCACCTATAGACAATAAATAGTTATTAGAGATATATTTAGACAAATTTTAGATGATTTTGAACAACTTCTAGATTATTTTAGACAACTTTAAATAATTATAGGCAATTAGAGACATATATTAAATAGTTTTTGATGATTTTAGGTAGTTTTTGATTATTTTAGACAACTTTAAACAACTGGGTTAATTTAGATAACGTTGGTTTACAAGTTGGATGATTTTGGATGATTTTAAATGGTTATTAATAATTTTAAACAACTTCTAGAATATTTTAGACAACTTTAGACAATTATAAGCGATTTGTTAACAGTTTTTGATCACTTTAGACATCTTTAAACAATAATTAGCCATTACAGATATATTTAGACAAATTTTGGACGATTTTAAATAACTTCTACATAATTTTGGGATAACGTTGGATAAAAAGTCGAAGACGATTATAAACTAATTTTGGATGATTTTAGATGCTTATTAACGATTTTAAACAACTTTAGAAAATTATTGAAGATTGAGACGTATTTTAGACAGTTTTTGATCATTTTAGATATCTTTAGACAATTATTAGCTATTAGAGATATATGTATATGTATATTTTAGACAAATTTTGGATGATTTTAAACAACTTCTAGATAATTATATACAACTTTAATGAATTGTAATCTATAAGAGACATTATATTTTTGATTATTTGATTATATTTGATTAGAGCCATTTGGATTATATTTTTGATTAGAGCCATTACAGATATATTTAGACAAATTTTGGACGATTTTAAATAACTTCTACATAATTTTGGGATAACGTTGGATAAAAAGTCGAAGACGATTATAAACTAATTTTGGATGATTTTAGATGCTTATTAACGATTTTAAACAACTTTAGAAAATTATTGAAGATTGAGACGTATTTTAGACAGTTTTTGATCATTTTAGATATCTTTAGACAATTATTAGCTATTAGAGATATATGTATATGTATATTTTAGACAAATTTTGGATGATTTTAAACAACTTCTAGATAATTATATACAACTTTAATGAATTGTAATCTATAAGAGACATTATATTTTTGATTATTTCAAACAACTTTAAACAAATAGGTTAATGTAGATAACGTTGGATAACAAGCTGTAGATGATTATGAACTAATCTTGGATGCTTTTAGATGTTTATTAATAATTGTAAACAGCTTTAGAAAATTATTGATGATTGAGGCGTAATTTAGGTAGTTTTTGATCATTTTAGATATGTATAGACATTTATTAGCTATGGAGATAAATAGAGATATATTTTAGACAAATTTTGGATGATTTTAAATAAATTCTAGATGACTTTATGCCACGTACGGCAATTATAGACTGTTAGAGAAATATTTTAGACAGTTATATTACGATTTTAAACAACTTTAGACAAGTTTAAACAACTGGGTTGATTTACAGAACGTTGAATGATTTTAGACAACTTGTGATTAAACAACTTTAGACAATGATAAACGATTAGCGACATATTTTAGACAGTTGATGTTTATAGATATCTTGAGACCACTACTAGCTATCAAAGATGTATTTTAGACTAAGTTTGGACAAGCAGGGATTTTAACAAACTTGTGAATGATGTTAGATAATTTTAAACAATTATAGACTATTAGAGAGATATTTGAGATAGTTTTTAATGAATTTAAGATCATGCAAAGATTGAACCTTTTTTCAAAATTAATATTTTTCAGCACCCATTCAGTCTTTTCACAGAGAACTATCTATCTTTGTTTAATTTTAATAAAAAAAACATTAATGCACGTATCACACTTAGTACCAACTTAGTATTTATGGTAATGTCACAACAATCGACAACAATATGGAATAAGATTTTATCACATTCTTCAATTGATAGTGAAAGTTTTATCTTTTAATTATAAAATAATTATGAAAACGAATTCAAATAGTAGTCATAAAATTTCTTAAATCAAGAATAAGGAATCTTTCTTTTTAGAAAATCTTATTCTTGTAACGATAATCTTGTATAATTCTTCATTTAAGTATTAACAATTATTGACGCAATAATGAAATTTCAAATACAAAAAATTTGTCATCTTTAATATTGAGAATATGACATACTTCATTCGATAATGCTTCTATTCTTAAAGTAAAAAAAATATTTTTATGTTAAGAGTATATTTTATACTTGTTTCTAAGAAATACATTCTAGAATAAGGTTGATCCAAGACTTCTTCAATCATATCGTTTTTGTAAATTAACCGATATCCAAATTTTTTAACCTCATTGTCATTGATTCTCTTAAACTCATGACATTCTGTAAAAATGCAATTAGTATAGCTTTGGTGACGGTTTTCACATTGGATTACAATTTTTATTAGCAAATATTAAGCGAATGCAATCTTATTTCAGTAAATGCATATCATTATTTCAATGACACCCTAATCCATTGGATTCAAAGAAATTTTTATAGGTATATCTTAGAATTTATTCTTTTGAGTATATAATCCAATTTTTGGTGATCGATTAGAAATCAAAAAAAAAAAATAATGAACACTTTAAGGCATGGATAATCAGCAGCTTAGCATAGATAATATCTCATTGATAATCGAGGTTCTATTATATATATATATGTTATGTCGAGGTTTTGTAAAATTAGTACTACTTGATATTATAAGTTGATTTGAACATTGTTTCGGTTCACAGAGAGAAATGTAAATTAGGGATAGCTTTCATCAGAAGCGATAAATTTGTTGAGAGGGGAAATGATGGTTAGGTTTCTTGATTCGTTACTCGCTTACCAATCAATTTCTCTCAAAGGTTTCTGATAATGCTTATTGTTAGACTATTAGAAACATATTTTAGACAGTTTTTGACCATTTTTGACATTTAACTTTAGACAATTATAAGCAGCGACATATTTTAGACAGTTTTGACGATTTTAAACAACTTCAAGTTAGACAACTGAATTAATTTAGATAACGTTAACAACAACGTGACAATGATTCTAAACTAATTTTGAATGATTTTAGGCCGTCATTAATGATTTTAAACAACTTTAGACAATTATAGACGATTCAGACATATTTTAGACATCTTTAGACAATTATTAGCTATTTGAGATACGTTTTAGACAAATTTTGGACGAATTGAAAGAACTTGCTGATAATTTTAGGCACCTATAGACAATAAATAGTAATTAGAGATATATTTAGACAAATTTTAGATAATTTTGAACAACTTAGATTATTTTAGACAACTTTAAACAATTATAGGCCATTAGAGACATATTTTAAATAGTTTTTGACGATTTTATGTAGTTTTTGATTATTTTAGACAACTTTAAACAAGTGAGTTAATTTAGATAACGTTGGCTTACAAGTTGGATGATTTTGGATGATTTTAGATGGTTATTAATAATTTTAAACAACTTCTAGAGTATTTTAGACTACTTTAGACTATAAATATAGGCTATTTGTTGACAGTTTTTGATCATTTTAGACATCTTTAAACAATAATTAGCTATTACAGATATATTTAGACAAATTTTGGATTTTAAACAACTTCTAGATATTTTGGGGTAACGTTGGATAAAAAGTCGAAGACGATTATAAACTAATTTTGGATGATTTTAGATGCTTATTAACGATTTTAAACAACATTAGAAAATTATTGATGATGGAGACGTATTTTAGACAGTTTTTGATCATTTTAGATATCTTTAGACAATTATTAGCTGTTAGAGATATATTTTAGACAAATTTTGGATGATTTTAAACAACTTCTAGATAATTGTATACAACTTTAATCAATTGTAATCTATAAGAGACATTATATTTTTGATTATTTCAAACAACTTTAAACAAATAGGTTAATGTAGGTAACGTTGGATAACAAGCTGTAGATGATTATGAACTAATCTTGGATGCTTTTAGATGTTTATTAATAATTGTAAACAGCTTTAGAAAATTATTGATGATTGAGGGGGAATTTAGGTAGTTCTTAATCATTTTAGATATGTATAGACATTTATTAGCTATGGAGATAAATAGAGATAAATTTTAGACAAATTTTGGATGATTTTAAATAAATTCTAAGTGACTTTATGCCACGTTCGGCAATTATAGACTGTTAGAGAAATATGTTAGAGAGTTCTTTTACGATTTTAAACAATTTTAGATAAGTTTAGACAACTGGGTTAATTTACAGAACGATGAATGATTTTAGACAACTTATGATTAAACAACATGATAAATGATTAGGGACATATTTTAGACAGTTGATGTTTATAGATATCTTGAGACCACTATTAGCTATCAAAGATGTATTTTAGACTAGGTTTGGACAAGCAGGGATTTTAACAAGCTTGTGAATGATGTTAGATAGTTTTAAACAATTATAGGCTATTAGAGAGATATTTTAGACAGTTTTTAATGAATTTAAGATCATGCAAAGATTGAACCTTTTTTCAAAATCAATATTTTTCAGCACCCATACGTCTTTTTACAGAGAACTATCTATCTTTTTTAATTTTAATAATAAAGACATTCATGCACGTATCACACTTAGTATTTATGGTAATGTCACAACACTCGACAATAATATGGAATAAAATATTACCACATTGTTCAACTGATTATAAATTTTCTTAAATCAAGAATAAGGTATCTTTCTTTTAGAAAATCTTATTCTTGTAACGATAATCTTGTGTAATCCTTCATTTAACTATTAACAATTATTGACGCAATAATGAAATTTCTAATACAAAAACATTGTCATCTTTAATATTGAGAATATGACACTTCATTCGATAATGCTTCTATTCTTAAAATTAAAAAAAATATTTTTGTTTTAAGAGTATATTTTATACTTGTTTCTAAGAAGTACATTCTAGAATAAGTTTTTCTTGAAAGTCAAGAATAATTTCTCTCTGTGTACTAGGTTGATCCAAGACTTCTTCAATCATATCGTTTTTGTAAATAAGCCGATATCCAAATTTTTCAACCTCATTGTCATTGATTCTCTAGAACTCATGACATTCTGTAAAAATGCAATTAGTACAGCTTTGGTGACGGTTTTTACATTGGATAACAATTTGTATTAGCAAATGTTAAGCTAATGCAATCTTATTTCTGTAAATGCATATCATTATTTCAATGACATCCTAATCCATTGGTTTCAAAGAAATTTCTGTAGGTATATCTTAGAATTCATTCTTTTGAGTCCAATTTTTGGTGATCGGTTAGAAATTTTAAAAAATTAATGAACACTTTAAGCCATGGATAATCAGCAGCCTAACATAGATAATATCTCATGGATAATCGAGGTTCTATCATAGATATGTTATGTCGGGGTTTTGTAAAATTAGTACTACTTGATATTATAAGTTGATTTGAACATTGTTTCGGTTCACAGAGAGAAATATAAATTAGGGATAGCTTTCATCAGAAGCGATAAATTTGTTGAGAGGGGAAACGATGGAATAGGAACTAAGCCAGAACTCACATTTGAACCGAGAGCTAACGAGGTTTAATGAGCGATCAAGTAACAATGCGAGTCGGTCGCGATTTATAATTAACAAAGAGCCGACCGCGCGCTCAGCTGCGCCGATTCAATAATATTTCGACCACAATTGTTCAAAGTTCAATGCAAACGAGCATTTACATATATAATTACGCTTTGTACCGTCAAAGGGAACTTGCAAAAAACGTTCATTGTCCCGAGCCTCGGGGCTTTCCTGTTCAGGAAAAGGGATCAAGTGTACCACCCTCGTTGATGCGATCACAACAAATTATTTTCAACATCTACACTTTTATTGTTATATATAATTTTATATTGACTAAACTGTATTGATTGATCGGCGTGAAAAAAAAGTTAGCCTCGTTCCCTAGCGAATTAAAGTAATTTCAAATTCGATTTCGACCAGCAAGCAGAGGGACAGATAGATGAGTGGTCTATCGGAACAATTCGTTCGAGCGTTGATTTGTCGCTCGCGCAGTCCGAGAATTTATCTGTGCGGCCGCACAACAACCTTAGCCGGGCTTAGCTATTCAAATCTCGCTTCGATTCCAATCGTACAACTCGTTTTTGATACCGAAGGAGCCCTTCCGACGAACGCTCGAAACGACAACGCCACACTTGGCCCATTTCCTCATATATATCTATATATATAGACGTATATAGCTATTCCAATTGTAAAATCCAAATTCTACTTTGCATTCCCTTCCGCCGCGTTTTGATTGCGCCCATACCCCCTCTGCAAACTCCCAACAAAAATTGCACGTCCGAAGGTGTTGAAGATGAGATTTACAACACTTTTTCGTGTTTTATTTCTTATGTATGATGAAATCATTTATTTTTAAGGGAGGTTTTTTCAGTAAATAGCTTTAATAAAGATTTTTTATTAAAATTCTTATAAAAATAATATTAATTTAGGAAAATAGAATATTTGAATTTAGCGAGTGGAGGTCACCCCCTATTTTACCCTTAGGTCGATTTCTTACCAACCAAGCGTAAAAATATCCCCGTCCACATATGTGGGAGTAGTTCTCTACGTTCCGCTTTCGTTGTGTAGATGTCGGTACTATACTAGAATAGTGTTGATTTAAAATTATTTCTAGTGTCTGACTGTAACACAATTTTGAGCCGAAACCGAAATTCGTCTATGGTCAAAGTTTCGGAAACCGTAACATTTCTTTGAAATGAAGGAATTAGTAGAGGATATATACAGAATGTTCCCGGGTCGTGTTACAACGAGATTTTATACGCACGCATTTTATACTGTAACTAAAGTTAACTAATCATTCCAACATTTATGTAAAAACTGGACTTTAAGTAATACTCGGATGTAGATGAAAGGAATGAAATAATATTTCTGCATCTGAAAAAACTTGGAAATAGATAATGAGCTAGTTAGAACAAATGAATTGGAGTCAGAGAACAATGAGGAGGAAAATATTATAAAGCATTCTAAAGCAGAAAAGAGAGTTTTAAAATAAAGGGAAATAGAAGAAGACTGTTCAGTACGTGATGAATAGAACTGAGAATTATATGTACGAAAAACTAGAGATATATACGCATATGCATTACATGCATTCTGTTAATAATATAAACATATTTTATTACAAAATATGCACACATATGCAGAAAACATAAAGAAATTATAAACTCTCTTCATTTATTTATAATTTTGTTTTCAAGTTATTAGCTCATAGCTAATTTAGTTCTAAATCTTTCGTCTTTTATAAGATTTTGAATCTGCAAGAAGAGGAAAGAGTCTGCGGGCCTTATTTAGGTCATTGTAATTGCAAAACCTGATTGTAATTAGGAAGAAAAATTGGTTGGAATTAAATTTCTTAGTTAAGTGTCAACTACGTTGAAATTTTGTAGTTGACAGAATATAAATAAAGGTTGCATATAATGAAAGCCTTTTTTCTGGCTTAACCATTAATATAATAAAAATTTTATAAGAGACAAAACTGTATAAGTACTAAATGCTGATAGAGCTGAATTCTACCTGGACAAAGTTATTAAAAAGACTTAATAAGGGTTAGAAGAGTAGAATAACCTAAAAATATAATAAGATAACAAAATCCAATGATGTGCACTGTGCACTAAGTATTTACAGGTTTTATCTTGTAAATTATTTAACAGTGACATAGTTTTTGCAAGAACATTGTTTGTAATGAACCATAAACACTAATCCATAACGAGACTTAATCTAAATATGAAGACTCTGGAGAATTGTCAAAAATCTCCAAACTATCATCATTTTGTCTTATACTATACAAATTAATAGAAACTGAAAAATTAAAATCGACGGAGAAAATCTTTTCATGCATGAAAATTATTCGTTATGGTGTATGGATGCATAATCCTACAGTCGTTAGAATTTGACTATTACATTTTTGCAGTAATGACGTCAAAATCTCTAAAATATTTTAAATGATGATTTTTACAGCAAAACTCTCTCTGTATGGTCGAAGACCTCATTTACTAAGATTGTTCATAATGATGTGGAAAACCAGCTACAACCTAGATATGAGTAAATTGCAGGGTTACAGCAAAAATTTTCAAAAAATTATAATTTCTCGTTTTAAGCATATAAATCAAACATAACTCAAAAACCAAAGTAGACAAAAAGGCATTTTGCATGAATATTGCTGGCAAAGAATCACAAACGCTTAGTCTTTGAACAATTGTCACAAAAAAATTAAATATCTCATATTTGTGAATTAAGAATTGGAGACCAGCTTTTTTTCGAAAATAATGAGCAGAAACAACTTTACTGAAATTATAAAGTTTATATGATTTGATAAGAAGACCGAAAAAGCCGACATTTACAATTACTTAATGTATTACTAATTATATTACTTAATTACTTGCCAGATAAACCGCAGTTGTTGAAATAATCCGTGGAAACAAAAGAGAGTTGCCTAGAGCCGTTCTAAGATATTTAGCGCCCCTGGGCTGTGTTGGCCGAACGAAACGAATGCGATCTTTTTCATACAAAATTTAAAAGAATCCTAACTCTAGGTTTAGTGTTAGTTCTAGTTTTACTTCAATTCAGATATACAGGATTGCCAAATCAGTTCGCAAAGTACACTATGTCAAAAAATATTCATTGAAGAATTAGATCTGATCATATGAAACTAGAATTAACAGTAAATGCTGAGATTGAATTGGGAAGAAAGAGTTCGTATTAAAAATGGCTACTTCAATCGAGATAAAATTATTAAAAGTTTTGTTTGAGTGCTTGCCTACCCAGAGCACACACGTATTTGGCTACTATGCATAAATCCTGCAGTAACATTAACGTTAAAAAAACTAAATGCACGCTTTCAATTGTTGTTTTGCAAACGTATTTTGTTCTCAGGACTATTTTCGGGAATATCGAGACCTTCAGCTCAAGTGTCAGATCCTTTTTGGCCACATACGAACATTACAATGACTAATAACAAACAGCCCATATTGGCATATACAATGTGAATTCATTGTTAATGCAACGGCTTCACTGAGCAAATACCATATTTATCAGTGAAGCAACGGCTCGCTATTGATTTTAAAAGTTACTAAAATTTGTTTCCATAAACGAAGATACAGTTTACAATTTGTTCACGGTACACGGTGGCCTTGCATAAATATTTTGTTGTTTACATTATGCGAGGTTTAGCAGAGAAGGTTTACCAGAGAACTTGATATTGTCTCCGGAATACTTGAAACGCTTGCAGAAGAAATGATACTGCCTCTAGAAGACTTGAAATACTTCCAGACGATTTGAAATACTTGCAGTAGAATTGATACTGCTACTAGAAGATTTGAAAAGCTCCCAGAAGACTTGATACCGCCTTTGGGAAATTTGAAGTACTTCCAGAAGACTTGATATTGCTTCTAAAAGACCGATATTGCTTCTGGAAGATTTGAATTGCCTGAAAAAGATTTGATACTGCCTCTAGAAGACTTGAATTGCTTCCAAAAGACTTGAAATGCATTCAAAAGACTTGATACTGCTTCTAGAAGATTTGAAAAATTTTCAGAAGACTTGATATTGCCTCTGGGAGACTTGAATACTTCCACAAGACTTGGTATTTCTTCTAGAAGACTGGATATTGGTTCCAGAAAACTTGAAATGCTTGCATTTGACTTGATATCGCCTCTGGAAGATTTGAAGTACTTCCAGAAGACTAGCTATTGCTTCTAAAAGACTAATATTGAATTCGAGAAGATTTGAAATGCTTGCAGTAGACTTGATATCGCCTCTGGAAGATTAGAAGTACTTCAAGAAGATTTGACATTGCTTCTAAAAGACTAGTATTGCTTCTGGAAGATTTGAAATGCTTGCAAAAGATTTGATACTGCCTCTAGAAGACTTGAATTGCTTCCGGAAGACTTGAAATGCATTCAAAAGGCTTGATGCTGCTTCTAGAAGATTTGAAAAATTTTCAAAAGACTTGATATTGCCTCTGGGAGACTTAGATACTTCCACATGACTTGGTATTGCATCTAGAAGATTGGATATTGGTTCCAGAAGACTTGAAATGCTTACAGTTGACTTGATATCGCCTCTGGAAGATTTGATGTACTTCCAGAAGACTTGCTATTGCTTCTAAACGACTAATATTGAAATCTAAAAGATTTGAAATGCTTGCAGAAGATTTGATACTACTTCTAGAAGTTTGGAAAAGATTTCAACAGACTAGATACTGCCTATGGAGGATGATACTGGTTCCAAAAGATTCGAACTACTTCCAGAAGATTTATATTTTGCTACTGCTTCTTGAAAATTACTTGCAGAGACCTGAAATGCTTTCAGAAGGTTTGCAATGTTTCCAGAAGACTTAAAATGCTTCCAAAAACACAACAAAAACATAAAATAGGAACCTAAAGAAATAAAATAAGTGGATTTAAAGATTCTCTTTAAAGATTAACGTTCTCTTTAAAGTTGCCTTTAAAGTTTTACCTCTTAATACTGAACGTATTTTCATTACAAAACAATTGGTGGTAGAAAAATTGTTATTTGAATTTTTTATTTATTTCGGGATTTCTTCTAAAAGTCCGGAATTTCTTACCAACCCAACCCGTTATTTCTTTCATGAAATCCCTGGACTGATACGGGGTCAAATACTTGGACTAGACATGCTATTTACAGTACTATACAGTGTGTACATGAAGTATGGAATCAATGTGATATACATTTTGGGGATATTTTTAGAAAAAAAATTACTCAACTGTTATATTTATCAACCCGCATTTTTTTCAGATACTTTTTCAGACTCCACCTACATATGGAAAGATCCCCCACGTTCTAGGTTTCACAGAAAATTTGATCAAGATCTTCCGAGATTGTCCTCTAAAATTTGCCAAATACAGCAGCAGCGGTCTGCATGAGGCTTATCTTTTCCTCTCTTAAGGACATCACACTTCGTTATTATCAGTCAATCCTGGTTTATAGAGTTGATTGTAAGCGATGTGTTAGCTGTTATGTGGGAACCACCTCCCAATATCTTAAGTCACGTTTGTCTCAACATGCAAGAGATTGTACCACAAAGAAAATCTGGTGGCACCGCTTTGGCAGAACACCATGTAACCACAGGTCATAATTTTGACTTTGATGAGGCCAAAGTTCTCTGTAAGGAAAAGATCTATGGTGAGAGACTGTTTATGGAATTGTTCCACATTGCGTCACTAGAAAATACAGTCAATTTCAGGACTGATTCACAAGGGTTATAAAACCATGTATAAAACCATGTAACAACGTATAAACCAATGTATAAAACCACTCATGGAATTAACTAAAAAACCATGTAACAACTCGGTTTTGTCAGACCTCTCATTGGGTTGTGATTTTGAGATTCCTTAAATTTGTGTATGTGAACCCATTCTATAACGAGTTATGCGCAAATCATACCTTTACTGCTTGTGATTTTCTCTTGTACGCAGACGATGAAAGGGGAGTGTTGTAATTTAAAAATTTTGTTCATGTTTAGTTAAAAATAATGTTTCACTAAAAGTTTACTGTTATTGCATTTTGCATTTTAACTACCACTTAATAAACAGTAGTAGTGTAAATTAGCTTAAGTGCAAAAATGCTCAACCCTGTTAACTGAGCTTCATAACAGTTAACAGGATTAACTGTCATGAAGCATGGCGAAAAGTCTTTCTGAATATCAAGATAAATATCAACCAAAACATTTGCCCTTAGTATCATCTGGGAGGTGAAAATGTTGACCAAGAAGACACAGGTCAAAAATGCGACAAAATGAGCCAGGGTATGGTGATATAAAATATAGTACTTTTGTTGAATTATGTTTTCCTTGTTTACATCTTATTCTTAGTGTACTTGTATCAACACGAAAAACCGCGTTACCTCTTCTTTAGAGAAGTCATTGTAACCATATTAACTTCCGTTCAGGAATTATAACTGTTTTTAAATGTTTAAAATTTCGTTTTCTTGAGATAATAATTTACTTACATACGATGTTTATTTTTAAGATGGCAATATTATATGTATAAAATGTGGTCGGTTACGGTTAATTTTTATTTAATGTACCCATATAATGTAATAGGATGTAAAAGTAATTGCAAATAAAGTTAAACGATAAGGTGTATTAGTCTCGGCTTGATTAAAAATTACTAAATGTACCTGAGGTTGGAAACCGCACATTACCGATACAACATTTTTGTCCGTCGTTTTCGATCAAAAAACCGCCGCGAAACAAAAGGTGGGCCGCCGGCGCGCAATTACACCTTGATGAGATAAATAGTGTGTTTATCGACGGCCCCATAAGCCGTTTCTTCGTAATTAAATATGTAGGAACCGGCGGGGACGGTGTAATTACGCGGACATTTTTGCGGGTGTTTGCGTTGCGCGCTCTATGATTTCAAAATTAGTTTAATAAGCGGTCGGGCCGCGACCGTGGCGTTGCCGGGACGGTTTTAATGCGCCGATAGGGGTCGCGCTCGACGAGATATTAAAAAGCGATAAGGGCCAAATTGCACGTCTGATGCCGGTTAATTTCGACTCTATGCATTTGCAAGTCTGATCGACGATTCGACCGAACTCCTCAACGACTCCTCCGTCCATATTGCCCCATAACCACGACTTATCGGCCGATTTTCTATAAATAAACTCTTAAAATCACCCTCTTTCAGTTATTATTGGTCATACTTATTACCCATTCCTTCCTTTTTTTTTAATAATAAACAACCATCATAATAAAGAAAGAAAAAATATTACTCCACATTTTAGTTGATGACTTCTACCTACTTCAATCTCACATCCCACATTCACCATAATACAAAACACAAAGAATGTTCTAGAAGGAAAATTAGCCTTCCAGTTTCTTGAAAGATCATTTTAAGAGCAGGTTGGGAGTCTGGTGGTTTCAGCGTGTTTTTATTATTCCCTCCATTACCATCGCCGAAAAGGCCGTATCGCGCACACGTTCTCTCTTATGAATGAAAGGACAATAAAAGAGCGGGAACACTGCAAAGTCATCTAGAAACTCAGGCTCCGCGTTTTTACCGAAAAACATTAAAACACGTGCACGGCGGCGGAAAAAATTAAAATAAAGTATCAAATTTTTACTACGCCGACATAATAAAGATGCGATGATACACTTTGAGCACGTGAAAGAGACTCATTATTTAGATTGAAGCCAACGGCGACCACGTTTCAAGTCTGTATGTGTGTGTGTGTTTTTGTTTCTTTATTTCCGAGAAGGACCCGTTTATATCTGTCCATCAGCGCGCTCAAATCTCTTCAGAGTCGCTGCTCATTGTCTCAATGGTGGACGCTGGTTTCGTGTCGCTCATCGTGTACGCGCCGCCTGCTGAATATGAATTGGTTCTTAATTAAAAGCTCCGCATTCTGGAAAAGTACAAAAGTGGACCGAAACGAAACCTACACAACGAATCCTTTAACTTCAAAGCTTATAAAACCCACTTCTTGAGTGTTTCACATATTTATTTATTTCTCTCACGTACTTAAAAAGCACACATCCTCATCGAAAGCGTGATTTGCCGCACGGGACTTCCGCTGGAAAGGTCGCCACGTGTGTAATCCAGGAGTTAATTATGGACGATTTGCTGTCAACACACATCAAGCTGCGATTAATTGGCGAGGTAACCTGGCGCCGTGGATTCGATCGTGGTCTACAAATTAATCGACTAGAACAGACCAATATTAATAGAGGATATCCCATACTTAAACAACTCGAAACGACGTTTGCATATTTATTGATTAGCTATCTGCTGATTCATAAAACGTTTAAACTTCTTATATCTACATAATTGTATGGGTATATAAACGTTTTGTTTACACACTCTTATAGTGAACAAAATAAGCTTGTAGAACACGATGGTTGTTGTAAAGTTGTACGACCGCCCGTTTGTCACTTTAAGTAGTGACATTACATAGGAACGCACGCCTGCATTTTAATGTAATGTATTAATTATTAATGCTTCGGTCTAGATATTACCATATAGCGGGTGCGTGGTCGGTCCCACACCTTTCTTATCTAACCGATCTCGTTTCATCTTATAAATAACCCTTGCTTAATTTGTACAATTTCATTTTCGGCTTAATGTACTTTGACCGTCAACTTTAATAGACATCATTTTTCTTTTTAAATGTAGTAGGAAAGATTTCAATATGAAGTTTAGATAATTTAAAATAACTCAATTTTTTATTTCATTCGACAAACATCTCGAATTTTGTAACGAATCTTTTCGGTCGTTATAAAAGTTTTAAAATGTTAAGGGAAATAATTAGTGTCCGACCGAAATTTACGGTTCGGCTGTATTTTTGTTGAAACATGGTCTGACGAAACTGAAACTGCGCCCATAAAGCATAATTGCGATCAGTTTAAACCAAAACTGTCTCATGAATAAAATTTTATCACAAACTTATTAATTAAGGTATAGTGGTTCTGTTAACCAAATTGGTTCAATTTTTTTTACATTTGCTACATTTTGGCCATTCTGTATAAATTTGAATCAATAGAACTTGGTTAACAAAACCATCAAATCTTACTTAATAGGTTTGTCATGAAATTTTATTCATGACATTATTCACACTGTTTGTAATTTTAATTAATTTTTAAAACCAGCTTGCGTCGCTGGTATAATACAATATACAATTTTTTCTTAGTTTTTATTGTTTTGTGTTGCTGTCATTCAACCGATTGCAATAAAATTGTAGAGGGGTATAGGCACCCAAAAATGTAAGAAAATATATATAGCGTAATTTAAAAAAATGTATCATTGCTATCTAATATGCTATAATATATCATATTCCTGTATAATCAAAAATAATTTCCTGAAATGCGGTCTGAGATACAGTGCAAGCCTGTAAAATATCAAATTCTTAATTTAATTAATAACTGAACTATAGACGACGGGAACTGAACTGAGGCATCCTGTATATTTAGTGCTAGTACAGTTTTTTTTTTCGCTATACCCAACCCTGACAGTTGAGGTTTTAATGGAATCCCACGCAGACGCAATATCGTAAATGCGATCCATCCAATGTTGTATAAATCTGCCAGCATTAACAATTTTGCTCTATATGTTCTTTACATGGTAGCAATGACTTCCTGGTGCATAGATTGCATCAGCGCAGTAACATATTCCGGGTTTGACCAAATAACTTCGCATGTCTCATTCCAGGAGAACTGGTCCATAATAGGCGAAGTCTTTCTTCGGCCAAGAATGCAATCTTGTGCTTGGCCATCACAAATGATACACCAACTACTGGCTCTGACCGCACAAACGCAATGCGCTGCCTTTTCGTATTAGCTCATCCGCCGCTGCATTACCAGCAACTCCAGAGTGACCTGGGATCCAGATCAGAGAAACTCTGTTATCATCACTGAGTGTGTTTAAAGTTCTCTTACAGTCATTAACCAAAGCCGACAACATTTCCACGACTTGCAGCGCCTGAAGAGCTGCTTGACTGTCCGAGAAAAATATAATTGTTATGTTTCTCACCCCTCTCTCTAGAAGAATCTTAGCTCCCATTTCAATAGAAAATACTTCTGCCTGGAATATCATACAATTAGTACCCAAGCTGTAAGCTTGCTTGATCGGAAGTGTCTGGCAGTATACTCTTGCTTCGACTCTTTCTGGCGTTTTTGATCCATCTATGAACATGCAAATATCCTCGTCAAATCTGACAGCATTGAAAACAGTATCAGTATCTATTGTATCTTCCGCAGCCCATTGCTAAGGCATGTCGGAACAGGCTTGAGGATAATGCTTAAATCTGTAAATGGTAGTTCTGGCCACTTTCTCTATATGCACATGCAAAAGAGTTAGAGCAAGTAGAACAACCATTGCTAGAGTTGATGTTGTGCGTATCGCAGCAGAGATTGTTAATCTAGCTTCTCGTTGAATACGAAAGCTTGCTAAAGCATGTTCGATTTTCCTATACTAGGCAGCCGCTCGAAATGTAATCATAGATCTAATCACAATCACATAGAGTCAATACAGCCTTTCAGGGGTAAGACCCCAATTTTTACCACAAAGATTACGACAAGACCATAAGGATAATCTAGCTTTTTGTAAAACTCCCTGCAAAAGTTCATTCCATGAGAGAGTTTTATCTAATATTACTCCTAGATATTTGGTTACTTTTGAAAAAGGAATGTTGTCACCTTGGATAGAAGGGCGGATTAGTCCATCCAACTTAGGTTTCCTGGTGAACGATACCACGATTGTCTTTTGCGGATTTATCGACCCTTACTCATTTACACCAAGTGCAAATGGTACCCAGGTTCGCCTGTAGTACTTGGGATATTCTCGATAAACAAGTTCCTTTGACCATAACAACGTTATCAGCATCGCTTGTATTTCTGTACCAACGGCTTCGACTATCGCAATCAGGTCATCAACCAGTAGAGAATAAAGCAGTTATACCCCTCCCAGCGGACAGCCACCTCTTGACCTGAAGCATATTATGGCACCGTGTAGTGAACTGGAAACAATTCTACTAACAAGCATATTGCGGGTTCATCCTATTATAGTTGATTCCACTCCCCTATGAAGAGTTAAATGCACCTTCAATATTCAGAAACGCACAAACCAAGACTTCTTTATCCTGGATTGTCCTGGATACTCTACCAACAAAGGTGTGTAGAGCCAATTTTGCTGACTTTCTCGCTTGATAAGCGTACTGGTGTTGACACAGTGGATTCGATACCGATAATACCGTACGGATTAAGACAACCTTAATGCTATTCCTGATAAGTAAGAAAGCCCCGGGTCTATTCCCTGAGCAAAGATAAATTTCCGAGTTCGCTAATACGTCTGCTATTGGCAAGACACGGTTCCAGGATGAGGGCAATATTAATTTGCTCACTCATCCAGGTTCTGCTAAGGACAACCGTGGACGCCATCTAGCAGTGTTACTTAGACCTTAGATCTACAAGATTAAAGAAAGTTGTGTGGTGGTAAACAAAGAAGGTTTCTTCGTTTGGTGAAGCGGAAAAGTAGGAATCAGAAAAAATCGTAATTGAAATAGGAACTAAGACGTAAGCTTAGAAATGATTTCAAAAATCTATCTTTTCGCAGTGATATTGGATTTTAATATATTCAGGTTGCTTTAGTTACACCTCAGTGTGATTGCCTTGTTGGTTTTCTAGGGATTTTCTGGTATGCAGACGGATTTTAATACATGCAGATCTTTTATTATACTTCTTACTTTGTCGTTCAGCTACAAAATTACGAATTTTCATATGCGTGTATCTGTATAGTATCTGTTAGTATTCTAGCCCAATGCGAATTTGATGGGCCCAACCCGGGCCCTGAGCTGCAGCTCATAACTTAATCCGAAGCTGAATTGAACACAGATAATTTCTTACTTTCAGATAATTTCACATTTCTTATTGATATTAATCATGTGTTTAAATAAAGTAAGTTTTTTCATTTATTAATGGCCATATCTTTAATCAAAAAATTCCTATATAAAACACCGTATGTGAAAGAGTGAGTATCGAGACATTATCTTGTAACTAATACATTCATATTACAATGATGATTAATCATCCTCTATTATCAATCACGGTGAGTACTGAAGAGAATAGTTTATGTTTAGAAATGGTGCTTTCCAAATTATTAATAATTTTAGATCTTCTGATTTCTCTTATGTCTCTTAGACTCTTTCATAAATGAACATTTTTTGGACAAAATATTTAACTCTTCATATTGCACATCAAATTCTATTTAAAAAAAGATCTTACAGCCTGTGTTAATATAATATTCTTCAAATGAGGTCGATCGATACTAAGTTTATTAAGTTGATAATTGGTAGTTATGATAAGGGCCAATGTTTGGAGCATGCAAAACGCATTTCTTTTACAAATACTACATTCTTCTTAATATGTTTCTTGTCCCTTGCATAAGTAGACACAAAGAGAAGCATTAATAATAAAGAAGACATCTTCTTTCTTTCGGCCTGGTACCTCCTCATAACAAATTTCTGCAACAGCTTTCTTTTTGGTAGTCATAGCTCTTACAAGGAGACATCGCAGTTGACTCTTCACCAATTTGCATGAAACTTTTTGTGGTGAATCTGTATTGAATGTGTATCAGTTTTACCAGAGCTTTTGATCCAATGACCCTTCTAAGAGACGATATTTATTTTTAAAGTTTAAGAGTATTTAAAATTACTTTCATATATCGCAAAGAAAAATCGATTTTCAACAACTGGTATAGTTCGGCAGATAATCACAAAGCTTACGATTTGAATTCCTAGGATCGATCCCTAAATTCGAGCTTTTTTTCAACTTATTTTGCTATTTTAATTGTATGTTTTTATAGTTTATATAGATTTTTGTTAATCAATAATAAAATGCAAAGTTGTAGTATTATTTTATCTTTTAATTTAGTAAACACAAAGGATTTTCATTTCGAAGGAAATAAATGATTGTACACGTGCAGATTTACCACATACACACGTATATACACCACGTATATACTGTTAGCTTTATAATAAAAATTGGATGAAACATTTTTGTATTATAATATTTTAAATTGTTTAATTGATTAATAACTATTGAAGATAACGTTAATTACAAACATAAACTATAAATGAATTTATTATTGATTTACAAAAAAATATATATGTATAAATTATAAAAACATTCAATATAATAGCAAAATAAGTTAGAAAAAAAGGTTCGAATTTGAGGATCGATCCTTGGAATTTTTATTGTTAGCTTGGTGATTATTTACCGAACTATACCGGTTCTTGAAAATCGATTTTTCTTTGCGATATATGAAATTAATTTTAAATACCCTTAAACTTTAAAAATAAATATCGTTTCTTAGAAGGGCCGTTGGATCAAAAGCTCTGGTAAAACTGATACATATTCAATATAGATTCACCACAAAAAATTTCATCCAAATTGATGAAGAGTCAACTGCGATGTCTCCTTGTTAGTGGAACTTCGTGAAAATATTATCCTCGGAGTGAATATTACATATTTAAACATTTCGACCCTTACCAACATGATAACTTTTTGCATGTTTACCAAATGCATTAAAGTATCTTCATCTTTATTCTCTTTGCCCAGTCTGTACATCATTCAAGTTATTATTTTTACTAATATTTGTATAGCTACTATTGTCTTTTCAGTAGTTTGTTACATTATC
Source organism: Onthophagus sagittarius (assembly GCA_036711965.1). Taxonomy (NCBI): domain Eukaryota; kingdom Metazoa; phylum Arthropoda; class Insecta; order Coleoptera; family Scarabaeidae; genus Onthophagus; species Onthophagus sagittarius. Next base: position 24,215,843 of record JASERS010000001.1, on the reverse strand, counting down.
GTTAAACGTCCTATGTAAAATAAATACATATAAATAAAAACATCAAATATGTAAAATATGTAATAATTTACATATTTAAATAAATACAAATAAATACATCACATGTCAAACAGTAACTATATGGTGAAATTCAAGATTAGCAATTTTTTATGTATTGCTATTTTTACGGCAAAAAAATGTGCTTGTTTAGCACATTGCACAAGTAGATTTCTCTACTCATCTCTAACTCATTTTTGACACAAATGTCACTTACGGTGTTTGTTGTTAGGACGACAGAATAATAACCTGCTATACAAGTCAAAATAAACAGTTAAAATTGATTTTCAAATTATATCATGTCGTGATTTAACGACGTCCAAGCATATTACATATGTTACACAACCCATACAAGATTCCCGGAAAGTAATGCGCGATCGATCCCATGAATATTTGACCGGCTTCTATAATTTGGTAGAAAAGACGACCACTTGTACAGTAGCTCTTCTTAGAAATGACGCGATGAATTTTCTAAAACCCACAGCGGACGACTTCTATAAGCATTCTTTTTCTATTTTTTTTTCATGTGTTATGGCGATTCAAAGTTAACGAACTCTCCCTTTGATTTAGATTTGGTTTCCGTCTACGGTCGCCTTTTGTTAATTCGGTCCTGGCCCGCGAGGAGTTTGTTAATTCTTGCAGCGCACAGCGTCTTTCGACGATGTTTATCAGCCCCCGTGAACTTGAATGGAATATAAATGCAAATGGGAGACAATTGTACCTTTGTACGGACATTCGAGGGTCGGCCGGACCGTGCTGTGGACGTTGTTTCCGACAAAATAATGAACAATTATAACTCGGCCTGTGTGGAAGAAGAGTCCTTCTCTCCGGCGGGATGGTACCGCACTCTCTCGTTAAGGAAACCTCTTTTTATTATTTTACTTTTTTTGTTCAATCCCGACCGGAACGTGCACGAGATGAATGCGAAGTTATCTTTGACAAGCCATCCATGTGATTTGCAGAGGGTCTAAATATATCTTTAAAAAAATACTTTATGGTAAGTATTTAGAGTTGAAATCTGAAAAACCAAAGCCAAGGCTTGAAAGTTAGGGGCCAACTCCGCAACGTCACGATTCGACCGTCACGATCTCGACCGAGGTGTGGGAGTGATTAAGCTTTATTTAAATTATTCATATGCAGACGACAGAGCAGGCTGAATAATTTGATGCGAGATACCCGATATGGGTCCGGCTTCGCGTGCTCTACCGGCTGTTTGTCTGCAGCAGTGCTTACACACTGTCACCAGATTGTATACAATGCTGATTTATCATAAACATTGCACGGACTTTGTACTTTGTACATTCGATATTTCTTACGCCCTCAAACATTGATTTGAACAAAATTTATTACTTTACAAATCTTTTAATACTTGAAAATCTCGACATAACGACAAATTACTAACGACTAATATACAAAGAATGAGTTAGTTATAACCAACACTCCGTTATATGATCAATTTTACTTCACATAAATTCGAACAAATATCTATACCGTTGAGTACAGTCTATGTGGTTTTTTATTTATGCTAATGACAAGAGAATTTAAGAGCATCACGGAAACAGGTGCACAGCTCAAAAAGCCGTTAGTAACGTCAGCGTTGCTTCGAGTTTTAGGTCTAGTTTTAGTTCATTCAAATTATATGGGCTACCAAATACTGCTCACAAAAGATCATACACAGCAGCTAGCGTCTGCTAATAAGCAGTAGACTAGAAACTGCTAATACCGCACGCAAATGCTAAATATATTTCATAAACCGATACAAATCGGACAGAAGGGTAGATAATGCTGGTAGAACATCTTCAACGCAGAAAATTGTAGGCCACATATTACCGTTTGCAAAACATTAGAAAATGTGACAAAATCCAAGAGCTGCATGCCAGAAATAAAACAAATATTAACTAAGGGCTAGACGCTGCTTGTAAAACTTTTCTTGTAACCACTTTTTGTAAATTACTAAGCACTGCTGGTAACAAAGTAGTTACTGCTAACAAAAGGCATTTTGTCAGTAACCTAGTTCTCGTCTATTATTACTTTCAGTTTAAATTTAATAAAAATATTCAACAACTCAATGCCGAATAAAACAAAATTCTGTACGCTGAGAACTGCATACTGCGTGAGAACTCTTGCGAAACACTAACTATTGTTAGCAAAACATAGTAATTGCGGACAGAACACCAAATACTGTTTTGAAACTGCTAACAAACTACACGATCTACATGGCATAAGTACAATAGCTATTAATATAAGGCTAGATACTACTTGTAAAATTCTAAAAATTGCACTTCTAACTTCTAAATATTATAATGGCAAAAGACATTTTCAAGCCAGAACACAGGAAATTGCTAATAATACGCATAATAAGGCTAAAACCGAATGTACCTAGTTCTAGTTCTATGGTTAGTTCTACTTTTAGTTCAATACAAGTATACAATAATCTAAAACCGAATAACAGCTAGAAGTAGAGCTGATACCAACACTAAAGCTAACACTAGACCTAGAACTAGCAAAATTTGGGATTAGGCGTACGTCTTTTAAGACGGAACACAACCCAACGTAGATTCAGAACTAATACTAGACTTAGAACTAGTAGCATTAGGATTACGCCGTCTTAAGAGACCGAATCGTACGGCTAAATCCTAATGTTTGTAGTTCAGTTCTACTCTAGGTTCTGAAGTTGGGTTGTAGGTCAAATATTAGTTATACTTTTAGTTCCAGAAGATTTTAAACAATCTAGAGCTATACAAAAATTACAATTGGAACTAACATTAGACATAGAACTAGAAAGTTTCCGTATAGCAGTGCGTCTGAAGAATATGTTGTTGAACACATGTCTGTGACTTCTAAAAAAAATGTTCACATTCATTTAATGTTTGAAAAATATTATCTGCCACTCTTTCCATACACCAGAAGCCTGATGGTTTCAAACGCCCTCATAATATCGGCTTTTGTAGGTTTGGCTATTTCAATTAGCGATGGAGAAGCCATCGCCCACTTCTTTTTTTTTCATGGTCTTTCACTGATTCTACTATTTCATCATCAGTGGGATAATCCGTCACGATTACATCTTCATCTACTGCTAATGTTGTGAAAGTTATGTTATCATTTATTGCAGTGTTTGATTGAAGTGTATTCCAGCAGAAGTTCAGCGTTCTTTAAACAACTTTCTAAAACAGCTTTCTGTGACATCATTTTGCCAAACCTTTGCCAAATCAGTTATACAAACATGTAGATCAATAGCTTTTTTAATGTGCTGCTTATTTTCTAACACAAATATCATTTTTCTTAAAACTTATTTCCTATAATTTGTTTTCAAATTTTTAATTATACCTTAATCGTTTGGTTGTAATTTCGATGTTGTGTTTGCAGAAAAAAATACAAGTTTCACATTTGTTAACTTTTTAAAAACGTGAGGATGATTGGCAGGACAGTTACCCACGAAAAGGAACACCTTTCTATTTGCTGTAACATTTTCTTGTCGAACTTTTGTACTAACAAATCATAGTCCACTTCTAACGATTATACTTCTTTAAAGGTTGCTTGTTTTCTATTACTAACAGTCATGTTGGCGCACACTACTACAGTTATCCGTTCTTTACGGTTTTTATCTTCAAAACACTTATCATCCTTAAATGCAAATGTTTTATTGAGAAGGCATTCATAAAAATGTCTACATTCATCCATATTGAAAACATCATCAGGCTGATAACTTTCCAAGATCGACAGCAATTTGGGTTTCAACTGATCGTAAGCCGTTTCTGACACACTGGCACTTTCTCCCGATACAACATTTTGAGTTATTTCGAGCCGTTTTCAAAATTTTTCCAATCATCCGGCGTTTGATTGAAAATCATCAAAACCCAACATTTTTTGCACATTTCATGGTTTTTTCTTTAATAAGTGACCCTGAGACCGGCAAATTTTGGCTTAGTACCATAGCCATCCACTTTGGCACTGCTTCGTCTATTGAAGCGAACTTGCACAGTGTTAATTTCTTTCGTCGTTCTCCTTCAGCTTTTTCGTTTCTTAAAACTGAGCAACAGTTTCTAATCATAGTCGAGAGCATACTTGCAGGAATTGTCTACTTTTGTTTTACAAGTTGCTGCACACTATCGACACTCTTTAAAATGTTAACTTTGTGAACGAAACTTAAAACATTTCGCTTAGACATCGCGAAAAAATGAAATCACATATAAGTTACTAACTCTAGACCTAGATCTGAAGACACACGCTAAATCTAAATCTTTCTAGTTCTAGGCCTAGTGTTGGTTTTAGTTTTAATTCGATATTAGTGACACAGACAACATACAAACATAGATTACAAGAAATTGTAGGCAGAAGACTAGATAATGCTGGCAGAAAACATCTTCAATGCAGAATACCAGAGATGATAACAAAACACTTACTACTGCTTACAAAATATTAGAAACTGCTAACACGCTACAAGATTTGCTTGCCAGAAGTACAATGGATATTAATAAAAGGCTAGATACTACCTACAAAACTCTAAATACTAGTTGTAAAGTGCTAAACACTGCTGGTAAAAAAGTATGTACTAGAGACAAAAGACATTTTTAAGGCAGAACACTGGAAACTGTTAATAATACACATAATATCCCTGGATGTATGTAGTTCTAGGTCTACTCTTAGTTCTACTGTTAATTCAATAAAAATGTAGAACAGTTTAGTACTGAATATTCACGAAAACTAGAAAAACCGTTTTTGATTTCTACATCTTATAAACAACTCGGAGAATACCTTATGTTGTACAAAAGACAGAAAAAGTCTTAATAGACTGTATGATACTAGCAAACGACAGTTGTAGTATATAAGACTAGAAAGTGCAAATATCACTCGTGAGACCTCTTGAAAAATATTAAACACTGTTAGCAAAATATTTTGGAGCGGAATTTTTGAGGAACGTACCAATTCCACGCGATTTTAAAATACCCGTTATAGAACGTAATAAGTTACATATACACCATCAATATAAGATGGTATGATATTTGAGGAACGATATTTTAGAGCATTATTTTAATGGAACGTACGTACCATTCAGCACGAAATTAAACACACGATTTTAAAAAAACCAGATATTAGACTTGATTTGAGAAAAATTGACGGCATATTCTATTGGCTTATTAGGCGGTTTATTGTATGGTTTCTTACGAGACAATTTCCTATGAACCGTTCCTTTCTATTCACACAAGTATATTACATTGGAACTATTACAACTTATCCAAGGTCACGGTATTTTGTAATGGTGTTTTTGTGTAGCGACCGTTCCTAGAGCGCGACACGTTTAGGAGCAGTATGGAGGGGCATCACTATTATGCACACAAAACTAGATAATGCTGGCAGAAAACTTCCTCAACGCAGAATATTAGAGACCATAACAAAGAAACACTATTAATAAAAGACTGAATAGTGCTTGTAAAATTCTAAACACTTCTTAGTTTACTAAGCACTGATTTTTGTTAGCAATGCTTAGTAAGCTAAGTATATATGTACTACTGACAAAAAACGTTTTCAGTGCAGAATACTGGAAACTGTTAATAATCTACACAATAGGACTAAATCCGAATGTTCATGCAACAATTCAGTATTGAATAATAATTAAAACTAGAGTAACCGTTCTTGATTTCAATATCTTATAAAGAACTTGAGGAATATCACAAGCTTAATTTTATTTTTAGCACTAACATTTATTAAATTCCGTTATATCGAGATTTCTATAAGATTTTTAAAATGTAAATATGTAACATTAAAATTAGTGATTATTGTTGAGTATCGTAGTTCTTGACGTGAACTGTCAATTGTGTCGATAACAAATTAATGGTGAGGCGTCTGGGAGGTGGTTCGCTGACCTGACAACACTTGAATGTAATTAATTATCATTAGGAATGTAAATGGTGGAGGCGTAGCTGGTAAATGGCAAAGGTCAGGTTATAATGAATTCTTATGATGCCCCGCTGTAATATACAGGTAGGTAGGTAGAGGAAGAAAGATGTGGAGGTGAAAACGGTTGGTTAAAAGAAGGGTGGATGTTTAAAAACTGGGGTGATTTTCTTGTTTTTGTCATAAACACTTGGGTTAAATTTGCGATAACGGCGCCCGGTTGGACGTTAAGGGAGGGTTCGCGGCGCCAGATAACGTTCGCTGGGGTTGACAATCATTGAAATAAGGCCCCGTTATCATCGTTCTAATGGCTACTTCGCATTAATGCCGCCCGGAGACGTCGAAATTATAGCGTTTTGTATTTATTCGGTCGCTTTTCGGGTTTTATTTTTGTAGTATTTTTCTTTTGTTGACGGCGTGTTTTATGGGTGGCGATCTCCTTTGTGTGCGGCACCACCACCACCGAAAATACTGGGATATCTGGTCTCGGCGCGTGCATTATATCAATAAAAGTGGCCGTGCAGAAAAAAGAAACGGGAATAAGACAATAGGCACCCACTCTTCTTGGTCCGAACCCAAGCACAGGTGCACCGGGCTGCGAGCAGTCCGTAGGTGTACTAAATAGTCCTGCGCTCGGATTCAAATCCGATACTTTTTATTTTTCGGACCCGATCCTCATTGTGTCAGGACATTAGCTCCAGATGGTATCGGTCGACTTGTGGGTTTGATATTAATTTAAAGCCCGGGCCGGCTGCGCTCTCTCTTAAACAATCTCGAGGAGGGATTGTTGTCCCGAACAATATGGTCCTCGCCGGGACCAACCGCGCGCACACCGCGTCGCGTCCCTTTGGAAATGTCATATCAATTTTCATCTAAATGGGCCTCTTTCTACTATACTTAAGGAAACGGTACAGAAACTGCATTTGCATATTCCGTACGTGAATCAAATGAACCCACGATTAAACTTTCTTCGCAGACACTCACTTCTACTTAAAAATAAATACAACAAAAAATTCAAAACCAAAAACAAAAACCTTTTGAATTTTATTACTTTCTGATTTATTACAAAAAATTACTATTCCCTTCACACTGATTCACTAAACACAATAACTTTGGTAGTCACTCATTGAAAATAAATAAAAACTCCAGGTGTTAACTCTTGGTGTATAGACGTGTTAATATTCATGAAAGCGTTTGCACGCCGCGGTCCGCCCATGCAAAGCAACTCCAATTGTAATAAATGTGAGAAAAGAGAAGCTCGACGCGCGAAAATAAAAAAGAAATCAATAAATCACGGAGCCCTTATCGGCTCGGCGAGAAAAGTTATTTCCGTCCAGATTATTCGAATGAATGTACTTACCCGGTGCGGCATAATTCGCCTTCGGAATGCCGCGCGCCAGGCAGTGGCGGCGCGCAGAAGAACGGGGGAAGCCGCAGGGGCAGCGAAACTGTCAGGCTCCGGACAAAGTGTCCATTGGGGCGGAAGCAACTTTGATCTCGAGGCGAAATTGCAATTTTCAAACGGTCACCGCAACGCACCGGCCCGAATATTATATCGGAGGGAGGCATTATGGGATATTTAATTTCGAATTTTCTATTTGACCCCATCGAGGCATTCAGCGAGAGGAAATTTCTTATCTTCGAAAATTTTAAAACTCCCTCTCACCTCATCCAGGCTATACATTTTCACATTCTTTATCACAAATCCACAGAACTTTAGATATATATATATATATATCTAAAAATATATATATATATATATTTTGTCATTTCTATTTTTCATCCTAGAACATAAGATTAGCAAGTACTTTGTTATGGTATCTTCTAATTTACGTTGAAAATGTTTTCTGTCGGCATTATGTCTTATGTACGTAATTTCTATTTTTTGTCAGCAGTATTTGATGTTTTTGCAAGAGATGCAAAATGCAATTAATTATGCAATGAAGCTGTCGTAAGCTAATAGCATATAATCTTTTGTGACTTCTTCTGTCTTCTGTATATGAGTTATTTAAGTATAAATGTTTATACTTGTACTTATAGATAGAATTCAACCTGCAATATTATAAAAGTTGTTTATAACATGTTAAAATCAAGCATGGTAGTTCTATACTAGAGTTCACTATTTTACCTTGGTTAATAGGGACTATCTCAAGAAAAACACATGTCCTGAAGATACCTTCTTGATATATGTGACCTAGTCTACGAATAGGTAGTTTATGTGAGAAGAAATGTCGTCCACTTAGACGATTTTAGACACATATATTTAACAGTTCTTAGTAGTTTTTTTAGAATTCTACGTTGTGATGCATTTACCGTCTAAAGATAGCAGTTGGCAAACAGGCTGTATAATTTTCGTCATTCTGAGATCGATGTGTTTTAACAGACTGAAATAATTAGATGGGAAGCTCCAAAAAAGCATTATTTTACTGAAGTTTCAAAATTATTGTCTAATTCTTAACTCTAATTAAGTGGTGTATTTGATGTGAAAGTCGGTCTAGAATGGTTTAAGGTAGCTGTCTCATTTATGCCAAACAAATTTCTCGACAGCTATAGGTTTGTTATGATTACCACCTGGTAATGATTGTTCCACATATGTGTTTATTTTGTTCCACATTACCTTCTATCTCAAAAAAGAGTGTGGTCCATCAACATCGCCGTCGAATGTCTTTATCCTGGACTCTGTCTTCATCGCTTTTACCAAAATATTGTCTATAGACAGCAGTGAAGTCTTCATCAGTATTCATCTTTTACTACTTTTTGGTGATGCCAAAGACCAAGAGGAACGGCTACATAAGGACCGGAATGTGTACGTTTCTACACAGTGTTCTTAGGCACCATTGAACCCTTTATGCATTCCCTGGTCATATCAACCAACATAAGGTTTGCTAAAGGTTAGGACAACTCCCAGCTGTGGTAGTTTCCCATTTCCCCTCGTGATTCTCATTATGAAGTCGGAATGAAGACTCCCAGGGCAATACTGGTCTTGTCAAAAACGAGTCAGCGAGCTTCAAATAATGAAGATGCTTATTTACCTTACAGTGCCACGTCAGGAGACTTGTGGCTAAGCAAAGGGTGCATTACTTCCAAATCCTATAAAGAGCAGCTATTGTTGTTGAAGGATATTTTAACAATTTAAGATGGGTTCTGTCCCAAGACAACGAACAACATGATAATATTCATAAATCTACTTCTTCAGTGTTACAAATCCGAATCTAGTAACTTATGTGATTAAAAATAATAATATTTTGAGATCGAACATAACTTTAACATCCTTCAACCCTGCCCAAAGCAGAGAAAAGATAATAACTAACGACAAACTGACGAAACGAGTTGTTTATATGTAAATGCTATTTTCTCGAAAACTTATTTTGGAAATATAATTTTTTTGATGGAAATATCATTGAAGTCAAGCTTATAGGCCGTATCTAAATGGTGGTTGTCTAACGCTGATTTATTGGCCTGAACATTTTTACAATCAACTTCGTGATGTAATCTCCTTTTTAAATACTTAAAAGTGGTTCCCGCATATATCGATGGACATACATTGCACAAGATCTTGTATGCCACATTCAATATTAGTAGACTTGAAGGGATCCTTCAGGTTGGAGAAGTGGACTCTGAGGGGCCTGTAATTAAAATTAGCTATTACGTTACTACAATGTGTCAAACTAGTTAATTTAGGGATCAACCGAGGGGTGATGAAAACCTGGAGAAACCAAGTCTCTCTGTGGTATCAGAACGCCTAGTCAGAGAAACGAAACATCATTTCCTATGGGGGTTGTGAAAAAGAGTTTATTCACCAAGGTCTTGGGGAACCCATCGTTGCAAATGCTCCACAGAAGCCTGATGTTCTCGTCAACAAAATGTGGATAACTAAGTTTTCTGATCTTATCTCTTATAGTTTTAACTTTTAGTGTATTGAGTTTTTAGTGTTTAGGGTGACTTGAATAAAACTTTATATTTCTACCTGTATGGTGTTTTTCCTGTAGCAATGTGTATATATAGACCTATCCTCATCACGAATGACAAAGCAATCAAGAAAGTGGACCTAGAAGATTGACCATGGTAAACTGTATATGACATCATCAACATACTTAAAGATAATAGGAAATCTAATATACAATCTTCAGATGGAGGCAAAGATCATGTCATTCATCACGATCAAGGCCAATATTGTACTCAATGGACTGTCCATGTGTGTACCGAATTGTTGGTACAATTGTTCTTTGTAGGAGAAGGTGGAAAAAGTAAATAAGAAGTGTATGATTTCTATAAAGAGATGTTTATCTATGAAAGTGCAAGGAGTCGTATGTGCCCACTCTTCATATATTATACAGGATTTTCCGCAACAATTGCACAATACTTCGCCGTCGTATTCTCTGATCAAAAACTAAAACAGACCGAAAATAGATAGAAAAAAAATAGTCCGAAAATAGACCATTGTCGATATACTTAAAGTTTTAATTTCAAAAGTTAAACATCTGTTAACATCATTAATTTTATTTTTATTATAACACAACGCCTTTATTTACACACTAAATCATTTCAGCAACCAACGCACAAAAGAAAATTAAGTCGAATTAAATGGATCCATTAAAAAAAATGATTTTTTAATACATTGCAAAAAGAACCTACTGTTAACATCATTAATTTTATTTTTTTATAGCACAACGCCTTCATGTACACACTAAATCATTCAAGCAACCAACGCACAAAAAAATTAAGCCGATATAATTGGTTTCATTAATAAAAAACTCAGATTTTTTAGTACATTAAACAAAGGTGGCATGAATTACATTAACATTAAAACAAACTGGAAGTGAAACTTACAGCCATTCCATTCAAAGACATTACACAAGGTCCGTGAAATTAGAAGAAGCTGTTTTAAGAAGAATTGATCAAAATGACTCAACCAACATTAGAACGATTTTTGCATAAGAAAACACCAAGAAATCAACAGTTCACCGCATTTTGAAGAGTATTTGCTTTATCAGTACCTCTGCAGCACTATTCAAGCTTTAACAGAGAATGATATCGAAAAATGCAAAGTTTCTGGAGATGATTTACGCATGCAGAGGTAGTAAACATCCAATTTCCTATAAATATTATATTTGAGGATGTAGCACTATTTACTTAAAACGGAATTGAAGCACATTTAGAGTATTGAAAATCCCTATGCAATACTAGAAATTCATCATTAGTGGCGTTTCAGTATTAATGTATAGGTTGCAGTTGTATGTGACCAGTTGTTAGGTCCATTTTTTTTTTCAAAGAGATTGACAGCCACTGCTTACATAATTCTTTTGCAAAAACTACAAGATTGCAACTTTATGCATGATGGAACACTAGCATTGTTAAGTGTGTTTAAGATCATGTTTAAATGTCACATTTGGGGATCAGTAGGTGAACTTATCAAACTAAAACTTTGAATATCTCGAAAACGCACATTTTCATCACACAATACGCCGGTCCAGTACTGTACAATAATTGCAGAACACCCTGTATAGGTAATCAAATCCACGGAAATATTAGTAAATAAGAATGCGACATCTATAAGGCTAGCACATGGTCACTAGGTGTAAATTCACAAAACACTCACGCAGACTCTACAAAAGTGTAAGAATCCTGTATGTTGAAATTGGTTCAACTCAAGAAAGCGCCTGACAAAATATTGGTTAAGATGGTTAAGAATTTTGAAAAACATAAGTGGGAGAACCGTAATAAATAATAAATGAAATGGTCTTACAGGACAATCTTCTTTATGAACTTTAGGGAGACCATAAAAATTATTTGTTGATGCCATTAGAGTACATTAATGTTTTAGATGTTGGGGCATACTACTCTATAAATATGTACAAAGCAGAATGGAGGGGAATATTTGAAATGAGAATAACTTAGCAGCTGAATAATTGAAGAAGGGTTAGTTTTGAAGAAAATAAGTTTAAAACTTACAATTCAACATTGAAAAAAGTGAAATTTAATTTTGAAGGTAATCTCTATAGAGACCTCAAAGTTCATTATCTTCTTCTTATGCAAGTTGATGCCAACTTTCCTACCTTGTCTTGTGATAGCTTCTGTCAGCTTTAGCATATTTCCAAATTTATCGACGAAGACTTTTAGATGTCATTATAAAAATTAATGAAAGGTTTTGATATCAAAGAACAAGGTGCCCACGTTGCATTATTGAAAGAAGAAATTAGTTATTCATGGAAAATGTGACACACAACATCCGTTGACGTTTTCGTTGTATGAACTGTGGCTCTATATTGTTTGAGTCAAACACTTCTTGTGTTCCGTCGACGTAGTTCTGGGACCAAAACTTGTCCGATTTTAAAGGTCAAAGTTACAGTTGATTGAATTGATTGGACAATTCAATCAATCTAATTCGACTTACACACAGCACACAATGACTTTCTCACTGTGAAGTGGTCGTTATTGCACTTCATAAGGCATTTCTGCTCCCTTATATCAGAATGTCTATTTTTTTAAACAGAATAGTTCAAATGAAAATAAGCTTCATTAGTCATCATTCCTCATCAACAAAAATCATTTGCGTTTTTCCACAGAACATTAAGGCTTGTGCAACATCTTGTTCTTTCAGTTACCTGATAATCATAAGCTTACAGTAATGAAAACGATTGTCTTGATATAAAATTCGATTACACTTCAAGGATAACCATGAGGCGCATTGATGATGGTCTTGTTGTAAGATTTCGTACCCATCTGCTGATTGTGCCACATTTCGGAACTTGAAATGTATAAAAATATAGAAGCTACCATCCTTGATTTATACATCGTATTATTTATAGGATGTACGAATAGTTATCTACTCAGGAAATTTCTCGAATTTATCTATAACAATGGAGTAGAGCAACTTGAAAAATAATCCAAGTGGCTTCTCTATTTGGTCTTATTTTAAAAATTCTTCAATTTTTTCTCATCATACCTAGGTTAGACATGCTTTCCTCATATATCATAAATACAACCAATGACTTTCTCACTGTGATGATGGTATGAACAAATACACTTAGAGCGGGATATCTGCTGCCTAATATTGGAATGTCTCTTTCTTAATGGAACAGTTCAAGATTGTTCCATTAAGTTAAGATGCTTGGTAATCATAAGCTCATAGTGGTGAAATGAATGTCTTGATATAAAATTCGATTACTTATTCAGTAGATATCCTTACACTTTGAGGATAACCATGAGGCATTGATGATGACATTGTTGTAAAATTTCGAGTCCATCTGTCGTATTTCGGACTGAAAGTTCAATACAAATATATATATACTACCATCGTTGATTTGTATATCCATTTATAACTCAGGAAATTTCCCGAGTTTATCTATAATCAAGGAATAAAGCAACTTCAGAAATAATCTGAGTGGATTCTCTCTATTAGAGCTGACAATCTCTTATTTTATTTTTTTTTCAATTTTCTCTCATCATACGTAGGTTGTCTCTTTAGAATAGTTTAAATGAAAACGAGCTTCATCGGTCATCATTATTGGTACATCAACAAGAATCATTTGTGTTCGTTCTTCTAGCGAACTGATAGCGCTTTGTAAAATCTTGTCCTCTCAGCTACTTGATACCAGTAATCTTATAGAGGTGAAAACTACCATCCGTGGTTTGTATATCGTGTAGTTAATTCAGGGAAATCCCCGAGTTTATCTATAAATATGGAGAGGAGCAAGTTTAGAAATAATCTGAGTTTGATTCTCTCTATAAGTGCTACCAATTTTCAAGTTAAATTTACGTGATATATTATAAATCCATACAACTTTCTAAATATATTTTTATCGTTTCTACTTTTGATCGAACTCCTCGATGGCCGAGTAAGAACAATACTAGAAAATTAATCCTAACCGTTTTCTTTGCCCCCCATTAACAAGACGATTGGGACGATGCATCGTCCGGGCGAGCCAAAAGAAAATGAATTAGTTTTGGAGACCCCGAATGGGCGAGAGAAAGAGAAGAGTATCGGTCAAGCGAGAGAGAACCCAATTAGTTTTAACGAAGTTGGTACTTGTGTACTTCGAACAACTCTAATGAAAGAAAACAACGGGACGGGGTTGGCGTCGCTATGGAGTAGCGTCGCGTCGGTGCCGCCGCCACTGGCTCCACTGTCCCACCAAATGCGAAAAACTTCACTTATTAAGAATGTTATAAGTATAAGATATTAGCGGCGTGACGGTGCCACCGGCAGCAGCAATATATATTAAGAAAATAGGATAGTTAAGAAAATTGGCGAAGAAGTTATGGTTGGGTTATTAGATTTAGCCCGAGATCGAGCCCTCTACGGCACACTTTAAAATTACTTTCTAATGTAAAAGTTTTTCAAGAGTTTTTAATCGGTTTAGTTATAATGTTGTATTGTGTTTCATTAGACTTGGTCTTCAATGTATAAATTCAAGTAGGTAACAAAGTTTTTCAACAAAAACAAAAAAAAATGATAATTTAAATTACCACTCATCTTGTTGAGTCATCATCGCCGTTATGGTTATCATTAAAAAGGATCGTGGGTTTTAATTGGATTTAATTAGCATCCAAACGTGGATTGAGGACACTAGAAACGACAGCACTTGCTTTGACAAATCAAGTGATGCCCCGATTGTAAGTGTCCTCATCTTAAAGCTTTGAAGGCGAGACGAATTTCGAATTTTCCGACTTTCTCAAATCCAAATTAGTATCGTATTAAACGCAACTCTGTGCCAATTTTCATTCTCTCTGCGTCAATTTGAACTTGATGCAATCTTGTTGGGAGATGATGAAAGCATTGAATCTGTGCATAATTGCCATTAATTGAAGGCGCTATTACAATCAACGGGTATACGGCCGGCATTGATTGCCTACAATGGGTATATGAAGCACATTCCTCGATTGCTGTGACTCAAGCTTTGATTGCGGTTAATTGCTAATTAGATCGGCCCAGACAGTTGATGGTAATTACGTCTCGTCGAAAGTTAAATTTAGACAATTCTCTTGATTATTTCGAATAAGGGTTTAAATTTTTTAAGCCCAGTAATCCACGGTACGGCATATGTCTGGGCTATTACCGCTATTAGTTATTTCCACACGTCCTACACGAAGTGATTCGATCCGCTCACCGTATGGAGTGAACCGGACTTTGGGCACGTGTGCATACCTGACCCTATACCAACCGTACCAGATACCATCACACCATCTACTCCTCCTTCCATTCAACAGGGATGGGTCGAGGTGAATCAGTTATTGATATCTAAAGATTTACTAACGAGTTAATGTTTTGGATTAAGGAACAAAAAATGTATAAAAATGTTTGGGTGTTTTAGTATTTAGGTGATTATGAATTTTTAAATTTAATTGTTTGATGTGATTTGGTTTGAATGTAATTTGGGATACTAAAGCCGTTCCTGCAGCTTTTGCACCTCCTCCCCCTTCCGACCGTCGCGATCGCGCTCGCAACTCATTGTTGGTCTCAGACCAAACACCCGAGGCGCATTCACCTCGCGGGTCACACCTACGACAAGAGAGTTGAGGATCCTTACCGAGCCCCTCTTATAGAGAAGAGGAAGATGCTGATCTATGAGAGGGTTCATTTGATGCACTTAATGAGTCCTTATGGTAAATATTCATTGTAACAGGTTTCGTTGACTAATGTTTTCTTTCAAAATAGAAATCGAAACTTGAATATGCCATATTGGTTCGAATCTAAGTCGCACCCCATTGTTAAGAACATCTGTCTGACAAAAATAGTGCATTTTAGATTCGTACGAAGACGATATAACATGTTTATACCCCGAATGTTACTAGTCCCAGGTCTGGTGTTAGTTCTAGCTATAGTTAAATGGAATATATACAGTCTAACATTGAACAACAACTGCAACCAAAACTAACACAAGCATTAAAGCTGACACTAAACCTAAATCTAGAAACATTTGGGTTTAGCCGTACGTCTCAAATGATCCTTCTTTATAATGTTATACATCTCCAGTGAAAAATATAGCAATTAAATCAATTTTGTCCGAAAATAAAACAATCTTTTTAAAATAACGATTCAAAAAATTTTTTCAATTCAAAAGTTGTGGGTTCCTAAAATACATTTTTTACACAGATATTTGTTTGTATTTTTGCATCTTTTTTCTCAATTGGATATAAGCAAAAAAATGAACTTGTTGAGATTTTCTGTATATTTTAATTTTCTTCCTGTTGCTCATATTAAAAATCTTCGACAAGTTTTTCAGCTAATTGGAACAAAAATTGTTGTTTAGATATTTCCTTGTCGGTGTTTCCGAAGAATATTGAAGGAATTCTGTACCAGCTATCTTCATGATTTCGATAGCATTTTGGAGTATTTTCACGACTATTTGATCCGTCATGTCTACACCGTATTTACCCTGTGTATCAATGCTTACAGATTTATGCTTTGTGCTTCGTAGAAGCAGTTTTTTGTTTGGCTTATCATTTATTAGGTAAACTTTTTGCCTGCTTGGCAAATTTTGGCAGTTCTCTTTTAGTCCCGCGGATCATTCCAACAATAGTGGATTATTTTTCTAATAGCGTTACAGCTAGTGATGCGCTCGTAATAAATTGTGAAGGATTTCAGTAGTATGAGAATAGTACGTTCCCAAGCAAAGTTGAAGTTTCTATATTTTCTTCCTTTCTTAAATACGGAAATTCATTGGCTGACGTCTAACTATATATCTGGTTTGATTATGTAAACCAATACATCGTTTTGGATGGGCTGTTCATCGATAGTTACATGTTCCCCAGACATGTAACAATTTTGACTATTCTCAATGAATTTGCACCAAACTACAGAGATTACAGAAAAATTTATCTGTTTGTAAACGTTGACTTCGTTGACTTTTTTATCTTCATTCTATCTAATCTTATTCTTATAAGATTTTGTATTTCGCAACAGTACTTGGCATTTTAGAAGCAAAATATTATTAACAAAAGTTAAGTATAAAATGTTTTGTTCTAGCAGTTTTAGAAGCAGTATCAGGATTTGTGGATACATTGCAAGGCTTTGTTCAAATCTTTCAGATATAATATCAAATTTTCTGAAAGTATTTCTAGGCTTTTAGAAGCAGTATTAAGTCTATTGGAAGCATATCTAGAATCAAATTGTCCAGGAGCAGTATCAAGTATTCTGGAAGCTGTTCACGTTTACGGAGCATTGCAAGTCCTCTGAAAGCATTTCAAGTCTTTGAGAGGCAGTATCGAGTGTCCTAGAATCAGTTGAAGTCTTTTGGAAGCATTTTAAGTTTTGTAGAAGCAATATCAACCCTTCTGAATGCAGTATTAAGTCTTCTAGAAGTATTTCATGCTGTGTGGAACAATTTAAAATTTTCTGGAATCAGAGATGCAGTATTGAGTCTGTTGGAATCATTTTATGTCTTCTGAAAACAATATCAAGTTTTCTGAAAGAACATAAGTCTTTTGGAAACAATATAAAGTCTATTGGAAGCCGATCAAGTCTTCTAGAGATAATGTCAAGTCTTCTGAAAGCATTTGAATCTTTGAAACCTTCTAGAAGTAGTATTAAGTCTTTTAAAAGCATTGCAAGTTTTTTGGAAATATTTCAAGTCATCTGAAAGCAATATCAAGTTTTCTAGAAGCAGTATCAAGTCGTCCAGAAACAGTATCGAATTTTCTGAAAGCATTTCAACTCTTCTGGAAGCGCTATCACGTCTTCTAGAAGCATTTCAAGTTTTTTAGAAACAGTGTCAAGTCTTCTAGAATCATATCAGCTCTTCTAGAGGCAGTATTGACTGTTCTGGAATCAGTTGAAGTCTCTTAGAAATATTTCAAGTTTTCCTGAAGTAGTATAAAGTCTTCCAGAGGCAGTATTGGGTCTTCTGGAACCATTTTAACTCCTCTGCAAGCAAAATTAAGTCTTCAGGGTCAGTAGTAAATCCTTTGGAAGCAATATCAAGTCTTTTGGAAGCAGATCAATTCTTCTAGGATCGATATCAAGTCTGCTGGAAGTATTATCAAGACCCAATAGAAAATACATACTGTCCAAAAGATTCGTGTCGGGTCAAATTGCAATTGAGAAATTAATTTTTCATCCAGCAGCCAACCGAAATTATTACGCAAAGCAGCACCATATATCATATTATAGCAAAAATGACCAATGCAATGAAATGTTCATGAAGTTTGGTTATATCTATTGGCCAAATACCAGCTACCTAGAAGCAATTTGTTGATTTCTCTATATTACTCATACGATTGAAAACTTTCATAAAAAGTTTGACCACTCAAACGAAAGCTATGCACAAGTCGCACTCCCTATTGTATGAAGTCTTGAAAGGACCAAGTCAGTCTAGTTAGTACCACTTTGACGACAACGCAGATAACAAGCAAGACTAACCTGATTATTCAGAATAAGTAGAATTGGCTCTACAACAGCTGGGTAGCATTAGGGATGAAGTGCTATCATATCAACAATCGATATCACGCTTCCTCTCACAAATAAAAAATGGAGGAATATATTTACTAAATGTGCAAACAGCTGTAGTTGTCGTGCCTCATTCACTACTTGCGCTAAAATTCAGGAATTTCTCTGCACATTAGGTATGTCCATCTCGCCAATGTAATAAATACGACTAGCATCAAAGTGGTGTTTTGTTTGCAAAGCTTGAAAGTTGTTGATGAACGCCATTACTTCTAGTTCATAAAAAGATGTAACTTTGTTGCTAGAAGTGAACTCAGGTTTACGAAACGAAATATTAGATACATTTTTTTGAAATCCGTTGACGCAACCTTTTCCTGCTATTTGGGATGCTTTGCCAAAATTGTACTTCAAATTAAGTGGTAACTACGATGGTCGGGATTATCCTACTGAAACCATCCACCATTCGCTAAAACACACAAAAACACTAAACTATTTTTTCATGAGGTTAGAAGCGCGTGATGCTTACGGCGAGATTGTAAAAACATCGTTGCATTAGATGTTAATTCAGTAAAATGAAACCGGATTTCTATATATTTACGTCATCGCAACTACAAAATCTCATTGCAGTTGACTCAGGGGGCATAGAAGTAAAAAGTCCTTGCTTCTATAATTATTGATACGTAATATTTAATTCCTTAGTCAGCTGTTAACTACGTTGAGATTTTGTGGTTAAAATGACTTGCAGACATTGAAAGCCTCTTTTCTGCCTTAACTAAACAGTTTCAGAACATTTATACAATTTTGTTTGACTAAATATTTAAAAAGACGTAAATATGCTCAGATATGCTCAAAATATTCATATTAAACTTAGGCACAAATGATTTATTTTTATGTAATTCGTGAAGATATACAAACTTTTTCTTCGCGTATTCATATTGCCAAATATGCATTTTGAAACTTCGCCGAAATTCTTATTTTATGCCGAAACCGAAATTTCGGTAAGATACTATATATTTGTATTGAATTACAATGAACACTAGAACTAACACTAGACCTAGGACTAAAAGTAGAGACAAGGGAAAGCACGCTATTGCAGCTTTACTTGACTACACTAAGGCCTTTGATAGGATTAACCATAAAATGCTGTTAGCAATGTTGAACTATTTGCCGTCATCGAAAACTGCCGTCAAGTTACTCACTAGCTTTTTATCTGATCGCTGGCAGTTGGTTAAAGTGGATGATCAGTGTTCGCAAATGTTACCAATTATAACTAGCGTGGCTCAGGAATCAATTTTGGCTGCTTTATTTTTTTCGTTATATACCTCGCAATTACCAAAACAAGTCAAATATTGTTCCTTGCATATGTATGCGGATGATACACAGTTCTATAACGTTTGAGAAAAATAACTATCTAAAAGCCATTTATAATTACTCTAACAAGACGTCTTTAACTTTTAACCAACCAAAATCGAAAATGATTACTTTCGGTCCTGTGAATCCCAAAAATTTCAACATCGTGCTAAACGGGGAAAAATGCTTGCATGTGATGAAGCAAAAAATTTAGGACTTATCTTGGACAGAGAGCTTAGATTTAAGAAACACGAGTTATGGTGTTTACAAAAGTCATACGGCATATTGAGAACGCTTTATCCCTATCGCCATGCTCTCCCAATAGATATTTGTGCGATAGTTTGATACTCTCAATATACGGACTCAACCTGTTGGAAGTAGATAAATATAGAATTCAAACTCCGTTTCCTATGCTTATGTCATAAAATAATTTTGAACAGAACCCCACCACATCTTTACGAAAAAATTCGATTTCGAATGGATGTTTAAATTAAATATTAATTTTAATTTTAAATATTTAATTTAAATATAAAACAAAAGAATACTATCACAATCCCGGTGCACAGATGTGCAGTATTTAAACAATGTTTTTCCTACAATGTTTCAAAATTGTACAGTGACTGTTCATCCGAAATTAAACTCTTGTCGTGCTGCACCTTCAAGCGCAAGTTGCGTGATCTGCTTTAAAAAAAGTCAAGACTCAGCCCAAAGATGAGTATAAATTGTAAAATAGATAAGGTTCGACTTAAAGACGATGTTTATTAACAGAATATATCAGTGCTACACGTGTTTCGCCCAGTTTTTAGGACATTGACAGGCACGACTAAAAACAAGATGTATACAAAGATTTTTAAGATAACTATTACAGAAAATTATTAATATAATAAATATAATGAATATCATTTACCGTCAAGAAGGCTATAGATGTACAAAACAGGATATTTTATATTTAACTAGGTGTAACATTTCTTCTTGTCATATTTTTTATGTTTCGAAATGAACAATTTGTTTGAGTCGAAAATTTAATATAAAATTGTTATGAAGTTATAAAAGGTGTGGTCAAAATGTAAAAAATTATTTAAGTACTGAGGAAAAAATAAAACAGTTAACGGACGTATATAAATAAAATAATAATAATAACTTTGAGTTTCGTCGCACTTTGTTGGCTTTATTGAGAGGACTGATGAATTTCGTTGTCGTGTTTTCTTTCAAGGTCAACAGGGCGGTAAAATAGGTAAATTTAAATTTTTGAAGTTACAACGCAACAAGTAAAATCATTTGGAAAAGTTTATTTATATCATTTTCATAAAAAATCTGAAGTTGTTACTATCTAAAATGTCATTCATTAATGAATCGGGGTTTTCTTTTTTGATTTTTTGAATAAAGAACTCTCTATATAGGTCGAGTTTTTTCGATTTTTTAAGATTTTTTAAAAGTGAAAGGTTATTAATGTTTATGGAATGTTTATGTGTTGTTATGTGTTTGAAAACATTGGAAGTGTGTTTTATATTGTGTTCTTTGAAGATGAGTAGTCAAAGATGAGTAAGCTATCACAAGATTGAGCGTTGTGTGATGAGGGCGTGCGAGTAGGGATTAGGTTATTTTATTCTGCTGTTTATAGCTTATAGGTACTAAAGTAGTTTATTGTTTTTGTTTTCTTCTTCTCTTACCTTTTGCTTAGTGAATTATCTTTTTGTATCATTTTTCTTTTCTTGCTTGTTGTTTAATTTAGTTTATATTTTCAACGGACCGCCAGGAAGAACAGGAGACATACTATTGTAACCTGATGGCACTTCCAATTGGTCAAGCATTAAGTAGGTATAGTTATTATTCATGTATATGTTACAGTAAATTTTGTAATATATATTTGCAAAACCAATAGAGTATTAATAAAATATTCGGGTTTAGCCGAGCATCTTCAGAACTAGAAACATCTCTTAAGACTTAGAGAAATTCGTGAAATTTTTGTAAGTTTCATTAAATAACCATACACGTAGTATTTATTTTCATTTATTCTTTTTACAAATAAATCATTAATGAAGATGATGCACTTTTAACTATAAAACCAGTAAGTCAACTTTTTCAGACACGCATTTTAACTCCATTTCCTTTATTGTTCAAAGTTTATTTATCATAATACAACATAATTTTCGAAATAACAATATCTTACCGCTTAATTTATTGATTAGCATAATGGTGAATTTCAATCATATAAAAGAGGTCTTTTGAAAACTAACTGTGAGCTTTTTCTCTTATTTATAAAATTGACTCTTCAATGTTTTACACTTAAATGTTTTAATATTTATCCCTTGGCAACCAAAAATTGTAATATTTCCTTCCTTTTCCTTTTCCGCTTTTCTTTTCCCATCATTTTCCATCTTTCCATTATCCCTTATGTCCCATATTCATTTTATTTATTACCAAATAACTGTAATTCCTTTCCTAACAATTGACAAATAACTGAAGTGATTTCAAAAAGTCTTTAACTTTGATTTAATTTTATTTTTGAATTTCAAATTTAAAATAGAAAACATAAAACTAATTTCACAACCATGTAACATAACCTCAGATATAAAAGAAGGTGCGCGAATTGCAAGAAATTGTTATACTAATAAAAGCGAGAAAAAGAAAGAAAAATGTAATATACATAATAATGCCAGGTGTCCTTTAAGATAATGACGTAAGTTTCATAAGTATCATTTTATATAAAAATATATCTTAGAGAATTGTACATAGTTCAATCGTTGTTAAAATCTTTAGGTAGCTTGCTCCAGAAGATGAGTGAAAGAAACACTCGAAACCGGTAGAGCCTAAAATAAAATAATCCATCTACAAAACATAGTTTTATTTAAACTTGATTGATATGGGAACGAAAAATCTTTTAAATTATTAATATTAAATGTTTCTACTTTTTATTTAATTGTTAACCGTGTTTAATTATGTCGGGATATTTTCAGTCGTGCAGAAAAGAGGAAAGAAAATTCCGAAACATATGTAGCACTGAAAAATAAATAAACGAGATTGCTTCATCGTTTGACATAGTTAAGTTATTTAATAAATTTCTTAAGACGGTTAAATCCGATTGTTCTTAGTTCTAAGCTTATTCGAAATTAAGACGCACCCCATTATTTGAACGACATACATTAGATTACATTGGAACGAATATACATACTGTATTCGTATACAAAATCTTTGTAATGTGTTTCAGGTTTGAGGAAGGGGTTGGGTGGTATTTTTAGCGAATACACAAATGCAGGGATAATGAATAGCATGAAATCGCGAACAATAAGGGTGCGTTTCTGATGTGCGCGCGTAGTTTCCGTTCATATATCGTCCGGGTGTCATAAAGCTCTCGCTGCGAGCAGCCGACGTAGCACGACCACACACTTATACTCTCCCAGCTTGCGAAAAACTCGCCGTCTTTATCGCCCGCGAGGTGTTATAAATTTCAGTGCGGCCCCGGATTAGTTTAATTGGTGGCCCGACTTAATCTGACTTGAATAGTTTATTGCAGACCGTTTATAATGCGCGCACGCAGTGCGTCTCTCGGTCCGAGACATGTTACCAGCATCTCTTACACTCCGAATACCAGGATAATAAAAAAATTTCCAATCGCCATAATTGATGTTACACAAAAATAAATTTGTTATTGATCTGAAATGATAAATGAAGTTTCACGGAGGTGAAGCACTTGATGGGGTTGGTGTGTTTGATATACAGAGGTTTCTTATAAGTAGATTTTAAATACTTCTTCTGAAGGTGTCAAAGCAGACATGGACCGGATCCGTCTTGAGATTCTTCGAGTAAAAATTGCCCCCCGCGTGTCACTGGGGTCCTTACCTGGACGCGCGCGTCAATGAAAAAGACTAATTGTGCTTGTATAATTCGAGGTGGACGAGTGACGGACGCCTCTTGCGTCTGGGGGGTCGCCGATAGCATCGGCAATCGGCGCATTGATGCCGAGTCATCGTGCCGGGCCCGTCGCTGCCCGTCACGGGCCGAGCATGGCCCGCGAGCCCTCCGCCCGAGGTGCTTCATTATAATCACGGCCCGAGATTACGATTGTGACAGATGTTTGGATTCTATCTTATCTCCGATTTCTTAATTGTAATATACAAATAAATCTCCGTGTCAAAAAACGCACGGTTTAAAATTAAACGGCCATTGTGTCGTCCTTCGTACTCCGGGACCATCTCGAGATCTGATACGAATCCTCTCTTTCTCTTTTCTTTAGCCTTATCCAAATTCCACGATTATGATTTTTGATGAAATCATATTATAGATGAAAGGATTAATATTAGAAACGGTGTCTATTTAAATTTAGTATAAATACAATAGGGATTGTATTATTGGCAGCTCATCGTCACCTGGGTATCTTCAACCGTCCGAAGGTAATATAATTTCCGATCTGCCACTTTAACAAAACGTTCTCAGTCGACGAACAGTGCTCCCCGCTTTATTGGCCAATAAATTACGAGCGCAGTGAATGAAATCATTCGTTCGCGCAGTAAAACCTCGCAGTATAAAACGTCGTCGTCGGGATTAGCATAGACGCCCGTCTTTCTCTGTACACTTCTCGAAATGATTTTATTGCGATAACGAACCAACACTCACTCCGGTCGAAGATCCATTAATCCGTGCGGGCGAGAGATAAATGGTTGAGAGTAGGGCTAATTGAAAAAGAAAAACGATTTATGCAAATGAGTCTCGAGGTTTGACGGTGATGGTCAGCTATTTAGAGGAAGGCGAAGCCGTGTCATATCGGACCAACGGCCACGTGAAATAATTTAATTTAGTCGAATGATTAACAGATGCCCTGATCGGGATGATACAACGACTCGTGTTGAGCAGGTACGACTCCGTAGTCCGGAGCTGAAGAGGTGCGTTCAACGACGACTACGACGACGGCAATCGAGGACCGTGTTTTAGGCTGTCCGATCTGCCATGACTCAGCGCTCAATTAATTATGGAACTGGCCATAGACGGTCAGTGGTAAACAAGGGTGTACTTATGAGTGGCTTTAATGAATTCTATTCATAGAATACCTCTACATAGTTTCTTCTTTTATTTATTTGTTCTTTTTAACAGAGTTAAGTTAAACTATATAGGGGACAACGCCAACTCTTTGACTTGGCTGCCAGTACAGAAATTTAATTGAAGAACTAAAAGGTCCTGAAGGGTCGGCGGTAACATTCTCGGTCTCGTTAACCGCGAAACGTACCGGAGGCACTTGAAGGAGCGAAACTGTTGGCTCGTTAGCTTTTATCCGGTTCATTAAAAAGTCGCGCCTAAGAAACGCGATTCGGAAGGGAACAAACAACCGTGGAAGCGCATGCTAAGTGTGGTCCGTGACAGCTTGTTAGTTTGCGCAGAGATTAGCTCCGGAGATGGGAGAACAATGCTCAGGGCATGAAGGAGGCCGGCTTCAACTTCTCTCTTCTTTCTTTATTTTCTCTTTTCGTTTTCTTCTCCTTCGGCCCGTTCCGTATAACCCACCTGGCCTCTGCCCAGTTCTTAATTACAAGAACACGTGATCAATCTGACCCTCTCACCTATGCACGACTCGTTCAATGTTTATATTACCTTGTGCGCGTTCCAAGATCAGTTACTTCCAATTGTTCCTGGATGGCGATGCTCGCTTTCGGCCCGCCGGACTCTCTCTACACACATTTGAATTGCTAAGGAGGTGGCGATGATGTCCTGTCATTTGCATGATAACATTGCCGTGCGGAATATTAATTAGAACGTGAGCGGTAACCGGCCGATAATATTCCCGGTAACGCCGATGCTAAAGGCCCAATGATCATCAACTTCAGTCTTGTCTTTTTCCTTCTTTTTATTCTTTTTTACCTCGCTTATTTTACCATCGAATGAGATGGATGGAACAAAAAATATACTTTCATTACTCGTAACCATACACTTGAGGTTTTTCCAATAAGGGGACGGCAAAATTTGCGTTGTACGTCGTTGTATATTAATTAACTTTTACACCTTAAACGAGTTTTTCTCAGGATGTAAAGTAATGGGGATTGATACCATCTTGGGTGTTTGATTTATTAAGACGATATTTGTAAATGAACTTCATCGGCTTGTCTAAGACTATAGGTTAAACAGACAAGGTGTGGCTACATCTTGGTTATTGCATGGTATTCGCAATCTCTATAATGAGATATCGTCTTGTTATATCACGACTGATATTATAGCGTTATTATTGAGAAGATATTTTGATATTTCTAGCAATCAAAACGTATTAAATTGCATTACAAAAGAAATTATCAAAATGTCATAATACTTTTTATAAAAATCTGAAACAATTGTTTAAACCTTATTAGATTTAATTTTATTCAGGTCGTGGATACATTGGATAAAGATTCGATTAATCGCAAACGAACTTAGGTTGCTTTCTTTTGTACCTTTTTATTCTCTTTCTCGTCATATCGATTATCTAAGGCTGACTTGTATTGGAGACAGATTTATTGTCTCTCTGAGTAATTCACCACGTAAGACTACAACCTAGGCTTAACATCAGGTCAAATTGGAAGAGTAGCTTTACATGGTTTCTCAGCTAATCGTTATACTGAGCGTACATATAGGTTGAGTTAGTCACTTCCTTCTTTAAATGTATATACAGCCGTATTTGTCAGCTTTCAATCAAATTAAAAAGGAATATTATTAATCTAATATTCTTAGTTTTTTCAATTTCAATGGCCAAATGATGTGTGAATGAATATGTAATAATAATAACATGCTTTTTATAGAAAAAAAACTTAATTAAAATTATATTTATAATTAAATATACCAGGCGAGACCTAGATGGCACATCGACAGTGTGCCCCTCTTTATACCTAACCTATCATAGCAAATTTTATCGAAAAAAAACTAAACACAACGATCACAGTTATGGCAAAAGAATATAATTAAGACGAAAGGTAGAGGATAGCGCATCATGGGTATATAAAAAATAAGACCAAAAAGGCATCAAATAACAAAAGGATTAATAATAAATAAAGAGAAATGAGTCATTCATTGAATCTAATTGATTCTACCACTGAACCTTATATTCAGTTTGTGCATACCACAACGATACCTTATTTTGCTTGTTATACACAAAGGCTTCTTAACGGTTACAATTTTATATAGAGACAGTATATTAGCAATTTGCGTCTATAGAATAAAAATGAGAGCAAAGTAGAGAAACGTTGAGAAAATGTGTAAATACATACTTTATGATAAATATATTTTCTGGTATTATCGAATCGATGACCGTTACTCTCGCTTCCGAAGAGGAAATATTGGATATTCTTTGTAACATTAAGACAACTACAAATAAAGTTGAAATTAGTGCCAAAATGTTAAATGTCATATTGCGAACTATTGCCTTGAATTGTCTACTATTAGACTTACCCAGCACCTAAATAAATTTGATATTCTACCAGCTTGTCAGTTTGGTCTTCGTTCAGGACGCAGATTTACAACAATTGTATAATTGTTGTATATCTTATTTGTATATCTTATTTGTATTGTATATCTTGGACTTCTCTAATATCTTTGATACCATTCATAATCCTACTTTTTTGGCAATACTCCACCATATCGGTCTTTCAGAAAATGCCACAATTTTTTTAGCGGTTATTTCCTGAATCGATCACAAATTGTTAAGCTTCATGGCTGAAAGAGGTATTAATTGTGATTTAGAGCAGTTGTGAGTGGGTAGTGTTAAATTAACCTTTACAAATTACTGTAATTTGGGGTTTCTCTTGATATCATACTATAATTCCGGGGACATATTTCTTCACTAATTTGCAGAGTATAGGTGACACTAAAATTATTGTACAGTAACAGGAGCATACTTAACCAACGTTTAAAAATCCAAATATGAGTAGCTCTTGTTCTGCCTATATTTAATTATGACGGTGTTGCTTTCATTGCCTCGACTCATGAAAGAACTCATGTCTCACGTTTTTATATATGACATTAAAAGACGGGAAAACATATCACATATTCTGAATTCGGCAAATTAGTTAAATATGACGCGCAGTAGAATCCTTCACATTGCTTGCGTCTAGTCTAACAGACTACAAAGCCTTTATGTATAAATGTCCACCATACTTAACCAATAAAATCAGGTATTGCAGTGCATATTATGCATACTCCGACATAAACTTCAGATCTTTACAAGACCTCACTCTTACAATGTAGTTGCTATCATGAATAACATTCCCGATACAGTCAAAAAGCAGAATGAGTGAAGATTTAAGTCAGACTATAAAAGAATGTTGCTTTTTGGTGGGACAGAACAGCAATTAATATAATTTAATTTAATCTCTAATTAAGAGGTAATATTCACTTTTGCTGAAATGTATGTCTTAACAGAGTTGGAGGAGATTATGTTCGACCTTTATTTCAAACATTTGCTGATGTTTCTTTCGTTTAATATTGTTATATTTTTCGTTAGTTTGTTACATATTTTACTTTAACTTTGTTATATCTTATTATAATTCTCTATTATTGTTATTTTTTATTTAGCAACTGAATTAGGGGTTCATTAAAGTGCTTATTTTTTTAATTTAAATTTTATATAGGTAGTGAGTGCTATCTTGTTGGAATTAATTTAATTATCATTTTTAATTCAGAAAGGGCCGATTTATTATTATTATTATTAGGTCTTGTCACTTTGTTGTAAATTTTACACTGCTTGTGATGTTATCTTTTTGTTAAAATTTTGTAAATATTTTGTGCATCATCAGTGAACATAAGCACATAAACATAAGAACTATATTTCTAATATGACGTGTATATACATATTCCTACTATCTTATACATAAATAAAAATAAAAAATGAATGGCTGGTCCTCAAGATATAACATTAGTAAGCTTGACTTATAATATAGCAGTATAATAAAAATTATATAGCAGTTTTAAAAATATTTTTATGGTATTTGTTTGTGTAGAAATTTATTTATGAAGGCATTTTGTGATAAAAAACAACCTAAAGGAATATAAGAACATAATGATTAGCTTTTGATAAATATCCGGATGATATGGGGTCGAAATGTTTCCTCTGTATCATAAAATGACTAATATAGCTTCAAAATCAAATAAAATAGTTTGAGGGGGTTATAGTTTGGACCATTCTGAGAAAGTGAGAAAAAATGTTATGATAAACTTAGCTTTGTGAAACACTACATCAAAAAATTAACAAAATATCCTATGGATATGGACATTACTTCAGAAAAGAAAAAAATCTTTCTCATTTTGCATCAAATTTTAAAAGTAGATGACAAAATTTCTCTAAGAGAACAAGGTAACTTTTGAAGAAAAAGAGAATTGGATTGATACAAGGGTTGTTATAGGGTTTGCTATTTTTTATTATCAAAGGGCAGTATTATAAATCTCGTTAGAAAGATGACTGCGATTTCCTTCTTATAAAAACATTTAATTAGCAAAAAACTAAAACTATCCACTAAAAGAACATGGAATTCTTTCTGAAAGAATGACAGAGGTGAGATTGCTAGAACTATTGGATCACACAATTATTGCATTTGTCAAATACAACAAGATCTATTGCAATCAATACTAGCTTTGCTTAGTTTCAAAATAGGAATTTGATAGATCGTACCAAGCACTTTTATTTGTGTGGTATTGAATTGTTTTTAATCCTATTTAGACCCACCCTCCTCGAAATCAAACGCTTAAAATTTTTGTTCACGAATTTTGTGGAAAATACGAACATATTTTCGAATATCATATACAAACTTTAAGTAAGAATTTCGCATTCCTTGACTGCTTATAGTACCAACTCTATCAATTTACATATTTAATCGACTCTACCGGTTTTGGCCTAAATCATCGTCAGGAGTCTATACGGTTGTAAACATTCATAAATATACGATGAAAATAGGGCGACTTAAAATAAAAAATTTTACTTTAGCTCGTCTATAAAATTTAAATAAGGAAACATCTGTAACACGTTCAAAACTTAAATTGTGTGCACTTATGAATTATTAACTAATCAAAAATAAATGTCGTATTGAAAATTAACTTAAAGTAAACGTTTTAACAACTATTATATTATTAAAGCTTAAGACATCTCATAAACTATAAAATGCAGAAGTGACAAAAAAGATGTTTAAATGTTCTATGAAAACGAAACGATCAAGTGGATCAGGTGGACGTGGTGGTTTGTATTTTATGTTGTACGGGTTTGATAGGAGCCTGTATCGAAGGATTCTTTGTAGTTGTAGCTGATCGTTTAAATTCTTGGTGTCTGGATATATATTTCGGGTTTTGTAGATTTCATTTGCTTCTAGAAGGGTGAGTTTGAAGTCTTTAATATGTGGGTGAAGCAGTTTCATATTTCGGATTTCATCAAAGGTGTGGTCGTTTTCAAGACAAAAATGTTCTTTAACTCGTTGTCGAATCGAAGTATTACATTGGAGTGGTAAACGCTGCTTTTAAATAGTGGATCAATCCGACCCTTTGCGTTATCTGTCATCAGTAGTAGAGTTGAGTTTGCTTCGAAAGTGATTTTTATGTTGTATCTTTTGAAAATTCATTGTATATCTATTACAATTTTGCCAGGGTAGCCTATGGATTCATTCTTTTGTAGCGTGTATGGATTTGCTGAAGTTTCTTTGAACATCCCCTGCTGATTTGCCTGTCGTCATGTGGTATAATGCTTGGTATATCTTTTATGTAAATGATTAATAGTAAAGAACCCAATACCAAACCCATAGGAACATCTACGGAGACCTCTGTAGCATCAGATCTTCCGCCATTCACCATTACGATTTGCATCCTAGCATTCAAGGATGACCTCAGAATATCGCGCAACATCCTAAATATCGTAGAAATACCGCTAATCTAGAAGTAGGACACACTATCAAACGCCTTTTATAGATCAACTCTACAAATTTTCTTTTATCTATTGCTTCCAGTATTTTGTTCATGGTATCTTTTATAGCTGTGTCTACAGATTTATCTTTACGGTTGATATTCGTGAAAAACGTTCTCTATTGAACAAAAATAGAAATTATATCTGCTATTACGCATTCGAGGGCTTGTGAAGTAATTTGGAGAATAAAAATGGGCCTATAGTTGTCTAACTTTTCTACATCCCCTTCTTGGTGGATGGAAATCTTTTTTGCTAACTTAAGTTTAGTGGAAATACTTCGTGTTTGAGGCACATGTTAATAAGATAATTGTGGAAACTAATTGTGGAAATAGGCCTTCTATTGTTGTTTCGAAAAAACAACAGACAATCTATAAATGTCCGCATTTGTTTTTGATTCAAAACTTTTCAAGCGTTTTGACTTCTGTGGTAAATGTCGGTCTTAGAAAACATCATTTCCTTTACGGATATTAACTTTGCTCTTGGTTTTCTTCAAATAGTTGTTTTATACCTCAGCTGTGATAGTTGTATTGCAGTTACTCTTTTACTCTTCTCTACTCTATACTCTTTTTTACTTCCTTATTTATTATTTGCCATACTTTCAAATCTGTCTATTTTCAGCTTAATCGATGGCTATATCAGTTGGTAGTTTTTACTCATACATTACACTGGTTTTAGTTCTCTTTTATATTTATTGCATATTTGGTATGTTTCTGTTGTGCAATAATTCCCAGAATTTGTACGATGTTATTGGTGTTTTCTGTAGTTGTAGATAATTTTACGTCTTTCAATTTTTGTGCTCAAAACAAAGGTTTGTTTTTAGGTCCATACTTATCAAAGATGCTTTTCAAATGCTTGAAATAAGTACAAAATGTTGCTGCTGGTGTGTTTCCAGTATTTTCGGAAAAAAAAACAACTCGACATATTAGTATCTTGTATAACCTTTCTTTTAAAATCTTGTTTTGTTTTAGCTTATTTTTCTGTGTTATACAACTGTACCTGTTCTGCATAATGATCTGACACATGTAAATTAAGTGTTTCTTTTGTGTGCCGTTCATCACCCCAATTAGTAATTATGTTATCAATGCAAAACGTAGTTGTTGTCGTTTCTCTTCATGTTTCATAGTAAATGCAATGTACATTATGATTCTACAATAAATTACTGCAAGAGTAGTATAGCTCCTTGATTTTTTGTGACTTGTACATTAATGTTGTATTCCAGTGTTCTGTAATAATTACGTAATTCACATCCAGTTTATGTAGAATTATTTGGAAAAGGAGTAAGATGGCTAAGGAGCTGTATTATAAATTAAACTCTTTTCGTATTCGCCTTGGTGAATTTTCCTTGAATCAAGCTGAACTTGTTTTCTTGGATATTCTGTCTAAAAATCGGTTGATACATTCTTCAAATGGCCAAATTTTATGTTTTCTTACATCATCCAGCATTTCAAAGGAAACAGATAGCTTGAGTGAAGCATAATTTTCAGGATGTTTTACATTTAGTAAAAGGCATTTAACAGAATTGAATCCCTAGTTATTTAAATTATAATTAACTAATAAATTGTTTGCTGTTCCGTGCGTTGTGAGGAACCTTAATTAGCATCTTTGGCGACGTTGTACAATTGTAAAATTTTCATCGTTTGTTTTATTGAGTTCTGTGTTATTTGAATTTTGAATTGTTTTGATTTTTATAGTGAAGTTCAGTGATGCTGTTGGGCGAAGAATTATCCCAGAAACTCAAGATGTCATCCACATATCATCTAATATGTGCATTTGCCTACTTTTAATTGAGGTATGATAAATGGAAGCACATAACTATTCCTTTAACACTAACAGCAAAGTATGGCGATGAGAGTACAGTGCACGGAGACTGACATATATATAAGTCACTGATCGGGATAGTAACATTATTGATCTTAATTGTGATCTGTGATACAAGTCACCTGATCACTAAAGAAATACCGAATAATATAGCTTGAGACTTAGAAGGATTCAATTGGAGATGGTGTGAATTGATGTAGTTGATTCAAGTCAATAGTTAAGTTCTGCAGAGCTGCGTGACAGTAGTCCGGAAATCAGCATATATATCCCGTGCAGTACTGCAAGTCCTTTAAACAGTTAACACAAAACAAATGTTGCTTGACAAAAGTTGAAATAATAGAAATTTTGAGTACACATGAAATTTATTCTTTTGACACCGAGGTAATAGTGCAACGATTGATTTAGGTAGTAAAAATAGCTTAATTAAAATATTTATTGATTGAAATTTTTTGATTATTGAATTTAACCGGTCTTTGCACCAATATATTCGCAGTTTAACCCTTTAAAATGAAATTATTAAACCCTGGAGCATTTGGCAAAGTTGTTCATTCATCCACCCGTTACTCATCAAGCATATGTAATAACGGTCCGATGAAAACGGTTCTAACCCTTTTCGAATTACCCATGAACGAGCACGGGATAGCTACTGGAATTAGTTAATACAGCGGGTGCGTTAATTGTCAATTGATATGTAAATTCGCGGGGTCGGTAAAAGCACTAATCCGCTACTCATTATTTTACGGGTTTCTCGTCCCCCGCTGTTATATTTTCGGGGGGGTCGTTGTACAGCATCTGCTGTATGCCCGCTACATAAGTCGGTGGACGTTCTGTTGACTCGTCTTAATTACGAAAGAGTTGTTGCGTCAATAAATTACGCGCCAGGGTGAAATTCTTTGTATACGACCGATGTCGTCGTATACGAAGAAGGAGGTGAAGAAGTATTCGAGGCCCGCGATGGTGGCGATATCGGAAGAGGACACAGAGCACCTGACGGCCGTTCACTTTCTTTCATTTTTCGCGGTAAAAATTCCTTAATGAAAACGTAATTTATGCACAGTCTGTTTAACAAATAACGTCGACGTTCGAATACGTGTTGTAACCTATCGGGATGAAATATGATCCCAATTGAAATCCCAATAACCATTTTGGAGCCAGTTAATCAAGCCCTGACTCTTTGCCCTTCGTCCTCCGCAGCTTCCACTAAGCTTTCTCTTCTCTCCTCTCCTCTCTGTTGTTGAAAACGTTCAACCGAATGTGGGAGAGATAATTTATGCGATTTTAACAGAGCTCTGGTAACAATGGCGCATTATCCCGAGCGCAGTAATTAGCGATCAAGTAGGTGGAAATGTGGTGCACATGCGGTGCATTCATCCGCGACAAAAGAAACAAAAAAAACTGAACCGGGTCGCGAACAAAAGGACGAGAACATCTGCCCCCTTTTCCTATATACTCTTCTTCCATCATCAAAAAATTATTCCCGACCCGTAATTACCTCCTTCGTCATTAGATCGTTTTGATGGTTTGCTTGTTTGGTAGTTTAAATGCTTTAGATAACTGCCGGATGAACGTCTTCAGTTCGACAAATCTCCCGACCGCGTAATTACCCCGTCCGTTATTCAAATACATTAATAATATGGTCTTTTATTCACGCGACTTAAATAGTTTAATTGGAGCTGGTTGCGCAACTTCTTAAAGAACTCGCGTGAATAACCACGATTATTTCCTGGGAATATCTCCTCAACTTAGACGAACAATAGTTTATGTTAATTCACTGTTTACTTACTTAAATGTGCGTAGTTGCGGTTTTAAAATTACATTATTTTTTTGTTTATTTTTTATAAAATAAAAACGCTTAACATCTGGATCAGATTTATTTTTTTTAGATTTAAATCGGACCCAAAAAATTAGCAAACAAAAAAATAATCATAATAAATTTTTTCATGCCTAGTTAAGATTAATCTTCCTCGCTTTGTGGGCTTGATAGAACAAAAACGAGCGGGAGCACCCCTATTCAAATCACAAAAGCCCCACTTTTTATTACTGTAAATACGACGAACACCTAACTCTCGCCCCTATTATTATATTTTTTTAGAAGTAACGATATTCAACACGCACCCCAACCGTGCAATGAAGAGCACACATCACCGTAGGCCGATTTACCAAGTGCGTTTCGACCAGCGTGAGGTTGCAGATTAACGATGTGGATAAAAAAAATTGTACAAGAAGAAAAGAAAAAAAATTAAAATCGCTTAATGACTCCCAGACTCGAACACATCTGTCATTTATGTTCCAGGGTCGAAACTTTTTTGAGGCACGTGTTCCACTTTTAGCCTGTTATTAATCGGGTGAATGATAATAAAAAACAATGATAATACAGTAAAAAGATAAAAACTTAATATAACAAAGTAATATAGGGAAGGAATTAACCATCAGACAAAGATCTTTAAAAATTTTTAATTAGCACGTTAAACTGTAAGAAAGGATTTGCATCTGGCACTAAATAACAACTAATACAACAGCTATAAAGAACTATTTAG
This sequence comes from Onthophagus sagittarius, assembly GCA_036711965.1. Lineage (NCBI taxonomy): Eukaryota > Metazoa > Arthropoda > Insecta > Coleoptera > Scarabaeidae > Onthophagus > Onthophagus sagittarius. Next base: position 24,180,928 of record JASERS010000001.1, on the reverse strand, counting down.
TTTAACTGTATGTCTTTTAAGGCTAAAATTAAGATATAATTAATGTGTGACTTTAAACTATTTTTTTAACAATTAATCATGATATTGATATTGCAAGTTATCTATCTTATATTTTTATTCGAAACTAGTTTTGAGGTATAAGTCATCTTCACGCGAACTGAAAGAAATCAAAACGAGAAATATACACCAATTTGTTACACAAAACAATCGAAATTGTGTAGCTAGAAAAGTTTTCGAAACATTACTGACGTTGTGTGGAATAAATGAATTTACCTTTTTTAAAAAAACTTATAAATTACTGAATTAATATAAGTCACTATAAATCACTAAAAAATAGAATGAAATAAGTAGGTACATGAACATGTTATACAAACTAAAAAGAAAAGCCCAAAACAAGAAAATCATTCCACAAACAAAAAGTAGTGTCTCAACATAAATTTTTTTATTAAAGTGAAAATAGGTTTTTGAAATAATTGAAGTTGATCATTTAAGAGATTAACGTTATTATCTTTTTTATGTTTCATGATTTCAACAATTTCTAGGAGATTCATTTTGAAATTGTAAAACTGACAATTGTGAAGTAATTTTGTTCTTTTATAGTTAATAACGTGCCGTGTCTTTATATGGTGCTTAATAACATTTGAATTACTCTTAACTTTATGCTTTCAATCCCGAGATTCTAGTTTTAGGCCTATCTCTCTTATGTATGTTTGTAGTGAGTTACAATTTTCACAAAACACCCCATTTTCTTTTATTATATATTTGTCATTTTTGTGATTATTTGACAGGCGTCTTAAAATGGTAGTATTATTTGAAATTGTTAACGAAATTCAGTATTTAGAAATATATGTTGTGGTATTAAAGTAATGTGATTTAATGTGGTATGCTTACTTTATAGACTTTTCGAACAAAGTATCTTTTTGTTTTTAAACTTTACAAAACAACCAATCATATACAGGGTGACTCACATAAGAACCGACACAGACCAGGGGCAAGTAGGGGACGAAAATTTAAGATAATTTAACACGATCCATCTCTATACTAAATTGTAACACTGAGGAATTATAACCCTTCAAAGTTGAATTTTAAGTTTTTAAAATAATATATCAATCACACATTAAACTAGAAACACCAAATTTGGTATTCGTTATTAGTGTGGCAAAGGAATTAATTGGTAGCAAATTGAGATCAATTGAAAAATCTCAATGATTGGTTCATTCAATTGATTAAGAGTACCGATTTTTTTTGATCTTAAGTAATATTAATGACATACATAAAAATAGTAATAGTGAAAAAAGTTTGAGAATTAAAATCCATATAAAGTAAGGCAATAATGTATCAAATCCACCAAAAATTAAAAAAAAATACCAACATTTAAAGTGCCATCACCTTTAATGAACCCTTTGAAATGCCTCAACTGATCTCTACTTCCTACCAATACTGTTGGTACACTCATGACGAATACCAAATTTGGTTTTTCTAAGTTTATCTATTACTGAGATATTATCTATTATTGAGATATAACTCCTTAGGATTACATATACATTACGAAATAATTATGTTAGTTCATTTTAATTTTTCGTTTTTCAATACTGATGGGATTAAGAAATAAGTTTCGTTGTACTAAATCTGGATTAAATTTGTTTTGATATGTTTTTAATCTCAACTCGTTACCTCAATTCGCTCTTGAGATACACGTATTTTAAAATCAAATTCTTCGGATTATAACTTATTGTTAGTATAGAGATACATTGCATTAGATCATTTTAATTTTTCGTCCTCTACATGACTGTGCTCTGTATCGGTTTTTATATGAATCACCCGTATGTTGGGAAAACTATTGTTGTGGGCTAATTCAAATATACAGATGCCTACGAAATGCGTGTACAACGGAAGACCACAAATTCCTCGATTTAAGTTATCTGTATCCTAAGTTGCTTCGTTTCACAACTAAAGAATTTCTATGTTAGCAAAAAGAATCTTTTATTATGTGTAACTCTAAAAACCAATTTAAACCATTTTTGAGAAGTGAGTTTCTACATTTAATTAACATCATTTTATGGTATTGGATATAATTTAAAAAATACAGAAATGATGGAAAAGTCATGTTACTTAATATTTTCCTTTCTAATTAGGAAACAATCACAAAATTAAAATTTCTAAATAGCCCATTTAGTTCTGAAATTTTTCTGAGTTTATAAGATTTTGACTACATAAGAATACCCCATGTACTGAATTATATGAGATTGTGGGATAATTAATTTTTCTCTAAAAATACCATATTGAATTAAATTATCCTTGATTCTTGTTAAGTTCAATTCCAACAAATTCTTTTTTTCCTTTTCTTCTATTTCTAGTGTATATTTCATATTATCTTACTCTTTTCTTGTACGAACGCTGTTCTATCATCCACTGGTGATGGAACAATTAGTGATTCGATCAATTATTAGTCCGGCATCATTTGTAACTATCAGTTTCAACATCAGTTTTATGTCATATACAAGTATCTGGTATCTTGTGTATCAAAGGTCTATACGGCTGTAGGATATATGATGTTGAAATTTTTCGTGATTTATAATGACATGTATGTACTTTCCTCTGAACCAAACAGTACTTGAACTTAGTACTTTTCATTTTTGAAATGGCAATTTTTACTCAACCCGAATTTATAGCATTTCAAAAAAGTAACAATTGCTTTAACAATTGCTTTAAAAATTTTTGAAAAATCGTGACAAATAGAATTCTTAAGATATCTTGACGAAATATTCTGTGATTTATAAAGCAAACTAAGCACTTTTTCAAGTATAAAGTCATGCATTAGTATCTCTATTTCTTTTTGAGTTATTAGGTTCTGAACTCAACCTATATTTGTAAAAATATAAAATAACAGTAACAATTTCCTTAATCATTTTGAAAAATCGAAACAAATAGTTAAATAGGACCGAACAGATTACTCATATAGCTAAATTGAAACTAAATTGATACTGAACGGATGGATGTAAATTAACATTTAATAACTGTTTAATAATCAGAAACTTTAACCTGAATCTAACTAGAAAAACACACATCACTCACTTCTTGTCTTCGTCAAATTTTGCACAAATTAAGACACCTCCCACGTACGTTATGGAGAACAATTCGAACTCTACTCCAGATCTGCTTTTCTGCACAAGAAATATCAGACATCTAATCACCCTAGTAGAGGTCATTTCTGACCTGTGCTACGATCACCTGGGTATTCTTGTTTACATCAACACAACATCGAAGTTAACTAAACTATCATGGAGAGAGTTAATTCAGCAATTGAAAACTTCATAAGAGTAGATGCGGTAATTGCACCGGAGATTGGTAGACGATTCATCATCCGGCTAATCAAAGAGAAGAGACAGCTCTACACAGATAGCTCTAAAACAAAAGAACTCCCCGATCCCACTAAAGGAACTACACGTTCAAATCCTGAAGAGATTGTTAACATCCATGGTGACTATCTGGAAAGACTATTTTCGTTTGCTGAGGATGCCTCATTTTGCTCCTGGAAAAAAAGCACAATAGACAACTGTTAATCAACTTGCTTTTATAAACCTCTATGAACGCCTGAGGATGCTATTACGCTGGAGGACTAATATTTCACTCTTCTAAGCCAAGGAAGCAAGGCTTCTAGTTATGATAATATCTCAAGGGAAATGCTAAGAAGCTTGGACTTTGATATTCACTCCTACATTAGGGAAATAGTTAACTTCTCCCTCATGACTCAACATTATCCTCGAAACTAGAGGATCTCTATAATAGTCTGCGTCCACAAGAATGATTCCTCAGCTTCCGATCCAGCAAACTACCCACCTCTCTACTATCAGTGATAGGAAAGGTGTTCGAGATACATCTCAGTAACAAGCTCCTAGAAGTGTCTCGAAGAACATCCCACAATACCAATTTGGATTTCAACCCGGTAAATCCTCATCCTAGCCACTTACGGTATTGATTTCCAACTTTCAAGGTTCTGGCAAAACAGCTATTCAAACTAGCTAAGTTAAAAGTCCATATTGCCCCCTAAACTTAATAAGTTAAATCATTTCAGATCGCTCTTGCTTTGTGTAGATTAAAAAGCATCACTTCCGCAGTTTCACCATCTAACAAGGCCTTCCGCAGGGATCTCCCATCTCTCCTTAATACGTCTTTTGCGAAGATATGTACGACGATGATCCCGATGCCTTTGATGTGAATAAATACACTACTAGAGTATAGTGTCGATGATACAACATTGGTTTCGCACGTTAGGGAAATTGCCTCTTTGGTCCGAAAGCTACAAATCCACTCAAAATCACAATTCTTCATCTCTTTCCTACCAGTCCAAGCCCTTTCTCCTACAATCACAGTCCAATCAACTCCCCTCTCAGTCTCAACAATCTGCAAATATCAAGGCATAACACTCGACAAGACCTTAAAATTTTTGGAATGGAATTTGCACAAAATGTGTCTCGCACATTTACAAATCTATATGTATACCAATTACAGAATAAGGATCTAGACTTCTAAGCGATGCGCCTAGAACATCAAAACACCATTTAGAGGTCGCAGAAAGATCGGCTTTGAGGTCCATAACATAAATAAGGAATCTCCTCTCTTTTCAACGTATTAACTTCCATCTACATTCTTTACTTTATAAAACTACCCAACGATTCTCTGCATATGGCAGAGAATTCTCCACCATATGCTAATTATCCCTAGAGTAAATCATCCATCTGACCGTCCACCACTCCTTCAAAGACTGTTGATGAACAGAGAATTCTAAAGCTGCCGCTAACTAAGTTTATTTTATAACTTTTTCTTTTTTTTTCTTGTAAGTATATACCACTTTTTTTAATCTATTAGTATTTTTTGTAGCCAAAAATAAAATTGGTTATCTCTATCGAATTCTTAACAATTTCCTTAATAATTTTTGAAAAGTCACTGAATATCGAAAAGTAAAAAAGAAATAAAATAAATCGGCCTTTAAAATCAGTTGGAAAATTTGCAATGAAATTAATAATAAAAAAGTTTTAAAGTGATACCCTTTGCGATATTGTCAATATTGATTTCACTCGAAAGCCTATTTTGTTCTGCATGCGATGTTTCATCAAAACATTTACACTTTCGAGTACATAATAAAATAAACTTTCAGATAATGTCAGTCGCCGTAGCATCTTAAAAAGTTTGACAGCAAAACAGTTAAAAATGTTATTAATGAAAGATTTTGTTTAGTTTATGCAATTTTTTTACGTTAAAATTAGTTTTGAATGAAAATATAATAAAAGTAAAGAAAAGATTTTCATTCCTTATTTATTTAAAACTGTTAATTTTAACTTTGAATATTGTAAGTTATCTTTACTGCATATAATAAAATTTTTAACATTTACATTCCTTGTTCCTGTTGCTCTCATTCCTTTTTATACGTTTTTAACCAACCAAATTTTTCATTCTGACCACGTCCCAATGTTAATTGTCGTCCACTATGACTTGCATCACCTTGTGCGATCTCGTTAAGGTCGAAGACTTGAGTTCTTCGAACGAGAATCGCATTGACCTATTTTTCGGCGACAAGTTGGTGGTACGCTTATGGCACCTGATGGTTACTACTTGTTGTGTGACACAACACCTGCGTTATTTAACAATATTGTTAACATTTATGTTACTAACAATAAATATATTTCAAATTTAATGTATTAATAATGTAATGTATTAACACTGAGTCACCTCACAGTTGTTGTCTTCATTTCCTTTTTTGTATTACCCACGCTGGGGGCCTTATAAACGCGTTAGTGGTGTGTCCGAGCCCGAACTGGTTTATGTTACGGTCTCACTCAAAATTGATAATGTAATCTAATTAAAAAAGGCCTCGGAGTACAAGACGCGGCTAATTGCCATCGCTTGTATTCGCTTGTAATTCTCTGTGTTTTAGGTTATCTGACGCGAGGGCTGCGACAATCCCCACTTTCCGCAAGCCGAGGTCCCCTATCTACACTTCTTGGTCTTTTTCTATGTAAATTATGGCCGATCGAGTCTCTGGTAGAGCACCACTCGACTATTTAAACAGCAAAAGCGGATATGTGAGGAAGGTGTGTCGCCTTATAGCCGCAACCGTGTCGATTGTGACGTCGTCAATTGGATAAGAAGAAGATTGTTATTGCTAGTACCATAATAGTACTTTGATGTCTTTGGTAGAAATGGCGTAAAAATAAAATCTATAAATACACCAAGAATTTGCACAGAAAGAAATTTTTAAATTTCTTCGCAGATATTCTCTAAAATTTGAATGGTTGCAACAGGAAAATTAAATACAAGAAAGAAGACTATAACACCGACGATTCTGATATTGACTTCATTGAACAGGAAATAAGAGGGGCGCTGCTGTTTAAGATTCAAATGTATTGTTATTGTCGGTAGATAGATAAAGATAAAGAACGAAAATAGACGAGTTAAAGATAGAAGAAGAAGAGCAAAGAGGAAGCCAACAAGATAAACTTGTTCCTATTCGCTGCGATTTTGTTAATTAGATTCTACGGTTGAAACAGCTGTATATTCCTTTTTCAGTTGCTTCCATTTCAATGAAAACAATAAAAACATTTACGTAACCAAAAGAAGAAAAACAAAGGATGTAAGGTTGGTACATGGTGAAAAGGGAAAGTTTAGAACTTAAAAGTTCTGCTCAGGATTAACATGTTTAATAATAAAAGGAAATATATTTCAGTTTATATAAAAAACCAATGGAGAAAAAAAATTATCGTATGTTTTATCAACAAATTATCAACATGGCTTTTGGACGGTATTAAACAAGTACATGAGACATTATATTAAAACATAAATATTATAAAAGTACTCTTAATAAGAAATAAGAAGAGACACAGGTAGAAAGAGGAAACGATAATATACGGACACGGAAATATACAAATATCCTCTAGCGCCTACGGGGACTCCTGGCACAGCAAATATATGGTTATTTTGGAGAAAAAAATTATATTAGTTAAATTAAATGAGATTGAGGCGCTCATAAAGCGAGAGAAAAAGATTCGACCCCCTAAACCGGGAGAGCGAAAACGTCTTTATATTATCAAGGATGCTATTATATACTTTGGCAATCTGGTAACTAAAGGATTTTTTGAACATTTCCGTTTTATGTGTCGGAGGGGTGAGGAGACCCTCAAATTCTAATGGTGAACTTCAAGATCAAGATTTTATGATAGAAATAGTCGCAATGCAATTACCGTCTTTTATCCACGTTTAACCAACCTAGCTCAACCATTTTATGTGATGCGTGATCATACTTTCTAATATCAAAAATAAACCTTAACCCTCATCAGGCGGACCTATCTGTAACTTCTACGATAGTAAAGGTTAATATTTATTTTTGTACAATACCTGTGATGTTGAGCTTTGGTGACATCTCTACATATATGTTTGTAGTTATGTTCATAAAAATTTATAAAAATATTTTCACTTACTTTTGTATTATTTGATCAAATAGATTTTACATCCTCAACGGCAAAGCTACAATTGTATCTTTATGGATATGGTATGAAAACTGTATAAATAACAAAATTTTTATGAAAGAATACTTATTTTATTACGTAAAAGAGTAATATAATAATATTACTACCATATATAATACTTAAAATAAATAGTTAGTTTGGTTAATTTCATTGCAATTTATGCATGTTGTCTTCGCGCTTGCCTGCTCATCGCAAACCAGCTTCACGCAAACTGTGCACGATTTTGTCGTTTTCTGATGGACGCCACTAATAATTAATCCCCCTAAAAATGCGTCAAATTATATATTAGTAAATTTATTTACCAACTCATTGTTATAAGCTTCATAACATCTGTTAAAAGCATATTTCTTCTAATATAATAGTACAGATCTTTGGAGATATTATTGATTTGAAAATCTCTTTAGTCTTCCTTTAGTCCTCCTTTTTGATGTAAAATATTCCTAAACTTTTTGTTTTCTGATATGGTGTCGTAGTACACCATCTTTAGCAGCAACACTTTGGTATTTACATTCAAGACTGTCGTCAGAATCGTATTTACTTTGTTCTTCTATAACTATTTGTTGTTCACTGTCTGATTCCTCAATTGTGGATATATCTATTGGCTAATAGTTTTCGTCATCAGATGCAACATATGTCTCCTCTTCTTTATACTCAGAGTCAGAATCTTCTTCAATGATTCGTCTGCACATGAATCCAATAAAAAGAAACAAATAAATATTGTTCTAGATATTTATAAGTAACAATTTGAAAGGTAACAGTAACTAAACAATACTAACCTGCAGTATCGCGTTCCTGTGATCCGTTGAATTCTGGGTCCTGCATTACTGTCACTCATGATCACTGGGTATAATGGGTGGTAAATGTACGACAAAAAAAGTTTTATAATTTCATTTTTTAACAAAACCCTCTTTTATAACGCTTAAAAGGATCGAAAGTTAAGTTATAAAAAATCTAAAGATATATGTATTTAAATTGCTATCCCATCTGCGCTGAAAATATCTCAGGGTGATCTAAATTTTATGCCTGGGTAATTATGTCGATTACTTCATGGGGTGGCTTTTGTAACAAAACAAAAATAAAGGTACAATTGTATCTGATCCGCCTGTTAAGATTTTAAAATTTGCAATCGAGCAAGGGTTAAACAGGCATTCTGTACTCGTTGCACATTCATCTCGATCAGCCATAATTAGATAATACCAGAAATGTGTCTACGAAATCTCAATCCAGTATCAAGATGTAAATACAAATTTCGAGCCTCCACCACCACCGAAACTATCTGCTCATTAATAAATATGTTGACATCATTTGAGTGTTTATAAACGACATTTTTTCGAACACCGTAACCCTACATTTTCCTGCCTCCGAGAGAAAGCTGTTAATTCCTTGTTTATCACTGCAAGACTTTATCTAAATTTTCTGGAGGGAATTAAAGATATATCTACGTATCGTCTACGTATAAGTGAACTTTACAACTGTGAAAGGCAAAAGCAGTAAAGATAATATTGATCCCTGCGCAATCCCAGTTACTAGCTGAAGCAAAAGTGATGATCCATTATGTAGACATTTGTTATATGTTGTTTGCTACCTGACAAATACTTCGAATAAGAGAGACAGCAGTTTCCGGTAAGCCGGACAAACGAAGTACTTAAAGAAGCAATGAGTGACAGATAGTGTTGATGGCTTTACTAAAATCCAGGAGAATCAGAACGAGAAGTGATCTATCATCTGTAATATGTATTGTCAGTAAAACTGCCGCCGAAACTGCAGTAACACCACGAAACCTTTGTCTAAATCTGGATTGAACTGCAGGTAGAATATTGTTAGATTGAACATGTTGAAAGAGTTGAGACCACAATATTTCTTCGAATAGCTTAGACATTGGAGATAAGATGCTAATTGGACGCAGTTCATTAAATGTTTTCGGATAATTGGCTTTACGTTACTTATTACAATGAATTTCAGTAAAAACAGGAAGTCGAACCGCCACAGACTCTGACAAAGTACAAATTCAGATCATCAGCTTGACAAAGATGGTAAGATTTAAATCTATTATAGATTTTTAATTTCAAAGTTTGGTCAATACAAAAAAAAAATTACAAGAGTATTATCTAATCTTTAATCGCCAGTTTTTGAACTTCTGACAGCAGGATAATGTAATTTGGCAACAGTATTTGGTATTTTGGAAGCAAAAACAAATTTTATATTTACTTCTCCCACCAGTTTTTACACTACTTATGCCAACTTGTGAACCATCCTATTATAGACACCGATACTTGGAGATGTTATATAGGTATATATCTAAAGAACTTAATTCTGTCAATTTTCGCACTGATGTACAAGATATAAATGACATTTATTGCCACTTAATTAATTTTTGTAACAAGTATCGTCCATCTCCGCAAGATGACCATTCTATCGGCGCGGTTTGGTTCTGACTTTTGTTTTTGTTTTTTTCTTTGTCTGTTGGGTAGGTTGGTACCTCTGCCTTGCTCTTCTCCCGCTCCCTCCGTTATGTTTGTTTGGCGTGTCACCTTGTTTCGTGAATTATTTATCGCTTTTGCGGCTGTTTTACCGAACTATGTTCGATTTTACCGTTATAAATTGCCACTCCAACTAGGCCATTACTTGTGTTTTGATTAAAATATATAAAGAAGATTTTTAAGTCTTCGGTTACCTTACCGATCATAATTAGAATTTTGTGATTATAAAACTTATTGCTTAACTTTAAGGTTTTGTACTACCGTCTGTTTTCTTTCTTTGTAGCGTTCCTCTGATAAAGAATTAAAATAAAATTCGAAAGCTTAGGTTACAGTAAAGGAGGTTTAATTACCATACCTGGTTGATTTCCCAACAGAAAGAAATTTCTGTTAAGTTGCACAACTGCTAATTGAAATTGTTATTATGTGTAATAATATTTTATATATTTAGGTCTTCTGGATGCAGTTCAGGTCTTCTGGATACATTTCAAGTCTATTGGAAGCAGTATAAACTCATCTAGAAGCTGTATTAAGTCTTCTGAATGCAGATCAAGTCTTCTAGAAGCAGAATCAAGATTATTGAAAGCATTTCAAGCCTCTTGGAAACATTTTAAGGTTTCTGGAAGTAATATCAAGTCTATTAGAAGCAGTATCTAGTCTTCTAAAAACAGTTTAGTCCTTCTAGAAGCAGTCTTTTGGAAAAGGTACCAAGTCTTCAATAGGCAGTTTCATATCTTTTGGAGGAAAATCAAGCTATCGGGAAGTAGTTCAAGCCTTCTGGAAGCATTTTAAACAGTATCAAGTCTTCCAAAGGCAGTATCGAATATTCTGGAAGCTTTTCAAGTCTTCTGAAAACAATATCAAATTTCTTATTAAGATTATTAAGACTTCTAGAAATATTTCAGGTCTTCTGGATACATTTATGTTTTGGAAGCAGTATAAACTCATCTAGAAGCAGTATCAAGTCGTTTGGGAGCAGATCATGTCTTTTAGAAGGAGTATAAAGTCTTCTGAAAGCATTGTAAGTTTTCTGGAAACATATTAAGGCTTTTTATCTTCTAAAAGTAGTATCAAATTTTGTGAAAGTAGTTTAAGCATTTTCTTGATATCTTCTAGAAACAATATCAAATTTTTGGACGCATTTCAAGTCTACTAGAAGTAGTGTCAAGTTTTCTAGAGCCAGTATCATGTCTTTTGGAAGCAGTTTAAGCCATCTGGCAGCAGTTAAACCTTCATTCAGCGCGACAATTGTGTGAAACACGTTTCCCAGCTCATCGATTTACTATTTAACACGGTTGTGTAAAGTTGATTTACTTGAAATATTTATTTTGCGTCACTCTACTGTCTTTAGATGAACCAATCATAAAAAAATAGACAGCAATAGACAAACAATTATGATCTTATTGATTTGATTTTAGTTATAACGATGTTCGGATAAGGGTTAAGGCAGCAAAATCCAAATGTTTCTGTTCTAAGTTTGGTGTGAGTTCTATTTTTACTTCATTAAACATACACATCATGTTTGTACTGGATTACAAGTAAAACTAGAACTAACACTAGACCTAGGACTAGAATCATTTGGGTTTAGCCGTACGTCAAAGACCCGAATATTTCTAGTCCTAGGTCTAGTGTTAGTTCTAGTTTTAGTTCAATGGATATATTCCATTGAAACACGATCAAAACTGAGACGACAATTAGACAAGAAGATTGTTATTGCTAGTACCATAATAGCACTTTGATGTCTTTGATATAAAGGACATTAAAAATAAAATCTATAAATACACCAAAATTTTGCACAGAAAGAAATTTTTAATCAAAATCATCAAAATGTTAGTGAAATCAAAAAGATCCAATTAATACTTTGATTTGCAAAACATAAATTTCTTCGCAGATGTACTCTAGAATTGAGAATGGTTATAACTCAAAAAGTAAACACAATTGAAGATTGTACCGACTTAAAAAGTAAGGTTGGTTGAAGCGGGAGGAGGTTTAAAAGGAGCAAAAGAAGAGTTTAAGGTGCGCGAACCGTGTCGAGTGGCGGCGTTCGCGCCGTTCGCTTTCTTAATTTACATGAGTTTATTATAAATTATAGCCGTGTGTAAATAATATTTTTACGACAACGTGCGCCGCTGTTCAAATGCGGTGTTAACTGATATACTCTATTGTTCAGACAAGGTGATAAATAAATTAACCTACTCTCGCGGCAGACTCTTCGTTTTGTGTGAAATCTGGAACATAAATTTCATTAAGTGCGTTACCGGTATGGTAGCTTAAGTCCTAGTCGACCAAGAAAACGGTCAAAGAACGTTCGCTTCTCGAAGAATGAAACGATCTCGAGAAACCCATCGTATACTTGGTCCACCGGTTCTTGCAAATTTATTTTATTTGAGACCCGCTGATCTGATAAAGGAACACGGTATTGATCTGAATTGTGTATCGATGTTTTATTATGCACATTGTTGCGCCGGGTTCCATTATTTATATTATTGTTTTAGATGCGGCGTTTCGTTATTTATTGACCGCACCGTCGGATTCTTGCTGATTTCGGAATCTCAACCGCTCGCCTTTTTGTAGCAGCACTGTCGTTGGTTCACAACGGTTCGGAGAAACTCTTCGCGTCTTTTTCTTCCACCCCGTGCGAGCAGTTATTAACGATTCGCGGGCACGTTAGACAAAATTCTTGTATAAAATTATAATATTTAATCGTACCTACTCTTTGTATCGATATAGAAATAAACGAAAAAAATACTCACGGTAAACAATGGGTTGACGTGTTTCGGGTTTTAGGAAAATTAATTAGATAACATCTAATTTATCTGTGCACACAACCCAACAGGATTAATGTGAAATGGTTTGTCTCGGCAATATGCTAACTAGTTTTCTGTTGTCTAGACTAATCAATTAAAAAAAAAAATACAATAAAAAGGTAATCTTTATCCTATAAATTTTTAATTCGTGTGTATAAAGAGGATTTCATGAATTGCTTTAATCATCTTGGAAGTTCATTGCTCGATGGTAGGTTATTATAGGTTAATTAAAAGAAATAAAACAAAATGCATTTATTAAGAAACTGTTTAACATTTATATTCATTAACGTTTTCATATTCTGCAAAGGACAATGGCGCGATTACTGTTCTGATTTTGCTTGATTTTTTTAAAGCGTTTGACACTATTAATCATCCATTTCTCCTAGCAATACTTCATTATATTGGGTTCAATAATACAGTCTTAATTTTTTTAAATATTTATCTGTGCGGTTGAAGTCAGTATGTAGTTGTTGATAATGATGTATCGGATACTAGACCATACTAGACTCTAGACTGGGTATATACATCTCAAATGTTAATCTTCTGCTCAAAATTTCATATCTATGCAGTTGATGCACAACTTTATCACAGCTTTAACTTAAATAATGTGCTAGAGTCTGCTGCAGATATTAACAGTGATTTAGAATATTTTTAAATTTTACTAAAAATCATGGACTCTTATTAAATGGTAATAAGCTAGTTTACATGGTATTCGGTGATAGGGAATCCAAAGCGTTGGTCAGCAGTTTGACGCAAATCTTTATATTGTTTGTTTGATCTTATAACTTTCATAAAAAAGACTGAAAAAGATGAATCCATCAATAACACCAACAAAACTCACTTAACGTATTGGAAAACAATAAAATCAATCCGCGAAAACCTTAAAAAAGAAAACGCCGTATTTGTAAAAGCAGATAAGGGAGCTGGTATTGTCATTATCAATAGAGAAGAATATAACCAAAAAACTAAAGAATATATCATCAGAAAAACAAAAAATTTAATCAATCAATATAAAGAGACTCTAATCGAATTTTCCCCTAATTTAAATCAATCACATGGCAATAATAATTTTTTCAGCAACAAGTTTATACACATGAACCCAACAATTCCCAAATTATATTCATTACCAAAATTACATAAAGAAAATATGCCTATACGACCCATTACAGCCTTCCAAAACTCTCCTACTTCTAAATTAGCTAACTTTATGCTGAATGTATTACGTATAATAAATTTTAAACCATTATTTACCACTTCAAACTTCATTGATTTTATAAAAGCAACAAGTAACATTGAACTAAACAACAATTCTTTACTGGTATCTTTTGATGTTACTAATTTATACTCAAATGTTCCAACTGATTTAACACTAAATTTAATATCAACAATGTTCAAGAATACATTTAGAAATAAAAATAACAACATAATTGAAGGTCTTAATAAAATAACTAAACATATTATTGAACAGAATTACTGTACATTTGACGATGATTACTATAAAATTGCTCAAGGACTACCTATGGGAATGCCTTTATCAGGTATCATATCAGACATATATCTAAATCATATAGAAACACAATTCATAATCAATGATACAAATCCTTATAGAAAATACATTGTAAAATGGATACGATACGTTGATGATGTTTTTTGTATTTGGGAAGGGGGTGTCGAAACTTTAAACAAATTTCTTGAATATATAAATGAAATACATAATAATTTAAAATTTACCTTAGAAACAGAGAAAAACAATAAATTAAATTTTTTGGATCTAACCTTGACAAGACGTAACAAATGCATCGAGTATGATATATATCGAAAACCTACAGTAGTCCCTACTGTTATTCCCTATGACTCCGCACATGCATTTTCGCATAAAATGGCAGGATTTCACTATCTGATAAATAGAGTTCTTAAATATCCATTATCGAACATTAACAAAGATAAAGAATTAAAATATATACTTAAAATCGCAGATCAAAATAAATACCCACACAAATTAATTAATAAACTATATCAAAAATTACAAAAGCAACAAGACCCAATATATACAAAAAACCCAAATAACAATTTATATAAACCAATACCCTTTAATACACTAAGTTTCAAATCTAAAAAAATATTTTCTAACAATAACATCACACTGACTTTTTCAAATCAAAATTCAATTTTGAAACTATTAAAAAATTGTCATAATAAAACTAATTATCTTCAAAAGAGTGGGGTTTATTCCATTGAATGTACAAACTGTAATTCTATATATGTAGGACAAACGGGTCGAAAACTAGAAACTAGAATATATGAACATCAAACAAAAGAAAATTCTAATGTATACAGGGTGTTCCCGTGACTCGGGGCATAAAATTAACCACATATACTAGAGCAAAAATGATGACGATTCGCGAAAAAAATTATTATAAAAGTCTTTAAATGGCCAAGATATGGGCCATCAAAGTTCAGAAATTTTAACACATTTTTCTAAATATTTTCAAAACCATTTATGGTAGAGGGTTGAAATTTGGTACAGAGTAAACAAACATCATGTAAAATCATTGAACCAATTTTGACTTTGATCGGACGACGGCAACCATGTTATACAGGTGTTCCTAAAATTTGTTTGCTCAGAACTTTTTTGTTTGTTCGTAACCCTACATTTTTTTTTGTACTTTTTAATAGAAAATTTATTTTCGAAACTTTTTTCACTCTTTGAAAATTTTGATAACATTAACCGTTTGCGAGTTAAACGCGAAAATATTAAGCTTCGATTTCAATGGTAACACTAAACACAATAATTTTCGAAAAAGTTGGCCATGGCAATTAAAAAAAAAACAAATTGAGCCGTCAACTTGCTTATGTAGTTTAAACATAAAGTTGTTTGTTAATGAAGTTTTTATTAATTTTGCGTGTTCAAAATGGACAATTACACATTTAGTGAACAAACTGACATGATTTTGACATTGGGAGAATGTCATGGAAACGCCGTAGCAGCCGCTAACCGTTATCGGGAGAAATTTCCGAACCGCAGAGTGCCCAATCGAAAAACATTTTTAAAAATTGAAACCCGTTTAAGGGAAAATGTCCCATTTGTTTAAGCCGAATTTTAGTAACAACGGTAAAGTCAGATCAGTCCGAACAACCGAACTAGAAGAAGATATTTTAGACTACGTACAAGAAAATCCTACAGCTAGTACTTTGGATATGGCGAGGCATTTTTTAACGTCAAAAACAACTATCTGGCGTGTTCTTCACGAGCAACAGCTTTATCCATATCATAGTTATAAAGTTCAGGAAGTTCGACAGGCTGATTACCCACTACGACTGCAATATTGTCAAATAATGCAGCACAAAATCCAAATTGATGATCAATTTTTAGAAAAAATACTTTTTGCAGATGAATCGACATTTTCTAAAGATGGAATCATCAATTTGAGAAATTCACATAGTTGGGCGGACGAAAATCCAAGATTTAAGAAAGCTTGGAAATCGCAATGGAGGTTTTCTCTTAACGTTTGGGCTGGCATTGTGGGCGATGTCATTATAGGACCCGTTTTCTTGCCGTCAAGGCTGGATGGCCATACATACAGGGGACATTTAGAGCAATTAAATGATTTTTTAGATGACGTTCCTTTAAACACAAGACAAGAAATGTGGTATATGCATGATGGTGCTCCTGCGCATAGTACACATGCTGTCCAAGAATTTCTATGTGAACGGTTTCCGGAACGGTGGATTGGACGAGGAGTGGATGCACCGATAAATTGGCCCCCCCGATCGCCGGATCTTACACCTCTAGATTTTTATTTATGGGGACGCATTAAATCGCTTGTGTACTGCGTTGAAATAACTTCAGTTGATCAACTGAGGTTACGAATTGTTGATTCATTTGATCAACTTCGAACTGAAATCAACGTCCTCAGCAGAGTGCGCTTTAATTTAAGACGGCGATATCAGGCGTGCATTGAAGCCGGCGGGAGTGTTTTTGAACATCTGCTTTAGTATTTTTTTTTGTTCTGTTTTATTTATTACCATTTGTTTATAATTTTATTGTTCTTGTTCATATTTTTGTTAGAATTTTTATTATGTTCTTGTTTGTTGTTACCGCGAAAATTAAATTTATTGTTTTGGAAATTACATTCTTTTATTCAATTAAAATAAATTAACACTGGATTTAACTAAATCTACACTGAGAAATTTATGCAAATAATGGTTATTAGATCAGTTCGTTTTTCAATTGTCATCGCCTTCTCAGATCTTGCGGAATATGTTTTATTTGTTACGATTGAAATCAAAGCTTAACAGTTTCGCGTATAACTCGAAAACAGTCAATGTTATCAAAATTTTCAAAGAGTGAAAAAAGTTTCGAAAATAAATTTTCTATTAAAAACTACAAAAATAAATGTAGGGTTACGAACAAACAAAAAAGTTCTGAGCAAACAAATTTTAGGAACACCTGTATAATATGGTTGCCGTCATCCGGCCAAAGTCAAAATTGGTTCAATGATTTTGCATGATGTTTGTTTACTCTGTACCAAATTTCAACCCTCTACCATTAATGGTTTTGAAAATATTTAGAAAAATGTGTTAAAATTTCTGAACTTTGATGGCCCATATCTTGGCCATTTGAAGACTTTTATAATAATTTTTTTTCACGAATCATCATCATTTTTGCTCTAGTATATGTGGTTAATTTTATGCCCCGAGTCACGGGAACACCCTGTATAGGCATGCCATTGAAACAGGGCATAAAATAAATTATAAAAATGCTAAATTGATACACCATTGCAACAAAGGTTTTAAAATGGATTTATTGGAAATGTACGAAATCGACAAACACAAAAAGGACATAAATTTCAATTTATTAAATGATCAAGTAACACACGTCTACAATCCTTTATTTACGTTTCTCAAAACATTATAAATTTCAAAATTTAATTTGTATCTTCTCTTTTTCTCTAAATCAATCCCTCTTACTTTGCTCAAAGAAGATACACCTACAATTTTTAGCATACAATAAAACCTGTCCATTTCAAGTTTTCTTCTGTATTTGTGTAGTTCGTGTAAATTGTTCTGTGTAAATGTCTTATATATTTATTACCATTTTGTAATATTTTAATATTTTGACGTAAGTTTTTAATTTTAATTTTATTATTTATTAAATTTTAAAGAAATATTTTGCAAAAAACACATATAATTGAATAAACAAAATATCGACGATTATATTTGATTTCCAATTTTAATTTGTAGATTCGGCTGATGATGAGATTGTAAAACTCGAAACCGGTACCGAACAAATAAACAATAGCAAGTAAAGAAGTTGTGTTACTTTATATTTTACAAATCTTTATAGATTGAATTGAAATGAAGAGGAAAGACTGTGTCAATGATTTTAAAATAATGCCAATTCGACGAGTACGATCTGCTTTTTGCTCAACCATAGTTTCGCACTTTTAAGAAGTTTTTGTGTCTTAAATTGCTTAATAACTAGCGCTTCGTCCTACCTTCAACTGAAAGAAGTTTGTATACTGGTGTCTCGAAGTGAAGTACAACGGTACCACGAGATTCTTTGATTCAAAAAATTTACATTCTTGAAAAAATCATATTTTTTGCTATATCTGGAGAATATGTCAAGAGATTTTAATTATGCTTTGATGTAACATTCATGTCCATCCGCAATGGGCAAGTGTAAATTCTTCACCATCACCACTTAACAATTAGCAGAACTTTTTATTGGTCACGTAAATCGTATTGGTTTTTTTTCTGGTAATGCATTAATCATTTGCCGATATTTTCGATCTCCTTTTAATTCGTATATCACTCTCAAAAAAGTGTTTTCTGTTTCTTATCTGAAACACCAATTTTTTATTACCGCGGTAGATATCCTAGTTTGTTATCCGGTAGTTTGACACCTAATATGATGTTTTCAAATGAAGAATAAGCGATATAGTTAAAGTTATGAAGATAACGTGGTTGTGAAGTCCAACTTTTTCACGAGAGACCGTCAGTTTGTCCCTCAAGTTGCTGATGTTGATCTGATGTTTAAGTGTCGCTATCAAAGAACGAATTTTTTCAATATTTGGCTCTGGAATTTAATGTTCCGCTTATTAAGACGACAACTTTTTCATCAATACCATGTGGCTAGATTTAAAGAAATTCTGTGTAATGATTTGGAGTGAAGGTTAAATTTTTGCAATTTTATGCAGAATATTCATGCTGGAAATGCCTAATTTCATCGAGATATTTTATTCATAGAGATGTGAAGCCGGCTTCACTGACAATGAATTGTTCAACAGTCGCAACTTGTACGAATATGCGGAAGAAATTCCACACGCAAAGGATTCTTCATTTCCAGCGAGAAATTCGAGTGAATCTTTGGGCTGGAAGTATCAATGAATTATCATTCTTAGTCCATTTGGTTTGCCATGCCGACTGAATGGAGTGAATTATTTGGATTTCCGTCAAACTGAATTACCTGGATTGATGGAACATGTGATTTCTCTACGACGGCAAATTTTTGAATACTACATTTTCACATCGCTGACACCATTGATTTTTTTTTCGTCTCTTGCACTGACACCATAGAATTTTTTTATGTTACATGGTACGGATTGAGGAGTTGTCTGATTAAGCGATAAACCATTGTTTTCGGAACATTAAACTCCGAGAAGACACAAATGCGGAACACTAACATTAGTATCCTCAGCGAGCTTACCCAAAAATTTCTTTTGCGAGAACGACATTTAGACGAGGAGCAGAAGTTACATTAGAATGTTACATCAAAACATACCTTCCACTGATATATAGATACACTGTGAATCTCATTAAAGTCTGTTGACATATTCTCCGGATACAGCAAGAAAAATGATTTCTGTCAAGAACATTGACGGTCAATAAGTTCTAAACGAGACACTTTTTTGAAGCTAAATCTTTTCAACAAAAGAATCTCGTAGTACCATTTTCTGTACTTCATTTTGGGACAACCTGCATACATATTATTTTCTTCTTTTTTCGTTTTGCTAGTTCAGGACATTTATTAATTTATCGTTTTTCGTTTTTTATTGTCGGCCACAATAATTGTTTTCAGTTTGAATTTAATTTTGGTTTGTTTACTACTTCATTTTATTTTTTTATATGTTTTTATATATTTAGATTTTCGTGTACGGGATTTTCAGGAAGACCAGGATGCCAAAAATTGGCTATAAAGTGACATAAACCCTTCACACCTCATTGTCCAATTACTATATTCTTTGCTCCGTTTTTAGTTATGATAATGAGCTTATGGAAGCTCATAAGCTAGACATAATTTAAATAAGGACACTTTTTGAAACTAATAAGAACGTAGTTTTCCTACATTATTAAACTATAGTAATTTTCCGTTAAGCGTTTAGATGGTTTAATTACTAACTATATTTTCAACGTTTTGATTGGAATAATCTTTTGTTTTTTCAAACTTTTATATATGATAATACAAATAAATCAGACGGTTCCTAACTAAATCACAAGATAATATAATTCACATGCAGTAAGTCTTTGTAGAATTCTATTTCTTCTTTTTAAACATAGATATAGTTGAGCTGGCTTATACTTTGTATTTTGTTTCTTCTGTTCCTTTCACTTCGAATCATTTTGTAAATTACAAAACCTCGAAGATAAGAAAAAATACATGGAATAACATTTTAGTTATGTAGTTTATTTTGTGAAATAGATTGTGTTATAATGGACGTCAAAAAGCTATAATTTTGCTCCACAAAAACAAAAGAACAAATGCATAAAAACCAAAAAGACAAAATTCATAGATGAATAATGTAAAAGAAATTAAGAACAAACTTTAATAATTTATGACAATTCATGTACTAAACATACAGAAGGTATACAGCCTGAACCAGAAAATACTAACAGACCTTCTAAAACGAATGATAGATCAAAATTTTTTTCAGAAACAAGTACATACTTGGGCTAACAAATAAAGTGACAAATATTTTCAAAAAGTACGATATATTCGAGATGAAATTTGTCAAGCATAATGACAATACATTTGGAAACTAAATAACCAATATGAAGGATAAAATTATTATAATAGATAATATCAAGATAGTATATAGTCTTAATGAATTGTACAGACTGTAAAAAGATATGGTTAGGAGAAAGCAAACAACATGTAAAAAGCATACAGCAAAATAAATATGATACAAAACAAATAAAAACACAAAACTGCCTTATGTCAACATTCGATTATCTTAAATCATAAATTCAATTTTGAAAACGCAAAATAATTGATTCCTATAAAAATTGTATAAATTTCCTAGATATACCATTATTATTATGCCATAATTATACCATTAATATTATTATTATTCTAAACTTAGAATCGATAACAAGAAATATACAAAACAATTAAAACATATGTAGGAAAAGTGTTTGAGCATTTTAAATAAGTTAAAAATATAATAAGTTAACAATGTTTATCGGTAGTTAGTACATAGACATGAAATTTACATAAAATCAAAAATTTGTTTAGCAATTATAAAATTTCAAATCATTTAATATAATCACTTTTTAGACGCTCTCAATATTGAAGAGGTTTCTCCTGTTGTATAAATTTGATAATGACGATCTCAAAATGCATGATGTGAATGTTTCCGAAACGTCATAATTGAATGATTAATTTTCTAAATAATAAACGAAATCAATTATGTCAAGGTAATACATGTGTTTTAATCATCTAAAGCAAGAAATGTAAAAGTATTCATGTAACAATTGTATAATTTATTATTATATTGTTTTAAATATGTAAAAAAAAACTGAATAAAAAGTATACTTTTAATGTGTTGATAACGCTTTCAAAATTTTACTCAATAAATGTCTGCAGCGTTATCCAAACGTGAGAATACCATCCAAACAAGAGAAATTGCGCAAACTTGTACGTTATTACAATGTGCTAAGTAACATATACAAATTTCATTGAAGAGAAAAGTAAGAGATAAAGAACGGTCTGAACCATTGAACAATATGATGATCTTCAAAGTGCGTATAAATAATAGTTGCATGAAATGAATTTGGCGACACTGTTTATAAAAATTGAAACTAGTAATGGATTCAATACATCCAATTCCCTGAGGCACACCACTATGCCTTTGAAACACAGAAGAAGGAGATGAAGTGTTATGTACGCAAAATGAAGGACGGGAAGATATAACCTAAACCAAGTAACGCACTCAGGGACAAAGCCCATAGTAGATAGAGACGACACCAGTAAACTATGATCCACAACACCAAATGCTGTGTTAAAGTTCAGCAGAACTAATAAAGTTATTCGTCGATCGTCACAGCCACGCTTAATGTCTCCAGTAGCCTTAATGAGTAACAATGTGGTACTGTGGCCTGGTCGAAAACCAGATTGATAGTCTGTAATTAGTTTATGCTCATCAAAGTAATCCTGCACTTGATTGTATATCAAGCGTTCAAGTGCCTTAGATAATATAGAAAGTATCGATATTGGCCAAAAATTACTTAGGCTAGTAGGACACTTAACATTAGGAATGAGCACAACGCAGGACTGTTCTTCAAATTGTAGGAAAAGTCGAAGACTGTGGAGAAATTAAACATATGAAACAGTGGTGGTGTAATTATGTCCAAGATGGAAAAGAGTTGTTTAACACTAACATCCTCAGCACTAACACATGTAAAATGCGTTTTTACAAGAGCGTTCCAAACCTGAAATTCAACAAACATGGTAAAGGAAAACTGAGAATTGACAAGAGCAGAACCACTGATAGACGAGAATAATACGTTAGAGGTTATAATTATATATTTATACAGCTTGTCTCCGGATCGAGTTACAGGGAAAAAAATTTATTGCTGAATTTCAAACTTATCTCAGCATAAATAATGCGTCAGATATGTTGAAATCACTAAATCATACTTATTTTATACTCTAACTATAGCAGTTAAATAATTATTCCCATTTTTATGTAAAAATTGGACTTTTTGTAAATTGAAAATTTATTCAATAAATTTATGATATGTAATCATGAAAACTATAAAACTATGTTTTTCCATACATTAGACTTCCATTAAACTTGGAACTAGAAATAGTTGGATTTGATCATCCTAAGAGATTTTTAGATATTATTCGGTTTTAGATTATTGTATACTTGTATCGAATTAAAACTAGAACTAACACTAGACCTAAAATTAATAAATTACAAGGTCTAGCTTCTAGTTCTAGACTAATATTAGTTCTGAAGCTAGATTGGTTTGAGTTCGGTTCCATCTTAAGACACGTGTTAGCTGTCATTCGGCTTTAGATTATTATATACATGTTTCGAACTAAAACTAGAGCTTACACTAGACCTAGAATGAGAAAGTTTCGGTTAGCCATGCGTCTTCAGACCTGAATCTTTCTAGGTCTAGGTCTAGTGTTAGTTTTAATTTTTATTTAGTTCTAGATTGTTTTAAATTCTTCTGGAACTAAATGTATAACTGATACTAAAACTAAAAACATTAGGATTAAACCATCTTAAGAGACGCCCGGATCGTGTTACCATTTTCCTCTTGGTAACACGATCCGGGGATATAATGAATATATAATAGTACATAATATGCACATATGTAAGTATCTTTAATTAAAAATTATAATTTTATGTTTACAAAAATACACTCCTTTTATGTTCGGGTGTGCAGGTGTTTTATTTCTTGAAACATATAATTGTCATATATTTACCGGCAATATTTGATAATCCGAATCACCTTCGGTCCCAATTAGTTCGGATTATCGAGGTTCTACTACATATGAACCATGTATATCGTGAGAGATGGATGGGAAGATCTGGTCCAGTGCGTTGGCCAGCTAAGTCACCAGACTTAAGCTGCATAGACCTCTTTTTATGAGGCACTATCAAGAACATTGTATATAGTATTCCCACAAAAAACGTTACAAAATACGATAAGTCATGGTACTCTTAGAAAAGTTGCCAATAATGAAATGAGAAGCCGGTTTCAGGACTGTTTAGTGGCGAATGGCGGTGAGTTTGATCACACTTTGTAGGTACAATATATTATTGTTCTGTTGTTTTGATTTATTAATATCAAAATATGAATTATACTAAGTTCTGTACTTTTATTTCATTGTTATTTGGTTGTTATTGAGTTTATTAAAATGTTTTATCAACCATCTTCCTAATCTATTATATTATATAATCTATTATATTATTATTTTATACCTTCGTGATTTACGTATGATGTCATCTATCTTAATATTAATCTAAATTATCTTAAAAAATGTTAAAAGTATAAAAAAACTTTTTTATTCAATATTGTTAAGAATTATTAGGGCATCCTATTCCTAAAAAGAAAAAAACTTGTTCGTTGCAAAAAGTAAATTTGTGTGCATCGCGACACTTAACGTCGTCGTCTAAAATTGTAACGCCTGAGAAGGTATTATATAAAATGGTAAAAATTTTCTTTTCTAACATTTTACTTGTTTTCCATAATACAGGTAGACGTTAACTTTAAATAACTAAACTCCAATTAACGAAAATAATTTAAATTAGACAAATTATTATTGAATGAGTTGCTTATCATTGGGAAATTCCTAGATTAGATGATGCAGCTTTTAATAATAGTGCAGTTAATTTTGAAAATTTGAAATCATCATCGCCTAATTTAATATTGGAAAGTTCTATCCATAATTTGTCTAATCTATATTTGTCTTAAAATTACTAAAATCAAAATTACGTAGTTGTCGCCACTCATTGTTTATTTCTTACATATGATCTATTAAATTTGAAAAATCATCAAAAATATCGGATATAGATGCTTGTGTTGTATTATTCACATTATGGTGATTTAGATGTAACTAACAGAAGAATTTACAGTAACCTACAATTAGAGTTGAAAATGCTATGATTTTATTTTGCTTTTATTAAGACTAAATATTATATTATTTTTGTAATTAAATCGTACAAAGTACATGTCGAATAGTCATGAGATCTCACATAAATCGTGAGAGCTGCAAACCTTGCTCAGGAGCTTGATCATATTGGAACTGATTAGTCGTATTGGAATGATACCTTAAATGTTTGAGTTATTAGAATTTTTAATGGATTGCTTATCTTAAGGTTCATCTTCATGTAAACTTACCTTGTTTGCATAAATTTGCTATTATCTTATATTAATTATCTTTAAAACTGTCACCAACTCAAAATCTTGTAATATAATTAAAGAACGAATAATATTCACTGTGCTATTACAAAAAGTATATCATTTAAAAGCGTACATTTTTATTGATTCTTAAAATAAGGTATTAATAACTTGTAGGTCTTACCTAGAGTAGCCCAGACTCAAGGCTAGATATTCTAGCTGGGCGCAGAGAGAGTTGAAACAACATATTCAGCAATAAGAATCTAAAGATTAATGAAAACAGTAACAGATCATCATCATTGAATTCAACGACCTCATCATTGACCTTTATAACCGATATTTATAGCCGAAAAGACACAAATTAACAATGTCAAAACACATTAAAAAAATGATAAAGGGTAAAAACGAATTTTTAAAATCAAGAAAATAACGAGACTCAGCCAAAACTGTGTGACACTGTAAGAGAACAGGTTATTATAAAATAATACAAGGAAATCAAAATACAAATCGCGCAGGTCAATTTATTAAAAATCTAAACTTAATCTTATTAATCATGTGACCAATTGATTACAACATCATGAAAAATCGGTTACCAAATTCTGCGATTTCATTCAGAAAAAATTCACTGTTTAGTTTTTTATTTTTTAAAATTTCGAACTCCTTAAGTTCTCTGGATTTATTAATCATCTTTAATAGTTGTATATTTTTATGGTTAGACATATGGTTTTCGGATTTAAGAAAGCTGCAAAAAGCAGATAAATTTTTAGTTGAATGTTCTTTGCCCCTAATACTTAATTTTCTTCCCGTCTGTCCGATATAAAACTTCTAACAGTCATCACATGTAATTTTACAGAGTCCGCAAAGTTCGAGATTATCAAATTTGGTCCGTTATCTATGAATAAATGACCCAATTTATTATTTGAAGTAAAAGCTAGGTTTATGTTTAGCTTGCTTAAATTTCTCTGAATATGTGTTAACGAAGGATGATAAGGAAAAATGATGAAATGTTCAGGACTTCTATAATGAGGGTAAATAAGATTATTAATTTTGCTGTTGTATACCTTAAAGTAAATATTTTGCATGTCATGTGTATTGTAACTGTTATTATATTCAATCTTTAGTATTTCGATTAGTTCTAATATATAATCGTCTGTATTTAACGAAAAATGTATCAGTATATGAAATAAAAATCGAAATGAAGCGAATTTTGGTTGAGCTATTTGAAAATTTTGGTATAGTAGAGTCTATTTAAGTAGGTTTTTTTAAAACATTAAATTCAAGTTTGTGGGTAGTATGATTTTTTTTCTTATTTCCATATCTAAGAAATTAATTTTCAAGTTCGATTTCTTTTCTGTTATGAATGTGAACATAGGTTATGTATGCTATGAGGATATCATGTACGTATCTATAATAAAACATTATGTCCTCATTTATGTCATGATTTACATAAATATCTGCAAGAATTCCCGATGTGGGAGAATCCATTGGAAGGCCGTCTGTCATTTGATAGTATTGATTATTAAATATGACAAAATTATGACTACAAATTAACTCAAGACGATTAGATAGGGCAATAATGTTTTCATATTTTAGTTGTAGTTTACTACATCTTTTAATTAAGTAATGTTTGATGATTAAAATTGTATCTTTTATAAGGATGTTTACATGAAGATTTGTTAAATCGAATGATATAAGAACAGTGTTATTGGTAATGATTACATCTTTAGCCTTTTTATAAGATCTTGTAAATTTTTAATTTTGTATTGAAGTTTGGCATTAAATATTGTGAATAGAAATTTTTGGATGATCTTAGTGACTCGATTTATTTTAATTAGTTTTATGTTTATATACTCCACAGCAAAGAATTGACGGTAATTAATTCTTTATAACGATATGAATGTTTATAATTATACTTTGCATATTTCTGTTTCATTTTAGTCGTGCCTGAAGACAATTATTTATACTCGAAACATATGTAGCACCGATAACATATAATAAAAAAGTTCATCGTTCTTTAATTTGGTATTTTTATTTATAAAATTACGAATGATGATTATGTATATTGAAATAGCTTTATTATCATTGAGAAATTCCTAGTTTGAAGCAGGGTTGAAAACAACAGTTTTTTTTTATTGTTGAACAAAGCACCTGTTTTTAATTGTTTTAAACAGTTTTTTTTGTTTTAAACCTATTTTACGTTGCTACCAAAAAATTGTATTTTAAACCTGTTTTAAACTGTGTTTTAAACAATCTGTTGGAAATAAATGAAATAAGATATTAAGAATATTTTTTAAGTCTGTTAACATGCATCGTTTGAATTTGAAAACTGCAACAGCTTCAAGCGATTATATAGGAGACCACTACTAGTGATCAATGATATTCGGGGATTCCCATCATTTCTTAGGTGAACCGGGCAGATCTGAAACCTTACATTAGTTTTCGTTTCGTTTGCGTTGGTGCAAGAGAACATGTCTACTACGGGACGTAAGAAAGACCCCTTTGGTCCTTTTTCGAACAAATTAAAGGAACTATTTGTTATAGCACGAATCCCAAAAAAATTCTTAATTCCAATTTTGATAGCGTATAGCGAATATTGCCAGCATGCGTTAAAAGTGGAAGTTTTGTAATAGAAAAATCAGCTGTGTGTTCTGAAATTATAACTCTATCAAATACAATTGGAGGCAACGGTTTTAACAACATTCAAACAGCTGATACTGATGAATTGATGCTAGAAAGCCCTTTGGATGAAGATGATTTGATCGAATTTATGACAATTTGTGAAAATAAAGAAATCGATAATGACAAAGTAGAAGATGAAGTTCAGCTATTAACGGCTGATTTAATTCGCGACGGCTTGAAATTTGCTACAAGTATGGAACAACATTTTCTTACTCATGATCCTGACATGGAGCGTGCATTGAAATTTCAATGTAGTCTTAAGTTATGTGTAGCTGGATATAAAGAATTATATAAGCTTATTGAGAAAACAAAAAAACAGCAGCTAATAACCGACTTCACAACTACAAAAAATAACGAACGAAATTCTCCATTTGAATTAAATCCGTCAGTTGTGCTAGACATATCCGATATATCTACTGATGATGCTGATGACAGCGCTTTTGGTCAAGTCCGTAATAAACGTGTACGTTTGTTATCAAGTAGCGATGAAGACTTGTGAAATTAATTTTTGTTTCTAATTTTAGTATACATTTTTATTGTTATGTTGGAGTTTTGACTGTACACTATTTTTCTTAAAGTAATAAATAGCTATTTTTTTATAAATATGTCATATACATTTTATTATAACTATTTTACACGATTTTCTTTTGCACGGTTTCCTAAGGAACGTATCTACCGTGTAAAAAGAGTTGGGTGTATATATCAATTTCCTCTCATTGCAGCTTATTTTTCCACATCTACTACTCCCATTGTAAGTGCTGCTTCTGAGCCTCAAACAAGCATAGAAAACTTCATGGTACAAACAACAGAAAGTCAAAAAAAGAAAATTGATATTCAAATAGTTAAATATATGTATGGAAAAAATACATCATTTGCAGCAGTAGACCATCAAAAATTTAAAAATTTAATGAACATCCTTCGACCTGGATACACACCACCCACTCGATATGATGTATCTACATATTTGCTTGATGAAGTTTATAATTCAGTCCAGACAAAAGTTAAAGAAATATTGCTCAATAAAACCGTTTAAGCGTTAATAAACCGTTAAAACCAAAATTAGTTACCATATTTAAGGAATTAAATAACAAATAAAATAAAAAAATGCTGAAGTTTTAGAAATTTTAGTTTAAAGTATTATTAAATGTATTAGAACTATTCATTTTTAAAGAAGTAGTTCCCTCCCCAATGCGTATCAGGAAGCTCTTTCGGATAGGGAATTTGCCACAATCTACGATTGGTTGGGACAAGCTCGAGTCAAACAAGGCAATCTAAGCCGAGACTAATTAAGGTTGTGCTGGAGAGGAAGGCTGATGTTCTTTCATTGTTGAGTAAATCAAAAAATCTACGTAAATCTACAAACTTTAAAAGCATTTACATTCATCGTAACCGAACACCCAATGAGCAATTATGTTCGTGCTGAGCTTGCTAGACGTACTGAGCTCGGAGAGAATGATCTCTACATCAAGTATGTGAATGGCATACCAGTTATAAGGAAATCCAGAAGCATTCAGAAAAACTGAAGACTACCCAACAGAGCCTGTATCAGCTTTATTATCAAAATGTTCGTGGGCTTAATACCAAATTGATAGATTTTGTAAGTTCCGTTTGTGCTTCTGACTTTAGTATTATTGCATTGTCTGAGACGTGGTTGAAAGATACTGTTCCTGATTATATTGCCTAATCCTTACACAGTAGTTAGAGCAGCTCCCAGCGAACGTCGTTGAGGTGGTGTATTGCTGGCGGTTGACTCGAGGATCGCTGATGTGTTATGTCTTAACTTATCTTCTCCAATCGATACCATTGATCTTGTTTCTACCAAGATTCGCTTTAAAACTTCGGGTTATTGTTTGAAATTAATTCTTTGCTACATACCACCCACCACTTCGCTTGAGTTATATAAGCATCTCTTGTCCTATCTGGAAGCTGCTCTCGGTTTGTCATCTGGAACTGTTCTTCTTGGTGATTTTAATGTCCCAAAATATCCCGATCCATGCTGTAATTTTAGTGGTTGCTTAATAATTTCGGTAGTTACAACAATCTAGATCAATTAAATCATGTCACAAATAATATGAACCGCACACTTGATTTGGTATTTGTTTCTTCAGATGCACAACTAAACGTATTTAAGTCCTCATTTGAACTTGTCTGAACTTGTCTGCAGCGACAGTTACCACCCTGCACTTACGATAGACATGAATATGCCTTCTGAGGATGTGGGTTGTTATCAAATTCGTCAAGATTCCAGATATGCATTTCGTCAAGCTAACTTGGTTAGACTGTATCCGGCGGTTTCCAAGTTTGATTGGAGTGAATTATTGACACTGAATTCAGTTGATCTATGTTGTGAGCATCTTTACAGAGTTCTTTATGAACTACTGGATGAGTACATCTCCAAACAACGTGGTAGAACAATTGAATTTAAACATCTAACATGGTTTTGTCTAGCTCTGAAGCGCCTGTTTAACAAGAAAAAACATTATCATAAAATGTATAGTAAAACTAAATCACAGTTTCACCGTCAAATGTACTCCCGTTATAGACGTGAATGTAAATTGCGTCTCCGTCTCGACCGTCAAACTTACGTCGCTACTGTGGAGAGAGATGTAAATGCCGACCCAAAGAAGTTTTGGTCGTTTGTAAATTCATCGCGCAAAGATCATCACCTTCCCATTACATTATCGGATGGCGATAATATACTGACCGGTACCAAAGACATTGTAGATCTGTTTGCCTCTCATTTTGCTAGTTCTTACAAATTACCAGAGAATGTTATGAATTCCGAAAGTTTTGATAATGCAATCACCTTTGGGATATCTGAGATCAGTAAAGAGGAATTATGGACGTCACTCAAGAGTTTCAAGTCGAAATCCACAACAGGTCCGGACGGTCTTCCGGCTTTCTTTGTTATCTTCAATTTGATTATCAAGGCTTCGTACTTTTCGCCGGTCTGGAAACAGAGCAGAATTTATCCGGTTTTTAAAAAAGGTGATAGACATTGTGCCGCTAATTACCGACCCACTGCTGTTATAAATAACTTTGCTAAGTTGTTTGAGCAAACCATTGCGAAGAAAATGGAATTTAACTTAAATTCACGAATATCGATAGCATAACACGGATTCTGCAAAGGTCATTCCACTACCACCAATTTAACAGTTTTCACACAAAACGTTTGCGAAGCCTTAGATTGCCGTTTACAGACGGACGTTATTTACACTGATTTTTCACATGCATTCGATCAACTCGACCATGATATTTTGTTTCGAAAAATTAAGTAATTTGGCTGCGATCTAACTCTTTCGTTGCTTCTGAAATTGTACCTATCAAATCGAACGCAATATGTCGAGATGTCTGGAATCAGGTCAAAGCAAATAATGGTCACAAGTGGTTCATGTTTAGGACCTTTACTGTTTACGATGTTTGTGAATGAATTGTCAAATTTGTTCAAGAGTTCAACATTAATGTATGCCGAGCATCTAAAGCTTTTCAGAACAATTGAAACGGACAATGATTGTACCAGCTTGCAGGAGAACTTGACCAAATTGTGTTCATGGTGCCAATCAAATGGGTTGTTGTTGAACGTTGCAAAATGTCAAGTCATGACTTATACAAATAAAAGAAAAGTTATTCATTATGATTATCGTCTAGAAGATACAAGTCTTGAACGTGTGTCGGAAGTTAAGGATCTAGGGGTTTGGTTCGAAAGCAAGCTACTATTCAGCGGCCACATGAGTAAGCTGTCTTCTGATGCCCTGAAAGTCGTCGGATCTATCACTCGAAACTGCTGGGAGTTTTCCAGGTGGAGTTCAGTGTCTAGTCTTTACAAAGCGTTTGTGAGAAGTAAATTGGAGTATTGTGCAAAATTGTCTGGTCACCAACAACTCAGAACAACATCTCCGCAATAGAAAGGGTGCAGAGGAAATATGTCAAATATATATATTTCCTAGAATTCGGACATTATCCTTCTAGAGGAAGTGATTACTATCATGAATTACTTCGGCGATATGATCTTAGTTCACTCGAATCAAGACGACAGCGACTATATGCTTCGTTTGTGGACAACTTATTGCTTGGCCGTGTGACATCACCTAAACTTCTATGCCGATTAAATTTCCGAGTGCCAAGGATTGAGTCCAGGCCTAAGACTTTCTTAGCACATAGGGGTAACACTAATTGGGGTCTACATTCGCCTATCAATAGAATCATGCGCGCTGCCGATTTTGTAGATGATGGATTGTGGTAATTTTAATTTTGTTCATATATTCACTTATTAAATTTAAAAAAAAGTTCATGTGTTGTCACCTTCTTTAAATAATTTGAATAATTTTTGTAATTTATATAATATTACCTTTGTTATAGGACTTATGTCTGTTGGGGTAATAAAGATTATTATTATTATTATTATTATTACAACCCTGGCTTGAAGGATGTAGCTAGATTATTTTAGAATTTTGATTTTACTTAATTGGACCAGTATTACATAATTAATTAAATCGTATAATCGGCAATGAAATATTTTCGTGTTAATATTGTTAGCATACGTGCCCTATAAGGCTGCGAGAATGTTGAAGGTATACAACAAGAGATTATCGTTATTATTTTTTTGATTCATCGAGTTAAATTTAAATGTTCCTTATACTGTTGAAGAAATGTAACAGTTCATTTGTCTTAAAGAGAAAGAGTCGGAAAGTATTGTCGATCCTCTTCGTTCCTCTTTGAGAAAAGAGAACGGGTGGTTGGAAAAAAATTACTGCCGATTAACGTTCGGATGGATCGCGGAGAATGCGCCGCGGCGTTTAATATGTTAATGAGGATCATATTTGTTATTATTGATGATGGTATCGCTCGGAACATGCACCGTGTAATCCCACTCATCGACGCGTCGAAGGAGACGATAGCGGCGGCAATCCTCGAGATGGAAGAAGTGTTCAACGTTAACGTACGGTGTGTTTGGGCATAAGTTATATCCGCTCACCCGGTACACTACAACGCCGGGGCTCCAAGTCCGATTCGCGCGTGTTGCCGTGTTGTCTACGGAATTTACACCTGACAATAGTTGATTTCCCGCAGCACGCCCACCTGGGTAATGAAATAATCCGCGCCACTCCTCGAAGCTGGCCGGCCCGGAGAGCAGATAGAGTTGTAATGGCCCTAAACGCCGAACAATGCACGGGCGAGGTCTCGAGACCCGATCGTATTTAAGCCGTAATTAATGACGGGATAGTTAAGGGGCCCTGTACGCCCGGTGTGCCGGACTAATTAAAAAGATAATGCGGACACGTACCCCGACACACACCAACACAAGGACCCCGAACACCAAATGAGCTCCAACCGCTTCAAGGAACGATATCTTAATGTACTCTACTCGAGAATTTATCTCTACTTGGGGATGCTTCAACAGAAGATGTTCTCGGTACTACCTTTGTAGGTGTATCAAAACAACAATACACTCATACATTACAGTTTGTAAAAAAGAACTTTTCAACCTCGAACCTTCAACTTCAATAATTACCCCTCAATTAAACCCACTTAGTAGCCAACACGTACGTTGAATCAAACTTGAAACGACGCCCCAATCTAACTTGTAAATGGGGCCTCCGTTAAGTTATTCAACACGGTGTTCAGATGCGGGGGTAGATGACAACCCCGCGGGAAGAGCTCCCTCTTCCCCACCGGTAATTTATGATTTCTTCGAGCTGGCGTGACTGGAACGGTTTATTAGGACAATTATCCGGGCGCCCTAATGTTTTGCATTAATGAAAGCGTCGTCCGAACGAGAACGGAACGGGGAGGTTTGTAATTATCAGCCGCCTCCGCGACGTGATTTCCGGAGCCCCGTCATCGTAGCGCGCGATTCAATGGAGTGTGTTGCGAAATTGCCTTCTCCTCGTTCTGATGAGTTCTCTCATCGCTTAACGGCGTGTCAAAGAGATTTAACGGCCGCATTTTTGACGTCATCGTATTTGCCGAGAAGAATCCAATCAACTTTCCTTTAATTACAACCGTTAATTATAAGAAAACGAGAATTTGTGCCACTTTCCATATACTGCATTAAGACGTGTGACATAACATCATGTATCCTTGTTCTTCCAAAAATTAAGTTAGGCGTCAAAAGGATATTTGTTAACGCGACTGTTCTAATTGC
This sequence comes from Onthophagus sagittarius, assembly GCA_036711965.1. Classification (NCBI taxonomy): domain Eukaryota; kingdom Metazoa; phylum Arthropoda; class Insecta; order Coleoptera; family Scarabaeidae; genus Onthophagus; species Onthophagus sagittarius. The sequence goes on along the minus strand of JASERS010000001.1, from coordinate 24,147,159 downwards.
TCGTAAAATAATGTTGACGATCTCAACACAGTTACGATCTGGGGATTTACATCCAAAAAAAGGCATCAACCGGTTTTCCAATAACTTATAGAACGCGACCTTAGATCACGCGCCCGTGAAGATAAAAAAGATAAATAAATAAAACCACGTGATTCGCGAGACGTATGGTAATGAAAACTCCAATCGATTTTAATTCCGCTTCACGGCAGCCGTTCACCTTCACTTAGAATTTCATTCAACGTAACACGATAATTTGTTTACCAGTTGGTTTTGTTGACTGAACCGCATTAAACCGACACGAAATGATCTATATGATGTTGCATTTTTGTCGCTCTCTTCAGAAATAAATAATTTATTCAACATAAATCTTTATAATAATTGAAACAACTAGTACAATAACGATTATAACGATTTCTTCTTTTGATATCGATTTTAGATCTTTGTAAAGTATAAAATTAAAATAGTTACAGATTTAATCTTATGAGGTAAAGGAACTAAGGTAGAAGGGGGTTGTTTTATGATAACGGTCTTCTGGTTGTATTTGGCAACATTAGGCACAATAATCCTCCACCGATCAACAATGCGGCTACTATGAAATTCGGAGCTGGACAATACATATCGAGCAACATCGCTATCACAATGTTCCCAACAATTCCACCAAATCTTGCCGCTACCATCGATATTGCAACACCAGTCGCTCTGCAAATCATAAAAGAACCTTACATCATTTCCATAATGAATGGGAGAATAAAAACAAAAATAGAACTTCATAATTATGTGCGTAGCAATAACAAGAATAAATTTCACGCACAAGTGTGCTCATGAATAAGCCGTAACGACGCATTTTACAATTATTATGTGTTATTGTTAACACCGGCTAATTTTTAAATGTACTATATTTAGAAATGAAATAAACATACCTGAGATTCGTAGGAAATATTTCAGTTATCAAACAATCCAAGGCTGCATTTCCACATGAAATCACTCCGCTAAACACTGCAGAAACAAGGAGATTCTGGGTTTTGTTTGATACAAAATACATACAAGCGGCACATAAACCGGATGAGAAGGTACTAAACACTAAAAATTTAAAACAATTAACACTTTTTAACGTTAACATTTTTAGTTATAATTAAGGTCCGGATTTATATGCGATAAAAATAAGCATTATAAGTTTTTTATCTGTGTTTAAAGTTGATTGAAATAATTAAGGCAGTAATTTATAAATAAGGATAACATGATGTCATGATGTGGTAATACAAAAAAATTATACTTGTATCGGCATGAAGTACAAAAATATTAGTTTTAATAGTGTTTCAAGTTTTTCTAGTAGGACTTTAACAGGTTCAAATATACAGGGTTGGGTTGGGTTGGGTTTTGCTGTGCGTCTGAAGAGATTTTTTAACAAAGACTTCTAATGAATAGTTTCTAAAATAGAGCACTTTACAAACTGATTTAGCAACTCTGTATATTTCAAATGAAGTAAAACTAAAATTAACACGAGGCCTAGAAATGGAAAGTTTTGGGTTTCTGAAGTTTTATATCAATAGATCTAATTCTAGATGTAGAAACATATACGGCTAATATATCTTAAATCGGTTAAACCCGAATGATTCTAGTTCTAGATCTAGTGTCAGTTCTAGTTTTACTGCAGTACAAATATACAGGGTTGGATTGAGATTATCTGTGCATCTGAAGAGATTTTTTTAACAATGGCCTCTACAATGAATAATTTCTGAAATAGAGTACTTTACAAACTGATTGTACTATTCAGACGCACGGCTAAACCCAAAACTTTCAACTTCTAGGTCTAGTGTTAGTTTTAGTTTTATATCAATAGATCTAATTCCAGATACAGAAACATTCGTGTTTAGTCGTACGTCTCTCAAAGCGGATAAACCAGAACGATTCTAGTTCTAGTATTAGTTCTAGTTTTACATTAACTCAAATATACAGGGTTGGGTTGGAATGGGTTGGGTTGGAATGGGTTGGGTTGAGTTTAGCAGTGCATCTGATGACATTATTTTAACGAAGGCCTCTATAATGAATAGATACTAAATAAAGTACTTTACAAAGTGATTTGGTAACCTTGTATATTTCAATTGAAGTAAAACTAAAACCAACGCTGGACCTAGAAGTGGAAAGGTTTGGGTTTAGGCGTACTTCTCTCAAGACGGCTAAACCCGAATGATTCTAGTTGTAGGTCTTGTGTCAGTTCTCATTTTACTTCAGTTCAAATATACAAGGTTGAGTTGGTATGGATTGGGTTTATCCGTGCATCTAAAGACATTTTTAACGAAGGCACAAGCCAAGTACAAACATTGAATAGTTTCTTCTTTACAATCTAATTTGGAAACACTGTAACTAATACTAGACCTAGAAGTGGAAAGCTTTAGGTTCAGCCGTCCGTTTTTAGAAATTTGCGGCAAAACTCGAATCTTTCCATTTGTAGGTCTAGTGTTAGTTCTGGTTAGATGTTATTAGATCTAGCTCTAGATCTAGAACAAGAAACATTCAAGTGTTGCTGTACATTTCCTAAGACGGCTAAAGCCGAATGAATTTAGTTGTGGGTTTAATGTCAGTTTAAGTTTTACATCAATTCAAATATATAGGATTGGGTTGGGTTAGATTTGGGTTATCTTTGTATCTGAAAACAGTTTTTTAACGATGCACACTGAATAATTTCTGAAATAGAGTACATTATATGCGAATTTGGCAAACCTGTATATTTCAATTGAAGTAAAACTAGATCTAACTCTAGAACTAAAATCATTTGGATTTAACTGAGCATCCCTCAAGCAGACCTGGGCTAACCACTTGAAAAAAGCAGTGGAGTATAACTACTAACTACTTTCACGAAAGTAGTAGTTTCACTACTTGGTAGTTAAATTACTATTACAATATGGTACGTTGATTACTAATTACAACATACTTAGTAGTTAAATACATAACTATTTTTTAACTACATAATAATATGCATTCTTAAGGCTAACAAGCCCAATACTGTTTTTATAACTGCAAAACTGCATCAAAGAAAGAAAAGAGGTTCAGAATAACAAATAAATAAATGGAAAATAAAGCAAACATCTTTTTTATTATACTGAGTGATTCAATAAACCATTGACAGACTTCTAGACTTACCTGCTCTATATGAAAAACTAATTGTAAAATGAATAGTCTTAATATACATGGGATCCAAAATTTCAAAAAAATGAGCTATTTCACAGTCCTCTGTACGGAAAACACTTCAAGACCAACAATTGCACTCTTATAGTTTTCACCGTATACAACATTTATTACCTCAAAATTAACTCACCAAGGCTATAAGTGGTCACAACGGCTGTTAAGAAAACTTTTTAATTAATTTTTCCACGAATATCTTATTTACAGGAGCCTCGTTAATCAAACGAGGAATAATGCAAAGCTTCAATTAATGAACATATTGGCATTGTTGGCGATAAGAGTATTGGTCCTTTTAGGTTCCTTTTTTTCCTACTACCAAATAGACTTAATTTTTCATATATTATCTGCCCTATAAGTCTGTCAGCGAATTGTTAAATCACTCTGTATACAGCTTTTTAAATGTAACTATTATCCGTGCCAGATGTCAAGGACCCTCACTTTAGAGATCGATATCTTCGAAATCGCTCGATGAAAAAAATTACGGTAAAGTTTATTGTAATCAGTAAACATTTTTGTGTATCATAGTTTTATTTGGAAATGTTCGCATCTGCGGTGGTTCTTTTATCGCGAGTTAATCGAAAAAAGTACCTGATTTTTGAGAGCGCCGAAAACTTTGTCTATTTTGCGATTTTTTTCTAAAAAACCATTTCGCGAAAAATTTTCAAATTTGAACTGGTGGTAACTCAATGTGTTCTTAATGCGGGGCATTGTTTTAGTTTATCAATATTCCCTATAGTAATGCGGAAAATCCCAATTTAGTAGGATGTGGTTACTTCGAAAACGACCAGTCAGATTTCAACGCGATTTATACCAAAATGTGTTTAATAATGTTGTATACCGGATTCCGTTACCAGTTTTACTAAATAAGGGCTTTCTAATTTTTTAAGAGCGATTTACAGGGAATACAAGTTAAAGAGAAATAGAAATAACACTCCGAGGAGAGGTGTTAATGAGGGATACCTCATTTTGAAAAACTGGTTACGAAATCAAACGATGTTCTTTAACATATTTTGGTAAAAATTCGCATCGAATTGTATAATGTTTTCGAAATAATCGCACCTTACCACGATTTTTCACGAAACTGTATGGAATGTCGTTAAAATAAAATATGCCCCAAATTAAGAACACATTAGGTTACCACCAGTTCAAATTTGAAAGCTTTTCGTCAAAGAGTTTTTGAGAAAAAAATCGCAAAGTAGACAAAGTTGTCGCCACTCTCAAAAATCTCAAAACTCTCTGTAGAAAAAAAACCGCGGATCCGAAAATTTCCAAATTAACCTATGATACACAAAAATGTTGATTGGTTACAATAAACTACCGCAATTGTTTTCATTGAGCGATTTCGAAGATATCAGTCTCTAAAGAGAGAGACCTTGACTTCTGGCATGGTTAATAGTGTCTACTTAGTAGTTGACAATTTTTGTTAACTGTTAACAGTTATACATAAATTATGCTTAAAAGACAGATTATTTTTACACAAAAACAAAAGCTGAAAATTATGACACCGCTTGACTCATCATGCATTCTTCAAACGCAATCACTCATGTCAAGTAGCGCAATAAAAATCTAATCAACCATGTCGTATTACTTAACATGTGTGATTGTATTTAGCGAGTAGACAGCAACGAGTTAGACAGCTTGTTAGACCGTTGATTTGATTTTTTTTATAAAATTATGTTATTTAAGACAGTTTAAGAAATATTCAATCAGTATTTAAAAAATAATGTGGATATTTGTGGTCGTGGCAATAAATGGGTTCAATTAAGATTATTTAAAAAATTAAAGTTGTTTAAAAAATAAAAAATATATATATTACACTTGTACATAATAAATGTTTTGATATATTTAAACTGTCTTAAAACTAATTAAAATACCTAATAGGAATTAAAACAATCAAATAATAGTAGTAGTTAGAATACTTAAAGTAGTTAACTACTTTCTGCTTATATTTTATGCCGGCATAAAATAAATCCGTATAACTACTCATAGAACAAACGTAGAACTACTTTTGTAGTTAACTACTGTCCAGCTCTGCTCTCAAGGCGGCTAATCCCGAAAGAGTCTAGTTGTAGATCAAGTGTCAGTTCTAGTTTTACTCCAGTTCAAGTATAGAGGATTGGGTTGGGTTGGATTGGGTTTATCTGCGCATCTGAAGACTTTTTTAACAAAGGCCTCTACAATGAATAGTTTCTGAAATAGAGTACTTTACAAACTGATTTGGCAACCCTGTATGTTTCAATTGAAGCAAAACTACGTCTTTAGACGCACGGCTAAACCCAAAGCTTTCCACTTCTAGGTCTAGTCTTAGTTCTAGTTTTTTTATCATTAGGTCTATCTCTAGATCTAGAACTAGAAACAATCACGTTTAGCCGTATATCTCTCAAGACGGCTAAACACGATTGATTTTACTTCTATGTTTAGTGTCAGTTCTAGTTTTACTACAGTTCAAATATGCAGGGTTGGGTTGGATTGCATTGGGTTCATGCGACAACCTGAAATTTTTTTAACGAAAGCTTCTATAATGAATAGTTTCTCAACTGGAGTACTTTACAAACTAATTTGGCAATACTAAATATGTCAATTGAAGTAAAACTAGAACTAACACTACACCTAGAACTAGAATCTGTTTTTAGAATCATTAGAATCATTTCATTCATCCAACCAAGCCCTGGGGCACCAAATATCTTAGCACGACTAAATAAATTTGATAACTAAATTTATGTGCCATAATAGTGAAGTTGCATATAAATCCGGTCTCTAATAATAATTATATCTTACCTAAAAAGAATTTTCTTCCTAACTTATCAATAAATAACACAGCAACAACATTGGCCGGGATGGCAGAAGCAACGGTGATTAACGAATCTAAAAAGACGGTGTCGTCGATTTTATCATTGCATTTTTCGTAATCCATTGAAGATTGACTGCCATTTCTGACCACGTAATCGGTAACTTCGCACACAGAAGCTTGAACGCCCGGATGATATTTCGAGAACTCATCAAATCGATTAAATAGTTCCGGAAACCACATCATCAACCCGTAATAGCCAATGTGAAATGTAAAATTAATAGTAATCGAAATAATCGTAAATTTGGCAATGGGCATCACGAATAACTGTCGACTATGCTCGACCACTGTATTCATAGTTTTCTTCAACCTATCATTTAATGGTAACTTTCCTTTCGGCGTCGGATCATAATCAGCATCCATCAACATGTCTTTTACTGGATAACTATCTTTACTTTTTCCCGTATTTAAATAATATATCGATCGAAAGATGTCTAAAGCTTTCTCTTTCTTTCCTTTCGATAAAACGTATTTAGGACTCTCCGGAAGAAAAAAAAGGAGAGACCCAACGATGAATGATGGTACGGAGCACATTAAAAGAAATATCCTCCATGAATTATAAATGAAATTATGCGCGTAAACTCCAATGTTTGTTGGAATAATAACCCAAGCTAATCCCGCAACGAAAAGATTTCCCAACGTCCAAAAAGCTGCCATAAACGACAACATTGATCCACGTTTCTTTTTTGGTTGGAATTCGGCGAAATAAGCCCATATTACTGGTCCACTACCGCCCAATCTATCAATTAAAAAGCAAAATCAAAATTACTTAAAAATAAGTCAAAAGATATAAATATGTTTCATTGATGAAATGAGAGGTCAACGTCAAACGGCTATAAACACCAAAAATCACCTCGTGCTCCCACTTCCTGCGACTGTTGCTTATTATGTGTCATTTTGCCAATAAAAATCCCTGCTGCTAAATGAGCGCGTCGTCTTCAAAGAGATGACGCGCCGTTGGAAGCGTGAGAGAGTATTCTTGGCCCACCATATTCCTACTGACGATTTTATCTCGCGTTTAAGTTAATTCTCCTTTTTCAAGGAGTCACTTCCTCGGGAGTGTTTAATAAGCGCCACGCGGCTATTTTTAAGTATTAATATACTTAAATGTACGTGAGAGGGAAGGTTCAAACGGATTTAACATTCAAATAATTAAAATTTTACTTACGCCGCTCCGTTCATAAACCTGAAGAACATAAACCAAATAAAAGTTTGACTGAAACTTGACGCAACGATACAGAGAGCATTCATAAACGAGATGACAATTAAAACTTTCTTTCTTCCCAAAGCATCGGCAGCTGATCCCCAAACATAAGCTCCCGCCATCATTCCAATAAAAATGATACAATTTAGCCAACCTTTGGCTTGAGTTGTTAGTTTCAAGTCACACTGTGCACTCGGAAGTATAAAAGACATCGATATGACGTCCATTTCTTCAGCGGTGCTAACAAAGCCACACACGGCCAATAAGAGGTAATGAAATTTACCATATTCGGTTTTTTCAATTGCCGTTTCAAAATCGGCTGGTTTCGATTCAGGTTTCTCGTCGGATTTTGTAGCCAAATCGGGATAAACTACAAGCTCTATGTCGTGTTTCGAGCCACCATTCTCAATAGGAATTTTCTCGCTGATGGTTTGGATTTTTTTCGAATTCGGATCAGTATCTATCATGTTACAACTTCTTTTGAATTTATTAATGATTTTAATTCGATGTTTTGAATGCTATCTTAAATGAGTACCAATAAAGGTCAGGAAATACTTTTCTGAAACAAAATAAACAGTGATAAGTAAAATATGTTAAACAAAGCAATTAAGATGATCTAAGATGATTATGTTTTACCTTTAAAAGATATTAGCTATTCCTCATGCTATTACTTAAACCTTGAGAAACAATTAAAAAAAAACAATGTTTATTCTCGACGTTCTGACGGAAAGATGCCAGAAAACGTGCGAACTACATCATACAACTTGCAACTTAAGTATTTATAAATTTACTGTCTCCGTTTAAGAATATAAGGAAGCATTTAATCAATTAAGGCGATATACTTTGGATTTCGTTGACACACTATCCGCAAGTTTCGCATTGTTCTCAAGCATTTTCCGCGAATTCTTTTAGTTTAAAGAATCAAGACGCACAGCTCTACCAACTTCGTTTACACTCACTTATTCGTAAAATAAATCATCTTTAGGACGGTCGCGCCGAATGAGCACAAGCGCAAGCGCAAACGAATTTTCTTTTACTAAGTAGTGCTTCTTTAAATTGCTGTCCATCCAATCTGATATCTTATTGAATAAAATATTTACTTATATTTTAGATTGACAAATTGCTATTCAAAGTTCAATCTTCTTTAAAACAAAGCAAAATGGGTACAAGAATCACAACTGCAGTTATTAACTTTGTTTTTTGATAACGATTTTAATTTGTTTGTAAATGGAAACTTTCTTGGACTGTGTGATAAACATTGGAATATATTTTAGTTTAGTTGATACATCGATTTTGCTTGTTAATTGATACTGATTTTTTTTGTTGAATATCAATTAATTTCTTGATAACTGAAGAGCTGCATTTATCCTTAACCTAGTTTATGGACTTTGTTAACATTTTTTGGATAACAACTAAAATGACGTTACACTTTTTAATGTACCTCTTCTATTAAACTATTTCTCCAAATCAATCTATTCACATATATCTTTAATTAATTCAACTAAAGACTTATGTCATGACATAGTAAAAATGTACTGATTGTAGCAGAAATTAAGATGTTGTGAATTATTACGAATAAAATTGGAAGCGAACGGATAAGAGATGATACAGTGTTCTAGATATGGTATAATGAGGGATATAATTAGGTTTCGAATACTTAGGTTTTGAACTCAGAACTTAACAAACTAACAGCTCAAAAACCAATTTAAGAAACAAGAGAGAAAAAGATGGAGACTGTTGGATTGTGAGAAGAATATTTGGATATGTAAACCGATGGTATTACTATACAGTGATGAGGTTGGGTTGAGTTAAGTTCGGATGGGTTAGATTTCATAGGCGAGATAACCCACGAGAGGGTAGAAGGGGAATGAGGTGAGCCTCATTCATTCAGGTGAAGGATAAAACGGTGTTAGTAAAACAGAAAGTGGAAAGAATTTCTTTATTCGTCACCTGAACGATGAAGAATTGGAGGACTCTGAAGAAATCTCGCGGAAAAGATGAGGTAAGGGTTTTTTAGTGGGCAACATCATGTCATCATCCCAGGTATGATGTCCTAATCAGAGTTTTCCCCAACCTCAATAAAAAAAGGTATAGTCGGGTCCAACAGCTCCAAAACAAGATGGAGAAGAAGATGACTTTGCAATCTATATATTTCAAGAGACTAGCAAATAAACTTATTCCCACCCGAGGAGATTTTTGTTTAATGTACATTTAACAGATTTATTGCATATTTTATGCAATGTTTGGTTAAGTAAACCGACAGTATTACTTTAGATCAGTTAAGCTGGCTTGAGTTTGGTGAAGTTGGGTTGTGTTAAATTCACGGTTCATGGAATAGGGAAACTAATGGAAAAGGCAAACAAGCTAGAAATATTCTGATAGGAAAAAAGTGAAAAGCATGGTTGTAAGGCAGTGTTCTTCAACCCTTATCATCGTGCAGAACCATTTTTTGAAATATTTCTTTTTATTGAACCCTTCGTTGAATCACACAACCAGACTTGATAGGAATGGATGTATCGTATTAATTATTTAAACAAATATAAAATATTGTACGAGAATGGTTTGCGGAAGAAAAGATCCTCCGAACTTATGATGTTTCAACTATATGAAAACAAGATCCTGGAATAAAATGAAAACTGACAACAGCATTATTCATGTATCTTACTAAAACCTTTGATAGTGTACATCTTTCAATCCTTTTGACCAAATTGATGATACTAGACTTTAAAGCTGTTAGCGTGTCATGAAAGAAGTCGTCTCTACCAGGAAGGATACAATGTGTATTTGCCCACAATGAACAGAGAACACAAAGATCGGATTGGAGGGAAGTCTAGCCGGGAGTACACCAGGGTAAAATAATGGGACGTCTCTTGTTGCTCCTGTATATGAATGATATATCTCGAGTAACCAAAAAATTATGATAATATTTACTAATGACAACATCATTTACAGTGGTTCTGAATAAACTTATGGATTGGTTTGAAGCGCACAACATAAAGTTAAGCACAGAAAAACGAAAATTGTTAATTATTGTGCATGCTCTGTTTAGAACATGGAAAAAACTATCGGAATAATGAGTTTCGGACCAATCACATTGACTTATTTTCAGAGCAGCTGGTTTTGAGGCAGCATTAAATATCTATTATACATATCTACATTCCTTGCTAAGATATAGAGTTATTTTTTATATAATATGGACTTTTGGGACCGTGTATTGGTATAGGCAGATGTTCCATATTACAGAAGAGATGTGTAAGAGTAATCTGTGGTCTAAAAAATATTGACAGCTGTAGAAGTTGCTTTAAAGACTATAAAATAACTGTCTTGTATATGTCACATCTTCGCAAAAGATGAACTGCTATATGGTGCCACAAAAAACACACTTTGCAAAGATTCAGAAAACGGTTTTGTACTATAGTGCCAAGGTCTACAAGCATATTTCGGAGGATCTTGCTATTTCCAATATTACGGAGAGGATTGAGAACTATTGTCACAAAAATTGGATGTAATTTATATTGTATTACAATGTAATTATTGTTAAATTAATGCACTCTACGCTTTTTTGTATAATGGAGGAATAAAGTATTTCAATTATAGTTTATAATTACATATTACATATTATGAACAAGGTGCATCTCTGCCTTTCTTGGTAAAAGCTTTATGTAAGAATAATTTACATATATTTATCCAAATAAATAACAAAACATTACACTTTACAAAATATAAATATGTCATAAGTATAGTAATAGATAATAATATCTAGATGGATCGATGTTAATTAGAGGCGCATATTATTTTCATCATCAAGCCGATTTCTGTACTTTGTTTTTGTAGAGATGTATAAGGAAAAGGATCTCTCACAGAGATAAGTTCTTATATGCCTTAATTATATTGCCTTAGTTTAATCTAAAATGGACCAATGCCATCATATAAAAATATAGATTTTAATGTAGTGTTTTAAGCGATTCACTAGGTCTGCTTCGTAGAAATCTGACATATCTTTAGTTCGTCATAAAATCGATGTCGCGTCGTTTTTTGAATTGTACCATTAACTCGTGGAATTCCTAAAGCATTTGGGTGGATCCCTAGGCTTCCGCGGAACACCGGCTGAAGAACACTGATGTAAGAAATATGATTGTTTCAGCACCATATATCTGGTTCATATTATCAAAGGGTATCTAAGTGGATGAATTGTGCAGTATATTGGAGAAACATACGAACATACATAAAGGTACTAGAATATATGATTGAAACAGGGCTAACGTACTTCGCAGAATAATTGGATCGATATCCAAAGGACAAAGTATGGAGAAGAGAAGAAAATTGCAAAATACCTGGAAGGTCGTTTGAGACTAAAAAATATAAAAAAAATTATTGACAATACAGAGACACTTTTGTTAAGAATCACCAGCGCCTTCGGAACTGTCTCCAGAAAAGGACTGCAGTGATAATAAGTTACTGCGGGAGCAGCAAAGGAAGATTCAGCAGCCCTGGAGGTGCAAATAGTATAAGACTGGAACAACCTAAGGAGACAATACCTGAATTGGAAACATTGCTATCTCAACGATTGGGAAAAGTAAATGACTTTAACAGTCAACTGTTGAGCGAACACGGCTGCTTCAGAGTCTATCTTCAACAGGAGCAATGACGAAATATATGTCTACTATAAAAATAAAATAAACTATGTGAAAAACATCTTGTTTGAATGTACAAGATAGGAAGATAAAAGACAGGAAACCTGGATGAAGTTAAGAACAATATTAACCTCAAGAAAGTACACTAAAGTTATGGTGAAAAGTGAGGAAAGGTGGAATATAGTAGACAGTAGAGAAATTTGTGAAAGAGGAATTTTGAATTGCTAAATGTGTGATAGTCGCGTTTTATTTTCTAATCGCTGTCCTAAATATGGAAACAAAAGGATGGTGCTCGATATGTACAAGGAATTGGAATAAAGCCAAGGGATTGAAGCTTTAAATGAGTTAAGTTGGGTTGGGTTGGATTATGTTGGATGTGGTCAAATACCACGCACGAGAGTTGAAAAGGGGGTAACATAGATTGCTTTCATCGACTGTTTGGTGGTGGTGGTTTGAGTAAAAGACATAGTACACTTGCAAGATATAAGAACTTATGCGCTACAAATGATTATTAAAAGTTTAGATAAAACGGGTTTGCAGCTGGTAAAGCAAAAAATAGAGATACTACTCTTCAGGGGCTTCGCAGTAGAAAATCTAATTGCTCATTTGAATAAAGGTGGTATCTTTATTGAGAATGGTGAATTATCCAGGAGTAGTATTTCATAAACCCACTAAGATACGATAAGGTGGGGAGCTGAAATACAAGAAATACAACAGCACCAAGAGATGGGATGTAAATGATTGCAGGACTACCACCTATTGACTCCTCAAATAAAAAAAGGAGGCGAAATGTAAAGATACGTTAGACACAACAAACAGGTTAACAGAAAAAGCCTAATGCAGCAAAGATGAAAATGCAAGCTGGACAACAAAGCTGATTCTCGATGTTACGAAATGGCTAAGCAGGAAATGGGGGGAGCCAGATCATTTACTAAAGCAGTTTCTGATGGAACGCAGGATTTTTAGAACGTTCTTGTGCAAGATTAGAAAATTAGGAACTGAGATTTGCTGGTTCTTTTAAGAGAGAGGTAGCGCAATGGTTAAAGATACGAGAAAAAATGTGGAACGTGGCTAAATCAGGAAAATATTATGGGACAGATGCTGAAGATGGAAGAAAAATGAATCACCATTGCGGAAATGGTTGGAGTGGTGATGTAGAAGAAGGAGCAGCACGAAAGGAAATTGGAAAGAGACAATTATAACCAGGAGAACAATCCATATGTTTTGTTTTGTTCTTGTAGACCTTGTGTTTTCCGGAGATGAATCCAAGAGCTAAACGACAGCACACTTCCAAGAATAAGTACGGTAGATGAGAAGAAGGAATATAGATGAATCAATTAATCACCGGTCATGGATATTTTCGCCAGTATTTAGCTAAACTTAAAAAAGAAAAACAATTCCTGTACTGGAACAATGTAGTTGAGGCAGATCATACTCTTTTGAATGTCGAGGATAGAAGAACTGACAGAAAGTGTCAGTGGGATCCTATACGGAAAAAGGCGCAATGCTACGGGATGAATCGAAATGAACGAAATAGTCCAAAACATTTATAAGCCACATTCTGATGCACATTAAAAGGCGATTTCAGATATGCTAAAATGTGACGAAAAATGACTTTAGTGAGTGAGAACCTTGCACACTAATAGTTAACCGGGTAGCCTTATCAGCACGGACTGTTTTCGTCCTCTAAAAAGAGAGTTAGGTTGGATTTGAGCTGTAAAAATTGATTTTTGCTGTTAACGTCACCAATACCTAGTCACGACGTTGTGGTCGTTAAATAATGGTACAGTTTCTGTCAGATTATATTTAAAAATAAATAAAAAATATTTAGTGACTGAATTTGTTTTTTTGATTAAAATTATTAGTTCTTCTACAGCAGAAAGTGATGTTAGTTTGCATTTGTATATGTTAAACCTTATATTTAGGAAATACGTCATTAGGAGCAAGATGGGCTTGATTCAAATTACAATTTAATTTACGATATAGAATTGAAAGGAATATCACTGATTATTAAATAGGCCCACTTTTATCAACCTCCTGATAAATTATCTAGCAGTTAGTTACCATGGTTAAAGCGAATTTAAACGACGCCAATTATTACAAGTTGGGTATAACTATTGGACAAATTTAACAAGTGGTAGTAAAAGTGGCTCTTAATGAGATTACGCGTTTTATAAATTTCTTTGTTATTGATTTAATCTCTTTGATATGCAGAGAGGATTCTTTGTGACAGTTTGCTATAGGTTGGTGTTATTTTTATAGTTATTTTTAGTTCTAACATTAGTTCTAATAAATTTTACAACCTTTTTTACTTGATTTATTATCTTTCATTAAGAATGTGATATATCATTCTAAAATCCTGAATATGAAATATTACTCTCAACAAAATGGCTATAGTTTATACATATTCCTAATTTCTATGATACAAAATATACCATGAACTTGTAGCGGTATTAAATTTGATTTGAAAAATACGTTTCCCATAAATTATTCACTGGCTGTTAGAATGTTTGTTTTTGCATAAAATATTAGTCAAAAATGATGTAATTACAAGTTGTACAAAGTTTATATCAATGTAGAATCATAAAGTTGTATTTATTCAATAAAAATTTATAATCCTGAGTCATCCATATTATTATTTGTGAAATTTTTGCGAATATATAATTAATTTTGTTCTTCCTAACCGTTTCGGTATATTACCGTTGTCAAGGTAAGAAAATTATGTAAAGAATTTGCAAAACCGTGTTTTGCAAAATATGTGGAATTAATTTGGTAATTTAAGATAACACGGAAAACATCGATTCATGTAATTTCTCGAGGATATTCTTCAAGTTCATTATATTTACATAAATAAAGAGCTACTCATAAAGCATGTTATTTATGATGAAATTTATTTGATATTAATCGGCGCTACGTACATAAATAATGTTGAGAGTGTTTTCTTATCTCTTCTGATCACGGATTTAAATACGGTAATAAAATAAAGCCTATTATTAATAGTAACATAATATTCGTGTTGAAGAGTAACGTCTGATTTGATAACAAAAAATTAAAATTGTCATGAAAACACATTGTATTTCATTTCATTAAAAACCGTAATCTTGTGTATTCAATTTATGAATCAACAGAAAATGTTGCACATTTTATGTGTTAACCACAATATTATTGGTAAACCGCAAAATGCAGCCGTATAAGTTATTTCTTGAGATGTTAGATACAATCTTGACAAGTGATGCAATTAGATCGCCAATCCAGAAATGATATAATAACAACCGCTTGTTATCCATGGTAATTATTAAACAATTATTATCATAGCACTTATTATTAAGGTTGAGATTATGTAATAGAACAAAAAAGAAAAAAATGATTTAATCGCTTTTAGAGAGTATTTTAATTCGTTTTTGCAATTAGCAAGAAAACGCTAAAATCCATGACATATTTTTTATGAAAACTAGCCAATGTTTACAATAGTTTAAGCAATCATAAAGACGTCAGCAAATTTTACTGAAGAAAAAACTTACCAAAAACATTTTAAATTAGAAATGTTTGGTTTCATTGTTGAGAATAAAATCCACTAATTTTGTTCTTATACTTTTTAGGTATTCAGGATGGAAACATCAAACATCAAGTATCACTTAACAACTACTAGTTCTGGACATCGCGATTGTTGTAAATTTTACGGTGTGAGTCTTCTGAGTGGACAGCCCCAACAAAAAATAAAATAATATCTTATATGGCAAAAACTTTAAAAAATATTGACACTTTTAATTAGCGAGTTTCGCGAGCGAAATCCTTCTACGTTTAGATTATGAAGAAAAATCGAGAGATTTAACCGGCTACTACGGCTACTAGCAGAAACAACGAACGGGATGCTGATAACTGTTTTGAATCGCGAAAACCTTGTTGTTTTATATAGGCACACATCTCACACTCTCAGCATTGAGTGGCGATGTATTAATGAACTTGTAATCCTTGATGAAGGAGAAAAATCTGTGCCGCGTATCGTTTTTTTTTGTTTTCTTCTTCTTCTTTATTTTGCTTTGTTATGGCTGGAACTGTCTGCTGACTTTATTCTTTTCATTGAAAATAAACCCGCGTGATAGATGTTACGCAAATAGTAATAACATTTTTTTTAATTCATAAGTTATGTATTCTTCCATATAATTATTTTAAAATTACTTAATTGATTTACAAAGAATAAAACGGAGAGAGCCATAAAATTATGTTGATTTTATCCGGTTAAATTGCATAAATAAATAAAGAGAAATAATATAAATTTCCCAGAAGATTTATTACGTCAAACTAACCGAAAACAGTAAAGTTTTTTGTTGCCGAAATCTTTAATAAAATCAATTAGATATTCATGGCATGCATCAGGGACATCGTCGTTTACCTACTTTGTTTAGGAACATTTCAAATTCTATATTTTATAGTTTTAGAGTTAAATAAATTCTCATCTAAAACCGATTTTTCATATTAATCGATAATTAAAACTTAAAAAAATAATAACGATAATATTAAAATTATTCAAAATTTTGAACTTCCGAAAACAAACATAAAAAAGTCAAGTGAAAAAGCGTAATTTTTGGTGGAATTGTTACCCGTTTACCTTGTAAGATCGAAATCCAACGAAATATCTGCACTGTTTATATTTTATATGATAGCGTCTAGACATTGAACTCCGCTGGTAAAGTTTACTTAAAACTTTCAAACAAAAACTACTTAGGCTTTGTTTAAAAATACAAGTGTTTGAAAAAATATTATTCGTGTTTACGCTCTAATTATTTTTAAGGCAAATAGAAATATTTATGGAACGGGAACAATAATATTTACGTATTGTAAAACCGCCTTTGAAATCGTTTAATTTATTTCAAAACGTTTAAAATTGTCTAAAATTATTTAAAAATTAGTGTAATCAAATTAGTAGTTGTAATCATTATTATAGGGTCATTAGATGGTTATTTGTGTATCAAGGCTGAGAACATTATTTTAATGCTTAACAATGAATTGATTTGATTCTGCTATTAGGAAATTTTATTTACTCTGTTAAATTTAAAGATCGCAATAAAATTCATTTCATAAATATGTTTAAATATTTTATAAATTGTCGATAATATGTATTTAAATATATATACATGGTGTCTCCGAAATAAGACCACAGATTGTATTACTTCGTTTCGCCTCTAGACGACTTTAAAATTAGTAAAAAAATTTCTTTATTTTCTATAACTCGAAAACGCGTTAATCAAATTAAACCATTTTTGAGAAGAGAGTTCCTGGATGCAATTAACGTCTTTTTATTACTCCACTTTTCTGATGACGAAGCGACAAATACATAATTAAAATTTCTGAATAACTCATTTAATTCTGTCTTTTATAAGATTTTGATTACTTAATTACAAAATATCATTGTAATTAGCACTGTTTCTTCAGGGGGCATTGAAGTCAAAAGTCCTTGCCTCTACAATTGACAACAAAAAGTAATTAAGAAGAAAGTTTTCTAAATTTAAGAGTTTTTAGTTGCAATGACGCAAATAAGGTTAGCAGATATTGACAAATTTCGTTTTTTCTGGCTTAACCACTTATGTAATCAAAATCTTATAAGAGACAAAAAAACAGGACTAAATGAGCTACACAGTAATTATAATTATATAATTGTTGCCTGGACACAAAAAAATGAGTAATATCCGCTGAAAACACGACTTTTCCGCAATTTCTGTGTTTCTAAAATTGTATATACTACCATAAAAAGATGTTAATTGAACCTAGAAACTCATTTCTCAAAAATAGTTTAGATTGATTCACAGGTTTCGAGTTATAAAGAATAAAAGTATTTTTTTGCTAATTTTAATTTTATTGTTTATGTTTTGGAAAAAACCTGAGTCGACTATCACGTCATATTCTAAAGATATAAAATCGTAATATTTTATGAACAAGACGATATGATGATTTGGAACATATCGCTGTGACAAACTACAAACATGACAAATGTTGGTGTACAATAGATAAACCATTAGTTTTAATACAGAAATTTAAAAGCAGTTTTCAAATAATAGCGAATTTTCCTCATTTGCAAAACATTCAGCTAGCTCGTAGACTAAACGGAATACTTACGAAAAACTGGAGCTATGGAGAAATTTTACAGAGTTTGTACTGTAACACAAAAATTAAAATATACATTTTCAACCAGATGTGTTTTACTTATCACACGAAATTCTTTATGCCAGTATTTTTCTATACTGGATTTTTATTACAAGAAATGCCTAAACAAAAATTGTGTTAACATCATTAACTAATCGTTACGAAGAACTACATATCGATATCATCTTGGACGTTGTATTGATATAACACAAAAGGAGGCGGTAGATTATGGGACGGTGTGGCTA
Source organism: Onthophagus sagittarius (assembly GCA_036711965.1). NCBI lineage: Eukaryota > Metazoa > Arthropoda > Insecta > Coleoptera > Scarabaeidae > Onthophagus > Onthophagus sagittarius. The sequence goes on along the minus strand of JASERS010000001.1, from coordinate 24,128,904 downwards.
TGTCTCTTTGAATATCAAATAATTAAAAGAATCTCAATGTTCAAGGAAATCAGAATTGGCTGTTCATCTTACCCGTTCTCGATATCATAAAACGTTTAAACATGCAACAATTTGTCATTGCCTCGCTTTCTATTAAAACAGTGATCCAGAAAAAGTTATGTGACCTCGCTGATGAATATAGAACAACAAAAAATGGAGAAGACAAAGTAGCCTTGCAAGAAAATAGAACAGAGTTTACAGTCAACATCAATACATGAACATAGAAATATTCAAGAACCCCAAGTAGGTATACTAATATTGTGAGATAAATAGCAATATCTTTAAAAATCTGATTTATTACTGAACTTAAAGTACTTATCATTGAAAAGTTCATAACTACGATAAAGAATGATTCGATAATATGGAAAATTTGGTAGAAGCTAAGATCGACAATTTAGACATTTAAACTCGTTGAACGATGGTGTGAAGAACACCAACTAAACAGGAGAAACTGAAACACTTAATACCACCCAATTGCTACAATAATTCATTAACATTTGGCCTAGAGATGAAACGTACATCGACCTTAAAGATGCAAAACCAATAAAGCAACCAATGTACTGATCCTTGTCGAAGGGCAATTGATAACATTTGGGAATTAAATCCGAGGATTACAATATGGGTTTACACTGTGATGAGACCAATGGTTAGAGTTACGGAGCTATAGTTTTGACTCAGCGTTAAAACATGCATATAATGCTAAATTGCTGCATCATTACAATAGCTAACCTACCCGTCAGTACGAACGTCATGAAATCTACAGCTTCGATCAAAATGACGAGTATGCCAAAGATGTTGCACCTATATATATTTTTGGAATGGGAATAGTCCAGAGGATATACTATAGCTAAGCTCTGGAATTAAGGGAGACGTTCTTGCTGATAAGTTGGCCACTAACTTCTGATACAACATCAAAACAAATCAACTCCACCTTGCATCGAGGTTTTTACGCTAGATGAGATAAGAGACCAGTAGCTGTTTTTGCAAGAAGAACACTGCAGAATATATAAGCAAATGTGCTACACAAAGCTTGCAAATCTCTAGAGGGTGTGAAATGGGAAATAAGTACGTACATTGTTACTGCCCCAACGTTGCGTACTTAAAGGAAAAAGCTTTTGGTGTACCATGGTCTCAAATTTCGGATATAAAGAACCTCAGAAATATCCATCTATTGACGTCCACTAAAACCAACCCAAAGTTTTCTGACCCTTGAGTGAATCGTAAATTGTTTGGAAGTACAAAGGACCCGCTGGGGCCCAAGTGCTGTGAAGAAATTCATCCCTACGTAAGATTTATTTACTAATTTGAGATAAATTTGAGGAGACTTGGGATCACAGAAAACACAGAAAATTTGAACAGGGTCATAACCCTCAATCGAATAGATAGAACATTTTTCAAAAAAATCAATAAACTATATAAAGATAGAAGGATTGAGAATATTTTCAGTTTTCAGCTTTTTCTTGCACGCCAATTACATGCGAACCAACGGTGACGTCACTAAAGTTCTTTAAATGTTTTTCTCCAATTTGAAAAATAAAAAATTATGGAAATCTTTAATTTTGCTGCACTATTGAATAAGCTAATAAAAATATATAGCGGCCCTGTTGCATGGTCACTAGGTGTGGATACTAAACACATACATAGGTGTCCCACCAAAGTGGCAAAGTAAATGAATGACATTAAGGAACCGAGATACAGAGTTCTTCCTTACATAAAAGTTGTATCCTACAAATGTACCACACTGTTAACGGAAATATTTGTATATATACAGGTGTTCTATAAAGATGTGCCGAAATAAACGTAGGTTAGTTTAAATGGAATGATACAGTTTTTATTGCATATTCTGATTCTACTCAAAGAACATGTGAGAAACAAACTATTACTGTTTGACTATTTTCAATTATAAATGAGTCGAAAATTTTAAATAGAACACCCAAGCATCCAATTTGCTTTTTAGATTGAGAGATTAATTCTCTATTAATCATTACAACATGTCCCTATACCCATTAGTTGCAGTTGTTGAGATATGACTAAAATAACCCTCATACGAACAGAATAGTTAAACGAATATGGATGACCACGAGTCATTTTTAACACAGGTATGGTGAACCATCTTATGTTTTTTCCTTAAGTAATGAAATTAGACAATGTATTAGATACATATTATTAAACAGTACAATAACGCTATATTTAAAAAGGTAAATCTTCTTTATTTTAAGTCATACTGCATTTAAACATGCTTCTATTACTATTCTTCATCTTCATCTTGGTTGCAGCTTTGACCAATAACATTTATTGTTTTTGTACTATGTGCAGTACAGGAAAATTTAGTACATACATCACATTTTGAGGACGATGTCATCAAAATATGATTCCCGTTTTTGGGCTGCGTTTTTGGGACATTGGTAAATGCTTTTTCTTCTATAATAATTCATAAACAATACAAATGGTCATTTTCTGGTTGTTCTACGACAACTGTATTCACAAATGTGTTTGTCGAAGACGTCAACTGTACTCTTTGTTTCATTATGTTCCAAGAGAATATTAGGTTTACAATTCACTTGGCAGTTGCTTATGTCTTATGTATGATGAATGGATGGTAAAAGTATCACATTTTGTTGGATTAGTTACATATGACACTAGAGTTATCTCCTTTGTAAATAAGAAGCAGGATGAATACACAGCCCGATTTTTTACTTCAACTAATATTTTTGGCAAACCCTTTCTATTTTTGCGAATAGTCCCGAATAGCATTAAACTTTTTATGAGAAGTTCTTCAGCTAATGCTATATCAGTAAGAAAATTGTTTGTAGTATTATTTCGTAATATTTCGTGTACACAATAGAATATTTTATTTTAGAGAATTTTAGAATATTTGGCTTAGCAACATCAAAATTTTTATTCTATATTTTTCAAGATTGCTTGGAATATAAACTTTGAAAGGATAACGTCCCCTAAAGGAAACTAATTGCTCGTTAATTGTTCCGTACTCAGAACACTCATAATAATAAGTTTCTCTCTAATTTTTAGAAGTAGGTCAACTTGAGGAGGATTGAAAAAGGATATAAACTAATTGAATATCGCATGAGATTAATAATACTAGAGAATATATGAAAGGATAACAAAGTCAAATATTGATTTCGTATGCTATGTACAAAATTATTATTTTCGGGTCATTATTGACCCAGTTTTGGTCGTACGAGTGTTAATCAAAATTATGCTATGAATGGAAGACCTTGTTTATTTTTTCATTGGTAGGCCTTCAAATACCATCATGGAAATACGTAATTAAGCATTAATAAAATCATTATTAAATTGAAAAGGATAACGATAATTAATTTTCAAGCAAGTTTTACTTTTTTTCAAATTTTATTATTTTATTTTATTTTTATATTTTATTTTTAAGAGTTCAAATAACTGCCATGAGTAGACGAAGCCGATTTACGAATTCGGCTTGCATACTATCCACTGTTTCAGCAGACATGTTTCTAAAGCTTTCAATTACTCTATTTATCATATCTTCTCGTGTTGTTGGAACATTAGTATACATTTGGATTTTGTTCTATCCCGAAAAGAAGAAGTTGCAAGGAGTCAGTCAGGCGATCTTTATCTTGTATTGGACTTCAGCGATCAATCCAATGCCCCTATAGGTGCTGAATATTTAAAAAAAATTTCGTCCCTAGAATATCACAGCTGTCCTATCACATTGAAATATTCCTTTTTTAAATCATTATTAATTAATCACCTATTTTCATGACCTTATTTCATGGCCTAAAAATAAAAAATAAAGATCTGCCATTCATTGCCATAAATTTCATCATATCTCAACGATTGCAGTTAATAGGTACAAGCTAGGTTGTAGCAATGATTTGTAGAAAATTAAATTCTCCATCTGATAATCATATTAGATATAGGGGGCCGCAATAAAGTTTTTCACTTTTTTTGCAATTGAATATGGTAAAATGGCAGTTATATTATTGAACATCAATTTAAGGACATTCAAGCAGCAACTGTTACAAATTTTAACTTTCTAGCGCGTCGGCCACCAAGAAATTGCAGTTTATAAGACACAGTCTTTATTGCTAAAAGAAGTTTCTAACTAAAACAACTCAAATCCCAAAAGTACCAGGTATATCAATCAACATATCTTATCAAATTATTTTTGTGTATAGAGGTAGAATATGTAACAGAAACTGTATCATTCCATTCAAAATAACCTGTTTATTTCGATACGTCGTTACAGCTTATATGCAGGATGTCACACAAAAAATGTTCCAAGCTATAACCTTGTGATCTATGCTATAATATTTTCGGCCATATTTTTCATCAAGTCATTAGATAAAGATCCTTTTTCTGAATTCATTGATATACTGTACATCAAAAAAGTCTCTCTCTAATGATGCAGAAAAGTATATACCAAGCGTTTTGAAAATCAAGGGTTAACAACCAATTGAAATTGAAGATGGCATTGCAAACAATTTATTTGTAGCATGAAACTTGGAATTTATTACCATTTCATTTGATACTTAGCTCCTGAAAATCGTAATGGAAATGATAAAGTTACGGCTCAAGGCATTATTGTATGATAGCCTCTACATGCAGAATGTCTTTTTGCTGGTACAATTACATTAAAAATGGATGTATTGCACCTCAGTGTGTTCAGAATAAAGATCCCTATCCAATGACGTGAAGACAATCATAATAAATTTGAAAAAAAAATTATTTATTGCTTGGAATTGAAGATGGCATTGCAAAAAATGTATTTGTATCGTAAATCATAGTATTCATCAAACTTTTTCATGAAAATCTTGTGTTATAATCTATTTACAGAATGTCTTCCTAAAATTATATTCAAACTAGATGTATCATACATAAATTGATTCAAAAAAAGAATCTCTATCCAGTGACGTGAAGAAATATATACGTACCGAGCAATTTGAATAAAAAATTATTTGTAGCGTGAAACAAAGAATTCATTAAACCCTTTCATTTGATGCTTGGCTCAAAAAAGTTAAGATGGTTTCTAATAAATTTTTCCACGTAGAATTCAACGGTGCACGTAGAAGTTTGGTAGTTATCATGGTTTTTGTGTTATAAGTACAATTTAGGTTTTTTAAATTGAACCACCTATATTTTATGTTTTTGTTGAACTAGATCTTTTGGAGATAATATGGAAATCGGAATATAAATGGCAGAGTTACAGTTTGGAGCGTTTTTGTGAGACAGGCTGTATATAAATATTTTGTGTTTGTAGTGATGTATTCGGCTTCTCAATGCCATTTATGTACTTTGCCGCTCACGTGGTCCTGTTAAAGGATGCAAAACATTATGGTTTCACAAGAATTAAGCATGTGAGCTTTGAAAGTGGCACTCCTTACCTCAAAAACTGAATGAAATGTAACAGTTAGTAATGTGTAAACTTGGTAGCAATGAACGCCATTTTTCTGCACATCTCAGACACTGTCTCTCTTACAAAATACCTGGGATTTTAGATCAAAAAAGCTTATATAATTGTCTACAAGATACTATTCGGTCGAACAATTTCATGCATATGAATAATCAAGACATTATGGATAATCTTAGAAAAGACCAAATGGAATAAAATGAGAAACTCTGACACCAGAGTCCTATGCAGCATTCTCAACCTTGTAAGATGGGAAACACTGTACACGAGATTGTACAGCACATCCAATATCAGATAATAATGATATACAAATTGTGCTTATAATGACATAGAGATATAGCTGAAAATCAATTTCTCAGGAGTTGTTTCAAAGGTAGACCTTATTAGCAACCAACAGACTCAACGGTATAACTAGAAGAAGTGGGGACGAGTAGAGGAAACTTACACTGATCTCCGAGGAAAACGAGATCAGTATTTTTTGGCGTTAAATTATCAGTTTCTTCTAAAAGAGTTAATATTAACATACGTTTTGTAATTTTGCTTTAGCTGTTAATCACGCACTTACATTCATAAGATTGAAGTATACTTCCGTCATATTTGAAAAAAATATATTATAAAATTTGATATTTATTTTTAACTTAGTGGTACAAATTCAAATTTCCCAATACTGGTAGTATTCAAGATAATTATTGAGTACTGGTAATACTGGTACTTTTAACGTTTTGAGAACCTAAAAATAAGTATAAAATATTTCATAACAAAATCATTTAAAATTGCGTTTATTCATATTGAACCGTTAATGAATAAAAGTTTCGTTCACAAAACAGTTCCTAAAACATCGCTTAATAATTTTTCCACTTCAATTAACGAATAATTCATAACGAGCTGAAATGAAATCATCACTATTGATGTTTTAAATAAACTAAGTAATCGTTTACACTTTCATTTAGATCCAAATTTTATATTCCTAAATTAGAATTGGTTTGATTTTGAAATCAAAACGATTAAATGTTTTTGCGTTTTTATTTCCATGGATCGCTAGTTAAAAATTTAAGGTCATTTGTTGTTTGATTAATTCTCCAAATCGGATAATGACGACAATCGTTATTATATAATAAGTAACATTGTTGTTAGAAGAACAGTGTTCGTATTCCCATCATTTAGTTAAACGTAACAAGATTGAAGCAGATATTATGATAGTTATACGTTTGACGTTTCTCATAAAAAAATACAATTATTGGTAATAAAATTTGTATATACATCATCAGAACATGAATACAAAAACTATCATTAAGTTAATAAAAGAACGCATAATTACTACTTACGTAAATAGTAGTAAAGAGGTCTTATGTAAGCAGATATATGATGAAAATGAGACGTTAACAAAAAAGTGTCAATGTAAATTAATCATTGGCTAAGTGATACATTAAAAATCGTTTTGTTAAACTTATTTTTCTTAGTCTTGACAGATTTGAAAGTTTTTATGAGAATCAAATCAAAACGAGATTCATGAACGAAAAAGTCGTGACCTCTTGAAGGCATTTAACCAAATCAGAGAGTCATCATTCATCATTAGAGTCGGAACAATTAATTATTGTTTCACGTGGGATATTCGACGGTGGACAAAAGATTTATTGTGTCCGAAAAAAAAATAATAATAAGAAATAAAAAAAAATAAAATCATTTACATTCAATTATTCAGAAAAGAAAGTCGTTTTGTTCGTCGTCGTCGTTCGCTTTTGAACCGCTTAGATCTGTAATAATTGAGTATATTCGCTACACCATCGTCCGCGAGCTTTATGCGTCCATTGTTTGGGGCACTCCTCCAACGACGAAGAATAAGTTCAGGGCAGAAGTTAAAGAAACGAGCGCGAAAACGGCTCTCCGATTCAATTAGGTCGTATTGAAATCTTACGGAGCATAACCACGACACGAGACAACTTCTCAACTTTTCTAGCATAAAAGGTAAACTGAATAAAGGCAGAAGTTTAAAAAGATCATTGTTGTTATTTATTGTGAATTGTGAATTGGATGAAACATTTTTGAAAGAAAATATTACATAGGAAAATTTATTAATTTATGCATAGCTGATGTGAGATAGTTGTAAACATAAAAGACTAGATTGATATAATAAAAGAGAGGAGAGTGTTAATGAACACAAAAGTTCCCCTGGTTATGCAAGAATACTCTCTCTCTACAAACGTTGTTGTTGCGACCTTGTTGATTGTTTTGATGTAAAACACCATAGTTGTAATCATATTTGTAAAAACTGCCTTAACATGCTGTAAGCTTGTGACTGTTCAGTTCTTTGAATTAATAAATAAACGTTAGTTAGCAATTAGTCGCTGGCAAAGCAACCTAATTTGTTTATTATCTCGTGTTAATTATGTTCTTGGAACCGTTTTTCTTCTTTCTTGCTTTTCAATAAATCAACTATAATTTGTAATTAGCGGTTTCTTAACGATTCTCGCTTTGATGATGTGTTGATGTTGTAGAATTATACAGAATATTCTAGGTTTAATTTTTAACGAATTTAAAGGTCACGGAACCCGCGTAAATTGTTCGAAATCGTTTCTGGTGTGGCCGTAGCCATTAAGACCCTTATGATTATAAAACATTGCAATAAAACCTCGGTGGATACATTAAAATAAAATTCGAATAAATTACGGAATAAACTGGTCGCGTCATTAAGGCGTTTGTTTATGGCACCTTAACGTCAGGACGGGGTCATATTTTTGTTAATAAATAACCGAAAACGAAAACGATTATCGTAAAACTATAATGTGACTACTGAAGAGTTGTAATTTTCGTCTTACTTTAACAACATTTTAACCAAAGTTTTTCAAAAGAAAACCGAATTGGTCGTTGGCAACGAAGACAATTTTTCACTTGGGATGCATTCGGTACAATTTTTCTTAAGGCGGCCCGCGGTCATCGTTAATATAAACATTTATGGCGCGGCCTGACATTGGCAATACACATTGGCGCGCGATATTTATGTATTTATTTACGGCGGTGTTTAATATTAATGTTTTGATATTACACCGGAGATTATGAGAGTAAATCTCACAACAAATGGTAGATAAATGCCCGAACGGAAAAAGAGGTCCTCCTGTGCCGCCACGAAGGATAACGGACCTTCTTTTCTCGCGTATACGCAAAACCCATGGCTCAGAAATGAGAGAGAAATCAACAAGAAAGACTTCGAGACTCTGTCCACAAGCCAACACTCGAAACTTATCGGTTAACACCAGAGGCGGACTCAAAAATATCATCTTACCACTTTCCTTTTAACCTCTTCACCTTTTGATCACAACACTTTCTACTAAAACAAATAACTTTCGTTTATTAGCGCGATGAAGTTATAAATATTGGTTTCGTTAAATACGTATAGATATTATAAATAATTAATAAGTTTATTTATTTTACATATGAATATGTATAACAAATGCAATTAGATAGGTTCTGATGTATTTAATGTTAAGATTAATTTATCATATAATTCGGCCTTCAAGAAATCGAAAATTTGTACATGTTAGGAACTTAAACAAAAAATGGAGTCGTTTTAAATCCAATACACGCATTAGTATTTATTCTTAGACTTTTGTGTTCATTTTAATTTTCGCCTCGGTCGAAGGTTTCAATAAGTAATTATTATGACAAATAGGGATTTACATTTCTTTTAGCATTGAATCATCACTGAAAATATTTGGTATTTGACTCATTTTTGATATCCAAAGGTTAATTAAATCATATGTCATTGGTATTTCTAAGATTGACGAGTATGTATACTTCACATTAATTCTTGTCCTCTTCAAATAATAAATAAAGAATTTTGTTAAACAAATTAATAATTATGCGGATGCATATTTATAGCACTTGACGTCTTTGTAATTTGACTATGTTATGAAAATTATGCGCAACATTGTTGATAAAAAAGTTTGCGTGGCCTTAAACCTAACGATTCTTGGTTATCATTATCATCTTTATAAAGCTCTTTTAAACAAAGTATCTAAAAATGACACTAAATAGCCGATTACGGTATTTTATTCGAGGACAATTATTAGTTTGAAAAGAAAACTTAATGAGACTAGTTATAACGATTAATATCATTATATGGATGATATAGAGTTCTAAAATAATCGAGTAGTATGTGGTGAAGAGATAAACATATAAAAGTAGAAAGTTTCAGTCATATTCAGCAAAGGATCGAAGTGTGAAAGTTCATGGCAGAATCTTTATTGAAATCATGCAATCTTCAAAGGAGTATGATTTGATAATCAAGAAAAATAGATATTTAAGCAGTAAAGAGGCATATCCATCTTTTTATGGATGAATATTATACCACCCTTTCGCTGAGAATCATTTATTCAGTTTTTAGTAGTGGTTTTTACTTGAATTATCAATTATCAAAAATACTTCAAAACATAAAGAGAACTAGAATTCTTGTGTAATTCATGGACAGTAATCAATTTAAATGTTGTGTCACATGACTAAAAAATTTTAACTAATAAATCGGGAATGAAAAACAATAATGCGCAGAAATCATAGTTATTTAAAACCAAAACGCATTTGCCGAACCAAAAAAATATTTACTTTTGAGAACGTATCGCTAAAATTATCATAATGAGGCATTTAAGTACATCTTATATAAAGAATTTGTGCATCTAGTCGAAAGGATAACTCAACATTGACTTTTGCGACAAAAATGTGTTAAAAATAAAATATACGTTCAATTACTGTTAAAACACTATATTTTTACATAGTATAGTTAAGATAGTGGTAAACATACATCACAATTATTTTAACAAATCTTTTTTTAATCAATGTAATATTACAATTCAATTTTCAAAAGATTTAAAATGTACGAAAATCCAAAGGTTTCGAGTTCCACTAACAAGGTCAACCAGTCAATAAAGTGTTTGTAGACACTCCAACTTTAGTGAATTTACAGTTTTCAAACGATTGCACCAATTTTACAGTTTATCATTTTTATGGATAGGTTTACTCCAAGAATGTACTATCTACAATTGAAATTTACAAACCAAAATAGATTACATACCTGAACTTTTTGTTTTGCCTAGGACATCCATCAATAAGATCAAGATGAACACATTTTTGGCAAGTAATAGGTTAGTCCATTCCTTGAAATGTCTCCATAGTAGTCGTTTGTTTAGGAATTGTTATGGATAAGGAGTATATTTTAAAGCACGATTCATAATCGTGCTTTAAGGGAAATGGCAAGATTTATAATAATGTGTAGTTTGTTTGCGGTGTGGAAATTTTATTTTCAAGGGGTGTTAACATCTCAAAAGATGATTGTTAACATAAGCATGTTATAACAAAAGTTGCATAACAGCTGTTTTATTATGATTAAACATTTATTTGTAATCTCTATTCTTTTTTCATTTCTCAGGAAATTAACTAAAAAATTTTTTAAATTTTTGTATGGAATCCACTTTACACTAATAGTTGTTGAATGTAAGGGGCTTACAAGAGCTGGGCTTTCTTTATAAACGAAGTATTTCGTTGATCTATATCATGGTATTTTTTGGTATTTCAATTTGGTATATACTATGGGTACAACAGTTATACCTAAATACTATGAAAAAGGTATCAGACATTATAAACGACAAAATTTATTGTGCAATGAAAGGAAAACACTTTGAAAGCTAACTAATTCCACTTTATTAAGTTGACTTGTAAAAATCCCAAAATTTGTATACCTTAATAAATATTGTATTTTTTTATTTATTTATATACCTATATATAAGGTACAACAGGTACTTAACCTAGAACAACAAGTAACCAACATAGTTGATAAATAATTAATATGCACTTCTTCAAGTACGCCACTGATTTACCTTTATATATCTGATTTTAACAAAACTAGATTACACAGTTTGACCACTTTGCTTACATTACTTGACTAATAATATTTTTATGAAATAATATATAGAATTTTAGGTTGACTTCACATACTTGATATCTCGAAAATGAATTGAGATATGCAAGCACGGTTGTGTTCTGGGGAAAGTATACAGTATGTCTCCGGATTGTGTCCCGTAAGGTATAATTAACAATATATTTTTGAAATTAATAATTAATTTTTGCAATTTAAGTCTGATGTCATAAATGATATCATAAAACGAAATATAACCACGGTTTATATAAATCTATTATTAAATTTCGTTTAATTCATTATTTCACCTCCTGATATTTAGCTTCTATAAATTTTTTTCCAATGTCGGTATTAATATCAATATACCGCTACTACATTGAAAATATATCGACAAACCGGTATTCAATTTTCAGTCAGTATTCGGAGCCGTAGACTGATGTAACTCTGAAACAGAATCACATTTTCTATGCGAAGGTGATCATTCGATCATTTGGATACAGTCTTTGAATTGTGTCAGCTAATTCAGCTACGTCTACCATTCAATGTTTATAGTACACTAGTAGATTTTTGTGGAATAGGTAATGGCGAGTTAAAAAACTGAGTGTACAAACAGCTTCTAGCAGCAACATTTTTGCGTACTTCCCCATAAATTAACAACATATTAACGTATTCACTATTGGTACGAAATTTTGCTTTCGAAATAGAATTATTTGAAAAATTTATGTCATATTCCACAATGCAATAACAACAGAAAAAATTATTTTGTTTTCGTTAGTAACTTTTGGGCACTGCGTACTGAATATCAATGATTTTATGTTTATTGAATCAAATTCATTATTTAAATCAAAAAACTTTTAACTGTAATATTTCTGTTGCAGTAAAAAGTAAGTTCTATAATGCAATTCTTTTAAACCTTAGTGTTAGTGCTAGTACTAGTTCTAGTTAGTGTTAGTTCTAATTTTAGTTCAATCCGGTCGTACTTATATTTTTATATTGTTAAAGGAATGTTTTTTCACAACAGAAATCAAACTTTGGAAGACATATGATATTTAACAAAGAACACCAATTCCATGAAACAAAAAACACAACATTACTTCACAAGAAAAACAAAAGTAATCTTTTGGAAATACTTGAACTATACGAAATAAGAAAATTTAAACATAATAATCCACACATTTTATGCTTCAATGACCAGATAAACAACACAGAAAGACCTCTATATGTGTATCTCAAGAATCCATATACTCCACCTAAAAATAAAAATAAAAATACCCCCAACATATATCCCCATATTCCCTTCCCAAATTCAAATCCCCTTTTTTGCTTCCTTTTTCATTTAATTTAATAGAGAAACATCTTAATATTTAAGAACTTTATAATAGATAAATAAAGATTTTTATTGATTTTATTTTAATTTTATTCCTAATTTTATTTCACATTACATAAAATATAGCTATCTTTACAATAACACATAACGTTATAAAATAAAACACGCCATTATAACAACAAATTTTGAATAAATTTTAGATAATCTGAAGATCAACAGTGCTCGAAAGTTCTTGAAGATGGCCTAAACAGGGCCGAAACCGGTAGAACTATAACAAATAAAATTCGTCTTAATAAAAAGTACAAAATTAAATAAAAATAACTTTAAATTATACACCGTAGAAATTAAATCATAAAAGCATAAACACATTACTTTCATAAACATTGCTTCCAAAACTTGTTTTATACCCTAAAACTTTACGATTTCCCCAAAGGAAATGTTTTATACAAATAATTATAATGAGAATTTTGTAGGGATTGGTAAAGTTGCTGCCTAGGTTTATAAAAGTTCTTGAGTAGAAAATATTCTAAATAGAGAAGTGAAGTGATTTAGATTGAAAATATTTCAGTTAAATAAGCATTTTTACAGAGGACTACGTGCTTTTGTATGAATTCTATTGATGTAATGTGTGGAATCTTGGAATATAAGTTAATTTGTAGAAAACTGATTGGTTTCTAGAAGAATGGATTCTTACTGCCTTTATTTTGTGTGATAAATACATATATTTATAGTGATGATAATTATAAATAAATTTGAAGTTATACAGAGACTTAAATGATTTCTCTAACCATTTAAGGTCACTTTTGAAAATATGCAAGAAAAGAATTAATGCTAATCAGGCTGTTCACAACGGTTATTTCCTTAAAATTTTCTTGTCATGTCGTTAATCCTTAAATTTTCTAATTGTCGTATGCTTTATAACATTTGATTGGACAAATACTTTTCGAGTTACACCCAAAACGATTGAAGTTTGTTTTTGAGTTATTTTCATTTATATTACAATTTTTAATTCTTGTCTTGTCCTGCACCTGCAATGCTAAATATTTCGAATTATTTCAATTGTTGATACCAACAATACCAGCAGTATTATCCTCTACTATAAAATCTAAACTAGTCTAGATTGTAAGTTTGTCCGTTGTATGTACGTTTTTATTGTTTTGTTTTTATTCTTATATTTTAAATCTGAAGATAACTATAACATAAAAGACTATATTAAATCAAATTATATCAGGCGAGGTTCAGTCCGTAGCCAGTTATTACACCATCCTAATTCCACACGACATTAAAATACCTAATATAAATCCAAAAAGGAAATATCCAACAAAACAAGCGCTACGCATTCCTTCCTCTCCATAGCTTCATGTACACTAACACTTGAACTATCACTAGGACTAATACTAAATCTAAAACTAAAAACTCGCGGGTTTGCCGTTCGTTTCTTGAAAACATGTTTGACGTTTCGGATGCTATGTTGCAACCTTCTTCTGAAACTGGTTCGAAGTGATAAAATCGGGAATAGTAAAACAATACATCGGCCGAAAACTATTTAGTAATTAATTTGTACTAATTACAAACTAATTACTAACCAATTATTGCGTCGCGTCCGGTTTGGGAATCGTGTTCGTCTTGACATGGAAGATGGTGATCTTCCTTGTTCTGTTGAGTTCCCAGCCAGCTCCTCCGTTGACGTTGTCTTTATGTAGATGGATATCTAGTCCTAGTCAGAACCGTTATTTTGTCGAATTTTATTCGGTGTCTCTCCGAATAGTAATATTCCGCAACCGCCGACTGTTGAATCTTCCTCAGCCTCAGATTTCTGCCGTGTTCCTTGATACGGCATTCGAAGTCTTGTCCTATTTGGGCAACGTTAAAACTTCCCACAACTGCATGATAGCCCATAGACACCCGTTCCTTTTAATAAAGATAACTTATCCTTGGCTATTGGGAGTGTATTCCGAATTTTGGTGACCGTTCTTATCGCACTACTATCGTTTTTCTTGAGGTATCTTGCAATTCGTTCCGTTACACCGGAAACATAAGGAAGACAGATAAATCCAGCTTCTTCTATACTTGCTGCAGCATCTTCTCCTTGCTTCCGCTGGTTGGTGGATCGGTTGATGTCTCTCAAACTCTACCAATTCTTCTGTAGTACGTCCCGTAGAAACCGCTCCTCCTTCTTTAGGTTGTCTCCTTCACATATTCTTGCTGCTCTCTGAAACAAAGTGCGGATAACGGACCTCTACTGTTGGGGATGATGATGTGATGTTGTCTCTAAGTACCTGTTGGTATGGGTCTTCTTCGAATACATCCCAAGTTCCATGTCATCATTTGTCGTCCTAGGGAAAAATACATCTAATAAGGGCAACTGCTTTGCAGATTCCGTTTCCATGGTAAATTTGGTGATGGGATATTGAGCTCTGATGTTGAGAATTCTTAGATAGCTTAAACAACGATCTAAGAATTCAAGGAAGCGTTCACTACCATGTTGCCATACCATAAAAGTGTCGTCCACATATCGGAGCCATAGCTTTGGTCTCCACCGGCCCTTCTTCAAAACATCTTCGAATAAGTCCATGTAAAAATGAGTTATAATCGGCGGCGGAGGAGATTTTATGGCTGCCGCTTCAAACAGCTCGTAAAACTCTTCTTTCCAACTAAAATACGTCAACGATAAACAATATTCCATTAAATCTGGTAATTCCTCCGGAATGAGTTTCTGGCGAAGACCGTCTACCGCATTCTTAGTTGGTGCCCTAGTAAAAAAGATTCTACATCGAAACTAACCAAAATATCCTCAGCATCTAACTACATTTTCACCGTTTCCATGAAATGTGTCGGGTCCCTAATATATGATTTCGTTTTGCTTATAAAAGGAGAGAGAATTTTCGCGAAAGGTTTGGCCAGTAGGTACTTTGGGGAGTTGCTGGCATTGAGGATAGGACGAAGGGGGACGTCTGGCTTATGGATATTCGGTAGTCCATAAATTCTTGGTGGTACCGGCGCCTGCACAAGCAAACCTTTCTGGTATTCCCGCGGAATTCCTGTGGATTTTACAAAGTGATTCATATTCCTTACTATTTTGTCTGTAGGCTCCTTCTTGATCTTCCTGTAGGTGGCCGGATCCCGTAGGTCCATCATTTTGGCGTCATATTCTTTCTTGTCCATCACAACGGTGGCATTTCCCTTGTCTGCTGGTAACATGACAATTTCTATATTTTCTTTAATAGATCGGAGTGCCTTCTTTTCACTAACTGTCAAGTTTAATTTCGGTGGTTTTGCTGATTTCAACACCCTAGCAATTTCTTGTCGGCTTTCAGTGCAGGCATCCCTCGAACCACAGCTTCGCAGATTATGTTTTATTTAGATAGATTACTATTTAGATAGATCACTTGTTGATCAGTTGTTTTAATATCTCTTGCTTGTATCGATCTTGTTCATTTTTAATTACTATTGACATATTCTTCTTGTAATCGATTTACATGAATGTAATATTGCCCCATAGAACCAAATTTTTAGAATTTTTCTTTTTTTTTAATTTTGCAATTTGTTAATTGTATCCCCTCCAAGCATAACCACTTGATGTTTAGGGCAGAATTTGCTTTTGTATCCTTATTTTTATTAATAAATATTAATTAGCTATTACAACAAATTGGATAAAAATATCTTTGGTCTTGTTAGTATTATGTAAGTAATTAATGATGTTATTTAACATAAACATGATTTTTTTATTTGTCTTTTATTAAAATACTGGTGCTTGTTAACGTTTATATGTTAAAATTCTTTAACATATAAACTTATTGTTATTTATTAGTTTAAGATACGATTATATAAATTTTGTGCAAATACAGAATGCATAATAAAAAATAAATTTGATGAATAATTGTAGAGAATTTTTTGTCAAATTGCATTATGATTATTATAAATTACTCTATAACATAATTTTTGAGTCATATTCCTCTATTAAAGTTGCTGACTAAGCATTTTACAAATATATCAAACCGCTACTATTTACCGGATTATCTTTAAGCCAGAATGTATATTTACACAATTAACTTACATTTATTTCCATTATTATCCTATTAAAGTTAAGTATCAAGTTACAACATGTAGTGCACGTTAAACTTTCAATTCTACTCTCCATTAAGAATCGATAATATTATGGAAAATAGTATGTCAAACAAACAAAGTCATTAAAGTCCATAACATGAGAACTACTAACCTAGAGAAACAGATGTGATCAAGAAATTGTTTACAACCCAATCCAATGTATCCGAAGGCAATTAATCCATTTTTAAACTCTCCATTTATTCTGATTACGTTCATTTAATGATTGTTTTTTCTTAATTTTAGTATTTCTTGATGTAAAATAGTAAAATAAAATGATTGAAACTAAATACGGATCTGTAGACGTTTAAAATCGAATAAAAAATGTGTCCGTGCCCCTTTTTTTATAAATGGTTTTGTCGCGCGGCGGTAGGCGAGTGTCCGGGGCCTCTCCCGCTCGCGGTGGGCACCTATTGTCCGCTCTGGCTTCGGAATTCCACGAGGTGTGACAGAGATCGTCCCCGGGGCCCCGCCGCCGACCCGAAGACGATCACGGCCCCCGACCCGCGGTCCGGGTCGCCTCGCCCCTACGCGCTACACATTCCGCCTCATAATCAGTTATGCATATTAAGTTAGTTAAGCTCATTATTATACCCGCGGAGTCTTGTTATTTATACACGACAGCATTAAAGGGGGCCCCCAATGTGTACGTGCGTGCGCGGACTTTGACTACCCCAGACTCAACTCTTCTTCTTCTACATCTTACTGCATGAAGAAAAGAGAAAACGATATTTTTCAGTATATGAAGAAGACTCGCGGGCGAAAATCCGCCCGGTTAAGAAGATTAAGGGGCCACGGTAATTGCTTATTTAGGCTTAATAAAAATGATACATTCTTATAAGGTGTCTCTTAAGTTTGTGAGATGCGATCTTCGGTGGATACTCGAAGAGAAACGGCTACACCTTGAGTTTCTCACTTTTAATGGTTAAGCACGGTTTACATATCATCTTAAAATCATCATTATTTTTCTATATCAATTTTCATTTTCATTTTTTTACCCCCCAAAAAATTTGTTTTTATTTGAATCTTAAGGAGAATTAATTCAAAAAATTTCTTCGCCATCATTAATCTGAACAAAATCTTTAAAAATGGAAACGCAACTTTAACAAAATGTATAACTAACCTATGTCCTTCTACTTTGCTTGGAGCTTATACGCCGAGTAAGATTGTTATTAGCATAAAGAGGAAAGAACAAAACTCGATTTGTATGACAAGCGAGCAATTTGTTATAAGGGAATTACTCGTTATCGATTGCGGTTCGTTGTGGACGGTGGTCTAAATATGGGAGGTATTTACTGTTGATGAGGCCTCCTGAGTTTCGGGGACGAACACCCCGCAGGGAATTTTATGGCACCCCCATAACCCGTTAAATTTCAACCGATTCGCGCCTTTTCGAATTGAGACTTTTCTGCAACCTGAAATAGTTTCCTTTTTCTTTCGTCGTATTATTTTTTAATCGGACTTTAAACCGTTTATCATTCGCAATACTCGTGTTTTGACACCATACGAATTTATTATTATCAGGATAAATCTCGTTAATGCATATTTATAACCTCGATCATTATTTTACTCCGAGCGGAATTTTCAACCCGTCTAATCCGGTTAATACTTGATAATTTCATTCAGGTAACCGAAACCAGTTCTTTACATCACGTATTTATTTATTCATTCATTCAAAACATAAAAATTCTATCGAGTTCATTTCTAATTTTATTTCATATTGTCCGATATATTGATGTTTACTCATCGATTTGAGTCCGGTAAGTGAGCTATAACATCATAAGGCTGGTAAGTTACTAAGCAACACCAAATTTTAAAAAATATCAAATATAATGACATTTAAAATTTTTTATTTTATGTCGTAATTTTTGCATTAACTTAACTTAGTTATAGTTATAGCTATAGTTATAAGTCTGTTAAGTGACCTATAACTAAAGAGAGGAAAAATAGTGCCTATTTTGCATATTATCTTCGTTTTTGGTATAAAATGCATATTTTTGTCAGCATTACATATTTCGTAGACAATATCTAATCTTCACAATGTAAGCGAGTTTTAACAAACAAATTTATTCCACATTGTCCTCTTGCAGTTTACAATGATGAAACACATTTATATCCATGAACGTATATTTATTTTCCGGAATATATTGAACTGTTAAGAGTACAAAAAAGTCAAATTTTCTCGTTTTTCTTTTAATTTCATTAAAACATCAAAACCACATCATTTTTCAACATTTCTTAGATGGAATCAATTTCAAATTGAAACAACAAGTCGTCAATCATTTTAAAGAGGAAACTTCAATTTGATATACAAGTCATTTCTTCATTTTCATAAATAGGACATTCTATCCTCATTCTACTACAACCTGAAAAACGTATCATCAACAATGAGTTATATATCATTTGATAGAGGAAGGTTCAGGCTTCAATCTGCTATACAAGTTATTTCTTCATTTTAACCCTCCGTTTGTCGGATGCAGTTTCTTAACACTTTCGGATTGGATGTGATCTGTCGAGTCCAAAATACAAAAAACTATAAAGGACCAAATTACTCTTAAATATGTTTTGCATGATCCTTGTACTATATAATAGTCTAATACAAGTCCAATTCTAAACTCAGTTTTCTATGTTAATTTGATTTGAAGAACATACTTACAATTTGAGCACAAATTCTTCAAAATTTGGAAACAATGTCTTAATAAACGAAAATCAAATCGACCTATAATAATATTTATTTAAAAAAGTATAAATTGTAAAAATATATCATAACTGAGGAATATTCCGTATTTCCCAAACAATCGTTGCAGCTCGCTGTTATGTGTTCCATACGTACGCCATAGAACATTTACATATTTTGCAAAAATAACGAGTTTTTCGTCATTTGCAATATTTACAATTTCCTCTTTTCCCTGGTTGTGGCTCTGGAATAACCTCCTCTTCAATACCTTAAATACCTATGAGCCTCTAGGCAGAAGTATGCTCACTTTTCATCAAGTGCTTATCAACGGCTATACTTCGCATATTATTTTTCACTAACTATATACCAAGATTTTTTTGAAACAGTCTCCGAGATTTAGCAAATTCACCATCTGGTGTGTTGCCTTTGCATATAAAAAAAGCGTCGATTGCTGCTATGTTGAGGAGGCTATAGAAAATGACCATTGGCCAACGATTTGTGTTTCTTGCAACATTGTATGATGTGATCATTCGATCAACAACATCTACTCCACTTTTTGTGCTATTATCAAAAGTAATTATTTCGTTTTATTTTTTCGATCACCACTGGCTTTATAGATCTGATATCTCAGTGCATTGATGAAACACTTGTGGAACATTTTTCTTTTTTTGGTATATATGAAACAGCAGTCATATCGTTACTAAATACAAATAAAAAGAAATATAACTGCCTGTCTTCAGCTTGTATCATTTCAAGAGGTAGTTCTTTTCTATTGACTCTAATTGTACCAACCACAGTAAGGCGGTGCTCTGTTAGCAACTTCTTCATAATTGAATATCCTGTAAACCGGCGATATATTGTAACATTTCTTCCTGTCAATTTTGTACGGACCATTGGGTTGAATACCAGCGTAAATTTCGATGTGCGAATTGAAAAATGTTTTGGCATCAACAAAAGAGAAAACTTTCTGACTGTTGTTGGGCTTATTATATATATATATATATATGAACTGCTGCTAGTTTGCCTACTTCTTTTCTTTGATCTCTAGTTTTGGTATCATCTAAGTGGAAGCATTTCAATAAAAAGACGAGCCGACGTTGTAGCAGGAAATATCTCATATTCCATACCGTCTGATGACCAATACTCGGCTAGATGTATCCTTGATTCATGATGGGGCCCAGCTAAATAAAACAAACCTATCAGCGCTTGGATTTCTACAGCGTCGGTAGATCTACACTCAGTCTTATCTTGGTATGTAACAGAAATTTTATCAATATATAAATTAGTGTTTTCAACTACAATATCGATACGGTTTTCAAACATATACATTTAGCTTTGAATGGGAGATAATGCGTTACGTGCTTCACCGATAAGCCCCGGAAGATAAGAAACTATGTTTTCGCGAGTCCTAATGTTTCTAGATGGGACCATCTTTACCATTTAGTTCCATCTTTACCAAAAAATACGAGCATCTATCATGCATCACAGGTTGTTCATCTTCATTATCCTCGCCGTCATCCCTATTCATAATATCTGCATCTTCATTTATGTTTTCCTGCTCGGTGTCTGCATCATGGTCACTGATACAAAATCTGGGTCTGCTACCGAACTATTGCCTGAGTCTTCTACTTAGTGAATTCATACAGCTTCAGTAATCGTTCTCTCTCCTTTTCATAAGAATCCATATCACAATGCTATCAAATAATAAATAATTTCTTATTATTCTGTCAAGACATATCAGAAAATTGTTCATAAAAATTTTTCATACACTTTTCTATTCTCTATATTTGTAAAATAAATAATACATAACACAACGTTTCAAAGTGGATTGGGTTGGTGAACTGACGTTGATCCATGAACGTATATTTATCTTCCGGGATATATTGAACAAAAGTTAAGAGTTGGGAGTACAAAAAAGTCAAATTTCTCTTGTTTACCTTTTGATTTCCTTGAAAAGAAAGATTAACCTTGAAGTTGATATGTAAGTGATTTCTTCATTTTAAAAATAACACCGCGATGATTTCTCCAAATTTTATCATTTTTTCCTGATTCTTCTAGAATGTCAAAAAGTCATTATTTTAACATTTCTTAGGTAGAATTGATTTCAACTTAAAATAACGAGTTATGCATCATTTAAAAACGCAAGGTTTAACCTTCAATTTGATATATAAGCCATTTCTTCATTTTCAAAAATAAGACCTCCACGATTTTTTCAAATTTTATAATTTTTTCGTAATTCTACTACTAAAACGTCAAAAACACATCATCCTTTAAAATTTCTTAGGTAGAATCGATTTCAAATTGAAATAACGAATGATACATCATTTTAAAGAGGAAGGCTTAGTCATCAATTCGATATAAAAGTCATTTCTTCATTTTCAAATATAAGACTTCCACGATTTTTCAAAGTTTATCATTCCTTTCGTGGTTCTACTAAAACGTCAAAAAAACAACATCCTTTAATATTTCTTAGGTGGTATCGATTTCAAGTTGAAACAACGAGTTATACATCATTTTAAAGGGGAAGGTTTAACCTTTAATTTGATATCATTTCTTCATTTTCCAAAACAGACCTCCACGATCTTTCAAATTTTATGGTTTCTTGCTTGATTCTATTAAAAAGTCAAAAACACATTATCCTTTAACATTTTTTAGGTGGCATCAATATCAAATTGAAACAACGAGTGATACACCATTTTTCCTCTATCTCTTATAGAATGAGGAGTTTCCCTGTAAAGTATCCAATTTGGTCCACCCTCTACATTGCATATACCGGTGCATATATTCCTAAACCAGTTGCATATTTTGTCTAAATTTGTATGTACAATATAATAAAATAATAATAATAAAAAGATATACAAACTTTTTAGTTTAAACTTAATAACTTTTTATTCACGTTTATTTAAACTTAAACCTTTCTGGATTTAAAAAATAAACCGGAAGGTGCTGTAATCACGGAGGTTAAAAAAATCAAAGGTACAAATTTAGCAAAGAAGGGTCAGTTAAAAGAGGAGGACCCTATTTGGTCGCTAATTGCCGTTCTGTCACAGTCGTGGATAACGGAAACGAGATAATCGAACGTCTACGCGACTGGCGTAACGGATAACTGACTCCCTTTTTCCTTTACGATTCGAATCCCAAAACTTGGTGGTGGTAGAGAAGAACTTACGAGATGGTCAAGTGACTCTGCACACGAAGGACGACTCCTGTGAACCTACACGCGCGATCCTATTGTTTCCCTTTCGCGTGGGTGAACCTTAAGAATCTCAAAAAGGTTAACAAGAAACGATATAACCACGTTGTAAATAAGATATGTAACGTAAAGAATTCTTTTGAAACTAAATTTTAAAAAATTACTTAATTATTAACTAAAACTTATAATAATTAGTTTCGAGTTATCATAACAGGTGTATAGTTTTAAAAGGATTATAAAATATTAATTAAGTTCCAAAGTTGTTCGGAAATTTAAATGCGACTTCGCTTAGGGCGTTTACGACCCGATAAACGATCGAATGAAGAATTCATGGATATTTATGAAGGACTCAATTGCAACACGAATTAAATGGTAAATCACTCACCCGACACAATCGACATTTCCGCGAAATGCTGATGAGACCGTGTTATAACGATGAAAAATAGCATTCAAATACATTCATATTCATAAGGATGAAACCACAATTATAATTGCTTTCAAACACTTGATAATAAATAAATCAGGGCTCCTTAAACTTTCTTTAATAGTGCTAGTTTACGACTAAAATAATTTTAAACGACCCCAATGAAATTAAATTTGTTAAATTTTGATTATAACAATCAATGTAAAATTAAAAATTTAATTGTAGAAGTAATGACAATACCGTAAGGAATAAATAATATCAACTATTTAAAGTTAGTTGATGAACACTTAATTAAAATTAAATATGAATGCAAAAAAAAATATTTTGGCGTTTCGCAAAAGTTAAAAAATAAAAATATCAAAATAGATTGGTTTTAGGAAAAATCTTTCTTAATTAAGATGATCATATAGAAGAAAAATTTGAGGGTATCTAAAAAAAAATCAAAGAAAGATAGAAAATCGAAAATGTTGTGTCTGTATGTCAAACGGTTCTTTTGCATTAAAAACATCTTTGAAACACTTAATTAAGAATGAAAAGAATTGGACTTTTTTTGCAAAAATGCTAGAAAATAGATCAAAGTGTTTGATGTATGTTAACATGTTTTTTTTTTTACTAAAACATTTCTAGAACATTTAATTAAAATTGAAGTATGCAGAAAAAATGGGCTTTGCCCAAAAATATTAAAAAATGATAAGGATGTGTGTCAAAATGGTTCTTTTTTTACTAAAAACATCTCCAGAACATTGAACTAAAATCTAAGTCTGTAGAAAAAAAAAACTTTGGGGATTTCCCAAATAGGTGGGTAATGGAAAAATTTGACTGGGAATAGCTTCCATATAGTCAAGGTGAGGAAATACCCATCATAGCCAGTAAGATATGCCGGATATGATAGGTTTTTAACTTGGATGACGTAACAAACAAAGGCCTAGCTTGACTATCTATACTTTCTTTTTATCACCAATGGTTATAAATTATGACATTCCATGCGGTCCATTAAAGCTTCGCGAAATAATAGAAGACAAATATCAAACAGTTTAATGAATACTTCTGAAATTAATGCCACTTTTCTTGATAGTATCCCTATCATAAATAATAATGGAGATGGTGAGAATGAAGTCATTAGAGATAACTACAATAATACAGTACTTAGCAATATCAATATGAGCCTATGAGGCTGGCATTCGTTGATGTAGACATGGTGTAAAGTATAAAATAATACAAAGTATAAAAAGCAAATGTGTTGGGTGAGACTTGATACTGCTTCTAAATGACTTGATGCTACTTCTACAAGACTTGATCTGTTTTCAGAAAATTTGATACTGCTTGTAGATGGCTGATATTGCATCCAAAAGATTTTAAATGTTTTCAGAAGGGTTCATACCGCTTGTAGATGACCTGGTATTGCATCCCAAAGATTTGAAATGTTTCTGAAGGCTTGGTACTGCTTCCAGAAGACTTGATACTGCTTTAGATAGAGCTGGGTACTTTAAAGCCAATTGCAATCACAAAGTATTTTTTTAGAAAAGGAATTAAATACAGCAGTTTTTCAAAAAAAAAGAATTAATTAGAACTACAAAATACATGTCTTAAAAAAAGTGGGTTGGGCATAGTGCACTAAAACATAAATGCAATAAGTGTTCATTATCATGTTCATTTATTATCACTGAATATTTAGTGATAGTGAAAAAATGCACTATCACTAAATATTTAGTGAATTTTACTAATTGGATTGGGTTAGGTTGGATTTTAGTTAAGTTAGGTTGGGTTGGATTCTGGATTCTGATCAGTGAGATTTTGTCTTATCGATCGCTTGATAATTCCAGCAAAAGAAAGTAGTCTTTCCACTGGTGTAGATGAAGGAATGGGTGTGTTGCATTTTGCAAACATTTATTAGCACTAAATATTTAGTGATGAAAAAATGCACTATCACTAAATATTTAGTGGATTTTACTAATTGGATTGGGTTAGGTTGGATTTTAGTTGAGTTAAGTTGGGTTGGATTCTGGTCGAATTGGGTTGGGTTGCGCTCGAGTAACGATCAGTGAGATTTTGTCAAAGGTGTTCAAGTACCTAAACCAATTAAATGCCAGTACAAATATTTCTGATATAATAATAATGTATGACTCATGGGAGTTGAAAGTTCTTAAAACAAAGAGTATTTGGTTAATTTTCTATTTGAAAAAAAATTATTTAGGTAGGATGAAAAATAATCTCATGTAGGTGACCATTCTCTTGAATGAGATTGATGAAATCATAAAACCATCTATCGCTCTGGTGATTAATGTGAGCACTTTTTGTAGGATAGCATCCTTCAACTTATCCATATTACGTGGTGTATGAGTGTATTATATGGTTCTTTTGAAATCTCCATACGAAGAAATCACATATGTGATTTCAGTGACCTGTGATGTCAGGCGACTGAAATTTTGAATTGAATGCTCAATAGCTGCTCATATGATAGACGATTAGCGGATGATTGCAAATTTCACCCAAGTCACCTACATGACATTATTTGTCACTCTTGAATACCTAATTAAAATAAAACATCTTAACCTTTATTTTTGTACAAATTAATCCATTCCAAGGTGAAAACCCACCAGATATTATTGTTTTAAATACCGCCTCCTGTGTGTCACATTGTATGATATGTTTTTTTTTTCTGAAATCATTTTCTACAAATGACAGTGTTTTTGGCAACTAGTTGGTCCAATATTATAATAATAGACATGTTGCTTTTCAATTATAACACTCAATCACACGACGTTGGAATTTGCTGTAATTACAATTCCAAATTACTTTAATAAAAAGGTACTTATATACAATTACAATTTACTTGGAAATAAAAGTAATTGTAATTATTAATTACTTTTTAGCTAAGAATTACCCAGCTCTGCTTGTAGATGACTTGATATTGTGTCTAAAAGATTTGAAATCAAGAAGACTTAATACTGCTTCTACATGACCTGATCTGCCTCCAGAAGCCTTGACGTGCTTCCAAACTACTTGATACTGCTTCTAGAAGACTTGAAATACTGACACTAGACTTGATACTGTTTATAGAAGATTTGAAATGCTTCCAAAAGACTTGATACTGTTTCTAGAAGACTTAAC